>CM053622.1:132526093-132639411 GCA_028646595.1 Phalanger gymnotis
CTTTGTCACCAAAGAAGGATTCCAGAGTCTGAGGCTGAGTCTGGGTGCGTTTTCACTGCCTGGCCATGTTCCCAGCCAACTCACTTGACCCTTGAGTTTTTCAGTGGGGTATGACTGCTTGTAGACTAAAGAGTTCTATGTTCCAAGCCTGGGGGGATGCGCCAGTTCTGCCACACCAGCACTCCTCCTTCCCCAAGAACCCCCAACTTGGACTGGACTTAGATCTTCAGCAGGCTCTTCACTCCTGCTCTGATCCACCACTTAATTGGGCCAGAAGCAACTGCAGCTGTAGTTCTAAAGCTGCTCCACCTCCACTGCCCCCGGGGTGGTGGCCGAACGGCAAACTCTATCCCAGTCTCCAGCAGCTTCTCCCACTAACCTACTCTGTTGTCCTTGGTGTTTGTGGGTTGAGAACTCTGGTAACTGCTGCAGCTCACTAATTCAGGGTGCTAGGGCACACTCCGCCCGGCTCCCAGTCTGACTGGTCCACGCTGCACATGCTGGGCTCTGCTGGGCTCTGCTCCCAGCTCTGTGCAGGATAGACCTTACCCAGAGACCATCCAGGCTGTCCTGGGCTGGAGCCCTACTTTCCTATGCTATTTTGTGGGTTCTGCAGTTTTAGAATTGGTTCAGAGCCATTTTTTATAGGTTTTTGGAGGGACTTGGTGGGGAGCTCATGCTAGTCCCAGCTTTCCAGCTGCCATTTGGCTCTGCCCCTTCTCTGGCATATTTTCAATAAGAAGATCTCAAAGTGCTCTTTGAAAATCCCCTTTGTTCTTACAACAGTTTCGTGAAGCATGAGGACTGCTTTGTTTCAGGCTGAAATTTGGGGTCGTCAAAGCACTCTCTTCCTCTAATTCAATCAGAGGAATAGGGCCCAATTTACTATTCGTCTAGAGTATCTGTACAAGATAGGTGCTCTGCAGACAATTCCCAAATCTATATATCCAGCCCTGTCCACAGTCCTACATCAGCAGGTTGACACATGTATTGCCAGAGCTAGCTTGGTGTTTAGGAGGCTCGGAAGGAAAGTGTGGGAGAGAAGTACTAGACTGACTACCGAGCTGAGGGCCTACAAAGCCATCGTGCTGATTTCATTGTATGCCCATGAAACCTGGACATTATGCCAGCTCTATGCAAATTGAGTTGCTTACATTAGAATTGTCTTAGGAAGATTCTGAAGATCACTTGGCAAGATAGGATACTGGATATTGAGGCCTTTTCTCAAGCTAAACCGCCAAGCATTCAAACTCTGCTGCAGAGAGCACAACTCTGATGGGCTGGCCATGTTGTTTGAATGCCAAACGTATGCTTGCCTAAAAGACTATTCTATGGAGAATGCACACAAAGCAAGTGCTCACATGGTGGTCAGAAAAAGTGATACAAGCACACTCTCGAGGTCTTTCTTGAGAACTTTGGAAATGATTACATGGCATGGGAGACAGTGGCACAGGACTGCCCAGCACTGTGTGCCCTCATTAGAGAAGGTGCCGCACTCTATGAGCAAAAACAGAATTGAAGTAGCTCAAAAGAAACGCAAGACGCACAGATTCAGAGAATCCACCCCAAATGTTCACATGGCCTATTTGTCCCTGACCTGTGATACAGCTTGTATTGGTCTGATCAGCCATAGGACACACTGTAACTTGATTCTGACATAGTGACGACATCTTGGTCCTCTTTGAGAAGGAAGGACAACAACCACATCAACATGGAAAATGGAGATAGCGACACCACCTACCACCCAGGGTTATTGTAAGGATCAAACGAGATGATATTTGTAAAGCTCATATGTGCACAGTGACTGGCACATAATAGGCACTTTAGACACTTGATAAATATTTGTTCCTCTCTCCCCCCTTCTCTAATAGACATTTCCAAATGGAAATCTAATAGACATATCAAACTCAACATGTACAAAACAACTCATCATCTCCTTTCCCCCACCACAAAGGAAGGGGATAAGCTTTGTTTCAGGAAGAAGTTTTGAGTGGTCATTTATATAGCATTATTTAAGCATTTATATAGAACCTCTATGTGCCAAGCTCTTGTTACAAATATTATCCCTTTTTTTTTTTGGAGGCCGGAAGGCAGGGCAATTGGGGTTAAGTGACCTACCCAAGGTCACACTGCTAGTAAAGTGTGTCAAGTGTCTGAAGCCAGATTTGAACTCAGGTCTTCCTGACTCCAGGGCCAGTGCCTCTGCTCACTGTGCCATCTAGCTGCCCCTACAAATATTATCTCAATTCATCCCCACAATGACTCTGTGAGGTAGATATTATTATTTTCCCCAATTTACATTTGAGGAACCTGACCCAAGCAGAGGTTATGTGACTTGCCCAGGGTCATATATCTAATAAGTGTCTGAGTCTGTATTTGAACTCAGGTCTTCCTGACTCCAGGCCCAATGCTCTATCCATTGCTTCATCCAGTCGCCCAACTGCTAATTTACCTGTTGCTATCTAGGGTACCACCATTCTTCCAGTTATCCATATTCACAACCTTAGAGTCATCCTTAATTCTTTACACGTCTTCACTCCTCCAAATCTTGTCAATACTACCTCTATAATATTTCTCACTATCTGTTCCATTTTCTTCATTGACATGGATGTGATCAGGTTTAGACTGTGGGAGCCCCCCTTGAACTCCCCTTGAATCTTCCCACTAGATGAGGCATTTGCCTGAGGCCATAAGCCTTTCATTATTGCTAGGCTCAAATCTCTAGGCTACTGTTACTCTCACCTAGCCTAACCCTCCATTGTCTGGCTAGTTTCCACCCTTGATCTTGTCAAAGTGTCTATGTCCAAATCTGTTACCCTTAAACTCGCCTAGCCCTACATGGTCTGTTATCTCCAGGTAGCCTTCAGCTACTTCACACCCTTAATCCATTTTCTTGGTTCCTAGAGTCTAACTTCACCCCAGTCCCATCATGCTCCTCCTTAAGACCCTCCCCAAGCCCCTCCACCCATCACCCCAGGACCACCCTAGATCTCTCCCACAATCTTTGTGTATATAAGTTTCATCCTGCCTCCATGAAGGTGCTCAGATTCTACAGATGGAATCTGGACTGCTTGTGAAAACGAGCATCACAAGGGGTGAGATTTCTTAAGACAGCCCAATATGGCAAATCTGTAATAAACTTTGTCTTTCTTTGGCTGTGAGAAGGCTCGAGTGGAATTCATTCAAGCAGTGTAGGGACCTAGGAAAGGATTAATACTCTCAACAAGAAAATAATTGAAAATATGAGCAGAATGATAAAAATTGTCACAACAAGATTAGCTACCTCTGGGTGGGACCTCCAGGTGGGGCCTGTCCCACCTGACCTCCAGGCTATCTCTGGGTAGGATCCGACCTCCAGGTGGGGTCTGTTCTTACAGATAAGAAGAAGGTAAACATGGGGCGTCAGGATGTCTGGACCCCCCCAGGAACTGATAATGTCTGGACCCCAGGAACTGATATCGTCTGGACCCCAGGAACTGATAATATCTGGACCCCAGGAACTGATAGGAACGGAATGTTGACTATGCATTAATTGCCTCTTCGTTTCTGTACCCTAATTACTTCTTTGTTTCTGTACCCTATAAATTCTGCCTTAAACCTAGAATCGAGGTCTCTCATCTTTAGGATGGAGTCCCTGGATGTATCCAGTAATAAAGAACTCTATATGATTGGCAATTCCTATTGTCCCTGGACTCTTTCCATTCACAAGTAAACGGACTCTAACAGCAGGACCTGGCGTGTTGGTATTTTGGGGCCTTCAGCACCCCTAGAAACATAGTTCCATGACTTCTTCAGATGTCTTATTAATTCAGACCCTCTTCTCTTCTTGCCTATACTATTTCAATGACCATCTAATTGGTCTCCCTACCCCCAATCTCTTCTTTTTCCAAACCATCCTCTGTGTAGATGCCAAAATGATATTTCTTTTTTTTTTTTTCCATAATCCAAGTTTTTTTTTTATTGTTTTTTTAGCAGTCATTTATGCCATGAATTCATAGGGGATTGGTTCCAACAGCTCAGGTTCCTTGCCATTGGTTCTCACAAAGTGTGGTTCTCACAAAGTGTGCTTCTCTGGGTGGAGCAGGCTGGCGTTTCAGTTGAAACCAAGTGCCTTTTTCTTTGGCTTCTTTCTTCTTCTGATCATTTTCCTTTACACGCTTCAGGAAGCCATCTCTTCTCTTAGAATGCTTAATATGCTTAATATGCACATTAATTCTCTTGGCTAGAATCTTGCCCTTAACCTGTTTGTTAACAAACCTACACGCCTACAGCATGTTGAGTAACATCATAGACTCATCCAGTCTTGCCATGGTAACATTTGTGGGGCATTCCTTGCTGAACTGTGCCCATACCCTTTATATCTACAATATCACCTTTCTTGTATATTCGCATATGCGTAGCCAAAGGGACAACACCATGTTTTTGAAAGGGCCTAGAAAACATGTAGCATGTCCCTCTCCTTTTTCCTTTTGTGTTCGTCATTTTGGCAACTCACTGGAATATGGCAGAGCCAGCAGAAAGGAAGAAAGCGGGACTTAGCATGCTCCTTACAAGAGGCAAAAGATGATATTTCTAAAGTACAGCTATCTTCTGCTAGAGGCTTTCCCCTGATTCTCTCAGTGCTAGAGCCTTCCTTCTGAGATTACCTTCCAAAAGCTCTGTATATAGCTTACATATAGATATTTATTTCCATGTTGTCTCCTCCATTAGAATGTCAACTCTTTGAGGGCAGGGGCCCTATTTTTGTCTTTCTTTGTATACCTGGTGCCTAGCAAATTTCCTGGAAGGTAAAAAGGGCCAGATAAATGTTTGTTGATTTGTTGACTGACTATAGCTCTGATAAAGTGTATGGGACAGGATTTTTAAATAATAGGAGAGACATCCTTAGGAAAAACAAAGTAAATTTATTTTACAAACCTTGCAAGATTTGGGCACACCTCCATAATGGAGGAGGTGAGGTAAAAAGGAACTTGCCTTAATTTATACTCTAATGTAAAGATTCCCACCCACCTCTATCCCTTCTCACCATTGGCTGGGAGGTGGGCTTACAGTCTAGATGCGAAAAACTACACAGTGGACCAAGGTTGATCTAGTCTATTCAGGTTTTTCCCTATCAGAACTCATCTGCCAGGGTTGCATCTGAAAGTCTAAGAGAAGAAATGGGGTGGTGGGGGGGGAAGAGACCTTCCAGGAGCAGAGAACAAATAGCTCACAGGAAGTTCATTATCTTCTAACATCTGAGAGAGAGGGGGAAGGGCATCCCCACAGCTCCAGGCCCCAACCTTCCAGAATCACAAGGCCAAATCCCAAAACGTCTCTTACTCCATTAGACATCCCCTGTGAAGTCTTCACAATTATCCATCCCATTCAAAGTAATTGTCCCTCCTCAAAAAATCATAGTGGCTCTCTCTATTGCTTTGAATGAAATGCAGACTCTTCTGGTATTGAAATCCCTTAATGATCAGTTTGTCTGTAGTCTATCTTTTCAAACTTATTTTACATTCTATAGTCCAGTTCAACTGTTCAACTTGCTGATCCTCTCACAATATGCTCCATGTATGGGGCAGGATTTTTAAATAATAGGAGAGACATCCTTAGGACATATGCTGTGAAGTCTTCACAATTATCCATTCCATTCACTCCATCTCTCCCCTAGAATATCTTGCCTAGAATATCTTCATTCTTCACCTCCCCCTCTTAGAGCTCCTGGCCTATTTCCTATTTTAAAGCTCAGATCGTGTGTGTGTGTGTGTGTGTGTGTGTGTGTGTGTGTAGAGAGAGAGAGAGAAATCTCAGAGGGTGGTTCCTCTAGTGAAGGGCTACCCTAGATTCAACATTTCTCTAACAATTCCTTAGCAATTATAAACACTTTCTAGTTTCTGTTTGGGTATGCTTCTACATTGCAGTGATGAGGATACAAGCTGTACCCTAAGGGTTAAGAGCTGCTTTTCCAGTAGCTCCTAATTTATTTTCTAGCCTCAAACCCTACCCTGAATCTTCCCACTTCATCTGGTTTTTCATGCCCAAATAGCCTTCCATTGTCTGGATACCTCTGGATTGCCTTCTGGCTGTTTCCCACCCTTGATCCTGATCAAAATATCTATACCCTAGCTCTGTTACCCTAGCCCTCTATTGTCTGTCATCTCCATGTAGCCTCCATGGAGTCTTGACCTCTGGTCACCCCAGTCTCATCAAGATCTTCCTTAGACTCCTCCTCAACACCCTTCCTAAACCCCTCCTCTAATCACTCTAGACTACTCAACCACCCTTCAATCTCTCCCACAATCTTTCTGTATATAAGCTCCATCTTGCCTCCATAAAGGTGCTCAGATTCTATCTACCTCAGCTCAGATTAATCTGACCCGCTGGTATTAGCGGCACAAATGCTCAGGCTCTCTAAGAGTCTACCCAGTATGGTCAATCTTTAATAGACTTTGTTTTTCCATGGCTGAGAAGGCTTGTGTCAAATTCATTCGGCAGGACCTGGCAGGTAGATATTTTGGGATTTCGAGCACCCCTCAACCCCAAACCTCATCAAAGGCATCCTAAAGTCTCTTCCCCTTATCTTCAAATGCCATAAAACTTTCCCCTTATCCTGGACCATAAAATTTCTTGTCTCCTCCCATCCTGTCTTCCTCATCTTGTGTCACCTATCTTCCTCATCTTGTCCCTAATCTTCAACCCCCATAAAAACCTCTAAAACTACATCCTCATTCTGAAACCTCTATATAAGCATGACTCTCCCAAGTATGGGAGTTTCACTTAGCTTTCTAGCTAGGAGACCCATACTGCTTTTGTGTCAATAAAGCTCCCAATGGCTACAGAGGAGGTCTAAGTGAATTCTTTCATACCTGAAACAGCTCTACCAACTCTAAACCTCAAAAGTGGGCCGAACGGTCAGTCACTAAAAGGATATACCTCGTGTTATCTCCTTCCAGAGACAAAAGTCAATGCATCCCAATTTATAATCTCCTTCAAAATTGAAAATTGGTTTTAGTTCTATTTTTTAAGACTTAGTAAAGCCGGCATAGTTTAATACTCTCCCACACCATGTGAATTTAAACTCCTTACCTTTGTAACTTCACTCCTCACCCACATTCCTGAGAAACTTTCCTAAAGATCAGGTTTTTGCTTTGTAATTACCTTCACCCTTTACTCAGGTAGCCTCCAGCCATTTAAGTCTCAATTCTATTATTTTTAACTTGAATCTCCACTTGGTGTTGTCTACTTTTATAACTTTACCTACAATTCAACAAAAGCAGCATCCCCAAGGCAACAGGACTACCAAAAGAATTAATGTCAACAGATTGCAACTCTTCTCTCTGTGGGAACAGTTTGTTGCCAACTTGGATGAAAAGTTGAGACAACATACAGTTGGCAACAGTGGAGCAGAAAAGGAGTGGGTAATGAGATTTAGACTGTGGGAACCCCCTTGAATCCTACCCTGAGTCTTCCCACTTGACCTGGCTTTTCATGCCCAAATAGCCTTCCATTGTCTGGCTACCTCTGGATTGCCTTCTGGCTGTTTTCCACCCTTGATCCTGATCAAAATATTTATACCCTAGCTCTGTTACTCTAGCTCTCTCATTGTCTGTCATCTCCAGGTAAGCATCAGCTATATCCCACCCTGGAGTCTGACCCTCTAAACCCCTCCTCTAGTCATCCCTGACTACTCAAGACCACCCCTCAATCCTTCCCACAATCTTTCTGTATATAAGTCTCATCTTGTCTCCAAGAAGGCTCTCAGATTCAATTTAGCTCGGTAGATTGAATCTGGCCCACTTGTGAAAACAAGCATCACAAATGGTGAGATTTCTTAAGACAGCCCAATATGAGTTGAATTCATTTAGCAGGACCTGGCATGTCAGTATTTTGGGGTCTCGAGCACCCCTCAACTCTAAACCTCATCATGGGCAGCTTTCAGAGATTTGGTGCATAGCATTGCATTACCCATCTGTGTCAGAACACTTGCAAACATCAAGACCGGTTTGATGAAAATGATAGGGAAATTCAGAAGCTGCTAAATGAAAAATGAGAACTCCACAGGGTTTACCAGCAGGATAATTCATCCATCTCTAAGAAGGCATCATTTAATTCCATCAAAAATAAAGTGCAAGCAAGGCTTAGAGAGATGCAGGATTCTTGACTCAGTAAGAAGGCAGATGAAATTCAGTTTTATGCTGATAGTAACAATCCAAAGCACTTTTATGATGCATTGAAGGCTATTTATGGGTCAAAGACTTATGGTGCATCTCAACTACTCAGTGCTGATGGAGCCACATTGATTAGTGGTAAGGACTTGATCCTGGAGAGATGGGCTGAACACTTCTATAGTGTTCTCAGCAGACCAATGTCAGTCAATGCTGAGGCTATTGACGATTTATCTTGGGTTGAAGTCAATCCCTCCCAAGCTGAAGTTCCAACTGAAAAGAGGTATGAATTAGGTTCCTTTTGTGCCTGGCGCTGATTCTATTCCAGCTGAGATTTACAAAGTAGGGAGTCCATTGGTCATACAAAAGCTGACTGAAAATTTCTAGATTAAATGGCAAGAGGAAGTTATTCCCCAGGAGTTCAAAAATGCCTTCATTGTCTATTGTCCGGTGCCACGGCCCCAGGGAGGGGTGCCCAGCCCTGGACCAGGGCCCCCAGGGTGGAGTCTGAGATGGGGGGGGAGAGCTGCCTTCCTGGTACTGGAAAGCCCCGGTAATGGCGCGGCTCAGCCCCCGGGGGGCACTTGGGAGGGGCTCGGGCTCAGGTATATAGGGGCCGGACAGGAAGGGAGAGGGGTGGAGCATGAAGGTGTGGAATATAAAGGAGAACAGGTTGTAAGGATTAGTGCGGATTAAAGCGGATTAGTGCCTCTGCCACCTGGTGTGTTCTCTGCCTTGTCTGTTTGTTCCCACTTCCCCGGTAACCACTCCGAGAGGGAAGTAGGGTGAGGACCTGTTGCTCTCCTTGGCCAGGTGAGTATGGTAGGGTAGGGCTGTGATCCAAGCAAAGGCTGGGGGAGGGCAGGGCTAGCTCCCTCGCCCCGAGCAGTCTATCTCTATAAAGGTAAAGCAAATAGATTGTCCTGTGACAATCATGGTTGCGGGGAGAGGGGAGTGTGTGTGTGTGTGTGTGTGTGTGTGTGTGTGTGTCTCAGTCATTGCTGGCAAGATTCTTGCTATAGTCCTCCTTGATAGACTGATCCTTCACCTGGAAGATAGTCATCTACTTGAGAGCCAGTGTAGCCTCACAAAGGGCCAAGGAACAGTCAATATGGTGTTTGCTGCCTGACAACTCCAGGAGAAATACCAGGAGCAGAACAGAGGTCTGTACCCAATGTTCGTAGGTCTGACCAAGGCCTTTGATACAGTCAGTCATGAGGGCTTATGGAAAATGATGTCAAAAGTTGGCTGCCTGGAGAAGGTCATCAGTATCGTAAGTCAGTTTCATGACCGAATGCTTGCCCAGCTTCTAGATAATGGACAATGCTCTCCTGCTTTCCCAGTCACCAGTGGAGTGAAACAAGCCTGTGTGCTTGCTCCCATTCATTTTAGCATGATGTTTTCAGCCATGTTGTCAAATGCTTTCGATGAGTTTGAACACGGCATCAAGGTCAGCTACCCCACTAATGGTAAATTCTTCAACTTGAAAAGGCTACAAGCCAAGACCAAAGTGGAAGGAGTGTTGGTACGTGATTTTCTGTTTGCAGATGATTGTGTACTCAATGCAGCCTCTGAAGCTGATTTGCAACAAAGTATAGATTGATTTTCAGCTGCTTGGGCTAATCTTGGCCTAACAATTAACACCAAGAAAATACAGGTACTCCATCAGCCACCACCAACACCATTCACATGTGGAACCCTTGGTTACAGCAAATGGAGAAGTTTGAATGCCCCTTGATAGTATACTTTCCAGGGATGTACACATTGATAATGAGGTTGATAGACTCATTGCCAGAGCTGGCTTAGTGTTTGAGAGCCTCTGAAGGAAAGTATGGGAGAGAAGAGGTATTAGACTGACTGCCAAACTGGAGGTCTACAGAGCGGTTGTACTGACTTCATTGTTGTATGTCTGTGAAATCTGGACAGTCTACCAGCACCATGCCAGGAAACTGAATTGCTTCTATTTGAATTATTAAGATTAAGATCTGTCAGGATAAGGTACCAGACACTGAGGTCCTTACTCAAACTAAACTGCCAAGCATTCCAACTCTGCTTCACAGAGCACAACTCCAATGGTCTGGCCATGTTGTTTGAATGCAAAACATACACTAGTCAAAAAGACTATTTTGTGGAGAACTCACACGGGTCAAGCGTTCACATGGTGGTCAGAGGAAGTAATACAAGTGATACACTTTCAAGGTCTCAAGAACTTTGGAATTGATTGTGTGACACGAGAGACTGGCACAGGACCACTCAGCGAGGTATGCCCACATCAGAGAAGGTGCTGTGCTCTATGAGCAAAGCAGAATTGAAGTAGCTCAGAAGTGCAGAATGCACAAATTAAGAGAATCCACCCCAAATGTTCATACAGACTATTCGTGCCCCACCTGTCCTAGAGCATTTGGAGTTTGTATTGGTCTGATCAGCTATAATTGGACACACTGAAATTTGAGTCTAGCTTAGCGATGTCATTTTGGTTGGCTTCAAGAACTAAGAACAACTAACCTCACCTATCACCTATTTATCTCCAATGCAAATTCCTTTGTAATCTCACCAAACACCCCCTCAACCCAAATTCTAGTTGATTCATCCAAAGCTCCTTTGGATTGCTCCCACTGTCTACAGCCTAACCCTATCACTTGAGGATTAATCCCATCTCCCAAATGAAAGCAGTAATGGGGAGGAGCTCAGGTGACTTTTAACCCATCTCCTCCTTAAAATGTTTACTAAGTAAGATTATCTTACCTTTGCCAAGCAATATACAGTATATGATGTACTGTCAGGCCAATCAGGAGGAAGATGCACTTAGGTTTTTCAAAAAGACCCTATCAGCTCTCTTTCAAGGTCTTTGGTTTTTGAGAGACCGTAGACCTAATTTATTCATTATTGCTAGCCTAACTAATACATCGATCATGCTCAGAATCTTGTTTCAAAGTTTACATTGATTTTCAGACATAACACTACTGAACAACTGTCACTTACATTCTTCAAGTGCACAGCACAAATTGGTAGCACTTTGAATATATTAATCATATGTTACACACTTCTTTTAGGCATCTATTGCCATTAGAAGCCAGTAAAATCTCTTTCTCACTAGTTCAGGCATTCTTTCTTCGCCCAAATGTCCAAGGTCATCATGTAATGCCTTCATGTCCATAGGACAAAATATCTGATGTGTCACCAACTATTTCTCACATGTGGGATAAATTACCTTCTAGTAACTCCATGGCACAGCTCCATTCTCTGACATTGTCTTAAGAGTAAGGTGCCTCACAATACAATGATCCAAGATAATTTCAAAAGACTCATGATGGAAAATGCTATCCACATCCCGAGAAATAACTGTGGAGTGTAAATGCAGATTAAAGCATATTATTTTCACTTTTTTGTTTTTTCTTTCTTGTGTTTTTTTCCCTTTTGCTCTGATTTGCCTTTCACAACATGACTAATATGGAAATATGTTTAACATAATTGTACATGCATAACCTATATCAGATTGCTTGCTCTTTTGGGAAGTAGGGAGGGAACGGAGGGATGGAGAAAAATTTGGAACTCAAAATCTTATAAAAATGAATATTGAAAACTATATTTACAAGTAATTGGAAACAAATAAAATGCTATTAAGTGTAAAAAAAAAGAATAAATTGCTCTCTATTGAATGACACTTGAGTTTACAAGGGTCATTCCCTAGTTTCTTGGCATGTATCACTTCATTATGCATCTGCTCTTACTGCTAGTTATCCAGGGACTCTGAGGCAAAGATGATTGTTTTGATGCAAAAAGTTCACATGCATTGGTGGTTTGCCTTCTGGTGGAAATCCTAAACTTCTTGAACTTCTGTCTGATTGTAGCCCTGTTCCTTGGGTATCAGAGATAGCCTTCACTCATGTAGATATCAACATAGCTTCAGTGTCATGTGACTTATGAGAAAGAACATCTATATCCATTTGACTGTGTCTTGAATGATACTGTATGCTAAACTCATAGTCTGCTAGGGCTGCTACTAGTTATAACTTGCATTTCATGCATTTATTTGGAAAATAATGTAATCACCATTTTGTTATACAACAGATGAAACATGTAGGAATGGTTTTTCAAAAATTTTTTGTCTTTTCTTCTTTCCTTATGCACCCACTTCCAGGTTTTATAACCACAAAAAAAGCACTGCTATGAATATTTTAGTTTGTATGGCACACTTCTTTCTGTCTTTCCTTACTTGGTACATAGGCCCAGTAGTGGAATTTCAGTGGAATGTTCAAAGAATGTGAATAATTTATTGAAACTGCTTTGCAGAATGGTTGGAACAATTTAGTTTTGTTAATAATGCATTACTGTAGCTATCTTATCATAGCCCCTCCAACATTGACTATTTATAGAGACAATAGCAGGTATTGATGTGCTTAGAGGGGCTGGGACTAGGGAGGGTCTCTCTCACTAAGGACACACCTAAGTACCAGATTTAATTGTGGGGATCCTGGCTTCTAAAAAAGCCATTACCTATAGGTCTTTATAACTCTAACCTGGAGCTCCATGGAATATCACTTAAACAAAGCTTAGGTTTGGCTCATGTCTAAGCTTTCTACAAAAGGGATTAGAAAGAGTTCTTTTTAGAAAGATAATCAATGTACAGTGTAGATCAGATATGGAATAGCTATTTCTGTCTGTAGTGGGTTTTGTTCTGTGCCTTTGGAGTATGCCCAAAGCTCCTAATGTGGAGGCACTCCAAGGGGGCTTGTCTGGGCAGCGACTGGATCTCCTAAGATGGCAGCTCTTTGCATCTCTTATCATATGGGTGAGTGTAACTTTTGACTGTATAACTGTAAAATAAGTTGAGTCTTTAAAACTGACAAGACTGAAACAGTCATCCTCTTTCCGTCTCATGTACTTTCCTGCTTGCTCCTTCCTGCCACATCCAGAAGCTACCTCAGTTTACCCAAAGTGAGGGTACCAAGGACTGAACTAGGCAGAAGGGTAAAGACTTTCTTCCCCTGTTTTCCCTCTCTTTTAACCCTGGCTTTGAGAAATGGGCTTGGAGCGTGTATTTCTGATCTGTTTCACACGTCCTTAGCTTTAGATACTAGTGGACCTAGGAATTGGAGTCGTGGCAACTTTGGAGCCAGGACTTCAGTTGGGATATGCAGCCAGCCAGACTGGGAAGTCAGGGTACCTGGGACTGGAGCCTGAAGAGAAGCTTGAACTTGGAACTGGAAGTGTGCTCTATAGCAATTGAGCTAATTAATCTAGGAAACTAATTCCTTTCCCCCAAAGGGGGAATCATGTCTTCCCTAGGTTGGGGAAGTAAGTTTCTATATTTATGATTATACCTATGAAATAAATATTCTTTTTGTAAAATTGAAGCCACAAAATAGGTACATGATATAGATATAAAGGGTGATTCCATAAGCAAATTAGGTGAGCATGGAATAGTTTACTTGTCAAATCTATGGATAAGGGAAGAGTTCAGGACCAAACAAGAGACAGAGAGCATTACAGGATGTAAAATGCATAATTTTGATCATATCATATTAAAAAGATTTTGTATAAACAAAATAAATACAACCAAAATTAGAAGGAAAGCAGAAAGCTGGGAAAAAGTAATTTTTTTTTAACACCAAGTCTCTCTGACAAAGGCTTCTTTTCTCAAATGTATAGGGAACTGAGTCAAATTTATAAAAATACAAGTCATTTGCCAATTGATAAATGGTCAAAAAATATAAACAGGCAGTTTTCAGACAAAGAAATCAAAGCTATCTATAGTTATATGAAAAAGTGCTTTAAATCACTGTTGATTAAAGAGATACAAATTAAAACAACTCTGAGGTACTACCTCACACCTATCAGATTGTGTAATATGATAGAAAAGGGAAATGATAAATGTTGGAGGGGATGTGGGAAAATTGAGACACTAATGCATTGTTGGTAGAATTGTGAACTGATCCAGTCATTCTGGAGAGCAATTTGGAAGTATTCCCAAAGGACTATAAAACTATACATGTCCTTTGATCTGGAAATACCTCTATTTCTGTATCATGAAGAGATTTTTTTTAAAAAAAGGAAAAGAAACTATTTGTACAAAATACTTATAGCAGTTCTTTTTGTGGTGCCAAAGAATTAGAAATTGATGAGATGCCCATTAATTGGGGAATGGCTGAAAAAGCTGTGGCATATGGTTATAATGTAATGTTATTGTTCATTAGAAATGACAAGCAAGATGGTTTCAGAAAAATGGGTAAAGACTTACATGAATTGATACAAAGTGAAGTAAGCAGAACCAGTAGAACATTGTATACACTAACAGTAGTATTGTACGATGATCAACTATGAATGACTTAGCTCTTCTCAGCAACACAATGATCCAAGACAATTCCAAAGGACTCATGATAAAAAGTGCTATCAACTTCTAGAGAAAGAACTAGTGAAGTCTGAGTGGAAACTGGATCTTTCCTTCCTTCCTTCCTTCCTTCCTTCCTTCCTTCCTTCCTTCCTTCCTTCCTTCCTTCCTTCCTTCCTTCCTTCCTTCCTCCCTCCCTCTCTCTCTCTCTCTCCCCCTTTCTTTTTTCTTTCTTTCTTTCTTTCTTTCTTTCTTTCTTTCTTTCTTTCTTTCTTTCTTTCTTTCTTTCTTTCTTTCTTTCTTTCTTTCTTTTTCTCCTTTCTTCCACATAATGACCAATGTAGAAATGTTTTACATGATTATACATATATAATCTGTGTCAGATTGATTACTGTCTCAGGGAGGGGAAGTGGGAGGGAGAGAGAAAATTTGGAACTCAAATTTTAAAAAAACAAATGCTGAAAATTGTTTTTACATGTAATTGGGGAAAATAAAATACTATTAAAACAATATAGAGTGGTATGACAACAAAACAATAAAAAAATTAATGTTACAAAACAACTACAACAAAAAAATCTAATCCAATGGTTAGTGGCTAAATGGAGCTATGGTGCAGAGGACTCCCCCCCCATCCCCTACACTTGAAGAACACAATTGTTGAGGACTAGAGTCATTTTCAGAGACCACAGACATCCCAAATTCTCTTAACGTTATCAGAGAATGTTGGGAGCAGAGGAAAAATGTGACATAACTGGCCTTCAGTACTATTACATACCATGGAGAAGAAACGCTTAAAAACGAAGGACTCATAAGTGCCCATTGACAAAGACTTAAAACTTGAACTAGCAACTGATAGTTTTAATTCATTCTCTCAGGATGTTGGTACTCAGAACATTAAAACATGAAACATTTTGTGGCACTGGGCTTCCCTGGGCTCTACATTTTGTGAATAATACCTTTAAAGTTGTGAACAATGCCCTTAAAGACAGTATCTTCTTATAGGCCAGAATATATCTTGGGCTGAACTTCCTGGCAGTGGTCTTCTTCTCCGAAAAGGTTGTACTTGTAAAAAATTCTTCTTTCTGTCAGATAGCTTAGATTGAGGAACTCATAAATTCCCAAAACTCTTGAAGGAGCCAATCCTGAAAAATCCATCTCCTTTGAAGGCTATTTGGTCACCCATGCTCAGGGAAAAAAATGCAAGCAGAAGAGGTAGCAAGGACCTGAGATTCAGATTCTGCTTGCCTAGGCAGCAAGTATGCTCTCTGTCATATACAAGTAGCAACCATAGCTGGGAGGAGGGAGAAAGATGGCAGAGGATTCCCTACCCACCTCCTGGGAAGTCCAAGAAAAAGGTTCACAGGGTCCTTACACACTTGCTTAGCAGGTGGGAAGAGAGAGATAGCATCAGAATGTGGAGTTACCCCTTTTTTAAGACCCACTGAGTGAGCTGCTTTTCCTATTTCAGTGGCAAATTCTCTTTGATACAGCCCCTTCCCTGTGCTGCTGCCCCAGAAATTATGAGATTGCTGCATCATCCCTAAATCCTTCTACGATGAGCACAAGTGTCCCTTGAAGTGGTTGGAGGAGCTCAGCTCAGTTCCACACATACACCATGGGGTGTGCACTAGGGTAGGTGGGAGGTAGGGGGTAGGGAATGATTTTTTCTCATTACAAATTTTTTATCATCTGTGTTAGTTTGATGGGTGTGAGTTGAAGTCTCAGACTTTTTATTTGTATGTCTATTATTATTAATAATTCAAAGTTTTTTTCACGCGGTTCCAACCCCCCTCATTTTGCAGATGAATGCCATTTTACAGTGAGGTGACCTGTCTTATTTAAGGTCACACATGTCTTAGTAGCAGAGCCAGAATTCAAACCCAGGGCCTCTGACTCCAGATGCTGCACTCTTTCCTATCTACCACAAAACATGATTTTGTTGTGGACCTATTCTTAAGTTAGGAAAAATTGACTAACTATTAACATTTTTGATGTAGAAGGGAACTTTGCTGTCATTTGGCCCAATTCTCCTATTGTGCAGGTAAGCAAACTGAGTCCTAGAGAAGTTGTGGCCTAACATGACATAGAACCAGGACACAATTTCTTAAATTCTAGTCTATCGTTCTCACTATACTCTGCTATTTACTTTCAGTATGACTCAAATAATTCCTTCATTGTTTTCTCTCTGTGTGGAGATTAGTTGTGAATCATCTCGTTTATTGAATTAGGAAAATTTGAACTTTTTAAATCAAAGCAAACAGGGAAATTAATTTTTTTTAACCAAAAAGAGAGATGATAATTAAAACGATGAATTATGGTTTTTAAAAATGACAAAAGGCCTCTTAGTCTTAATGATTAATTGCTAAATTAAACATAATAGTGCATTACACTTATGTTCTTATATTGTTCAGATTTATTCATCTTCATTACTGCAGAGAACTTTAAAAAAACCCCACAAAAACCACAAACTACCTATACTTTAATTTCTCTCTTTAGTAGCTGGTGAGTCGAATAGTGAAGACCTCTCATAAAAAAAAAAAGTGGAATAGTAAAAACTCTTATGGAATCTAAATCTCAGCTTTTTCTTCTCAGTTTTTCTGTAAGGAGTTTTTAACCCCTGGGAAGCCAAACTAGTGACCATGAGATCCACTGGAAATGAGAATAGGACACAGGATGCTCACATCTGCATAATTATCTAAAAGTGAGGGGCTGAGAAAGAAAGGATAAAAAGCTGGGGAAAGCCAGCTGTGAATTTTGTTATGCAAACCTGGTCAGAAGGCCCACTAAAATGTAAAGAATGGTGGAGATGTCTGCTGCAGATGTAAAGAATGGTGGGAAGGTTAGGTTTGTCACCTGCTTGTCAAAGATAACCACACCATTTGTTCGTTGTCACTGTCACTGGGGTAGATTTATCTTGTTCCAGATTGTATCCTCAAGGCTTGTGATTTTAAGCTGAGAGGAGGAAGGGGGCAGGAATCGAGGTTAGGGACCTATAAAAGGACCCCTATTATCTGTGTTTAGTGCACTCTGACAGTGTGGGTTGCCCTTTCCCGCGGGATCGTAATAAAATCTTTTCTACTTTCTACCTGAGATGCCTCTGATTTTAATTCGTCAACTCTCCCACACACTGGTATTAAGAAGACAAGCAGTGCCAATAAGTTTTACTGCAACATGTACATCTGGTTTGGGAACTAAATGCTCACCCCAGAGCTTCTAACTTTCTGTCCTCTGGGAAGTCTTTATCTAATTGAAAAGTCATGTCTAGAAGGAGCAAAATTTTATGGAAGATGTGAAGGCTGAGCTAGGGTCATTGCAAATTCTCCTAAGAAATGCTGTTTCTGGGGTCAGTCTGGCAGGCTCTTTTCATAGCACCCCTAGTGGCCAAAATGAGTTACGAAGAATTTTCTGATTTTCTAATTCTTAATCAGAATTAATCTTAGAACATGGGTTTCAAATCAACAATAAGCACAGGCAGTAAAACGAACAAATTTAATCTTAGCTTGGGATGCTCTGTCTACCTTTTGTTAGTACCATGGTTAAGTGTACTATCTAAAGCTCAGTTACTCTGCATTAAAACATTTAAGCCTGCCCTTGTTATGGAGAAGCTTTCTGGCTACCACAATTTAGTAGATATTCGAAGGGAGGTTCTGAGGATCTGAAGTCCACTAGATGGTAGCAGAGAGTAATTTAAATACTAGGGATGTCCGTCAGAGAGGCTAGATGTCCCTGTGTGAGAAGTGTCTCAGATGAAAGAAAGAATGCTAGGACCATCTTCAGGCAGTTTTGTTGATACAGGTAACTACAAGCAGGGGGCTTAAAGCAGCACTCCCAGGGATGCCATTAAAAAAATAAAAAAAACTTCAAGCGGAATGCTAAAACTATGGATGACTAGGAAACATCTACAGATGATCCATATGGTTAGACCGATCTGGCATGGAGCCAGCAGGAACTAGAAGTGTTTATTCAATGCAAAAAGTCATGGGTTTATAGATATGTGAGGCTCCCTGGGTAATAAGGACAAGTAGCACTTGCTCTTCATTTGGAAAGTGTTGTTTGTTGGTTCTATGTTAGCGTTTTCAGCCATACTGCCGTTAACATCTTTGAAACTAGACAAGTCAGCTAAACAGCCTTGTCTCTATTGTGCTTCTACTAAGTGTAAGTGATAAAAGGGGCACAAAAGAAGTATAAAATACAGAAGTTATAGTTTTACTGGATGGACCGAAATGCACATGTGAAAAGTTAGTTCAAAATAGAAAATATGATACTTGAATTCAGAAATCTTGAGATTCAATACTAGATTATCTGATTACTAGCTTGGACAAGTTGCTGCACGTAATTTTCTTCATTTGTAAAGTGGAATTAATACTACCCTACCTCATAGGTAAGGGTCAAATGAGATAACTCGATTAAAGTGCCTTGCAATTGTAGACTGCTATTCAGTCATTCATTTACTAAGCACTTATTAAGTGTTTACTATGTGCCAGGCACAGCTCTAAGAACTCAGAGAAGGGGTAGAGTGCACACATATATAATAACATATAAAATCATAGACTCTTAGAATTGGAAGGTATCTCAGTGGCCAGGTAATCCAACTCATACTTGTCTGGGAATTCCTTTTAACAACGTACAAGTGTGTAGTCTCCACTTGAAGAATCATGGTAATGGGACGCTCACTACCTTTGGAGGTCACTCATTCCACTTTTGGATAGTTCTAAGTATTTGGAATTTTATCCTTACATTGAGCTGGAACTTGCCTTTCTGTCATCTCCACCTATTGCTTCTAATTCTGCCCTTGGAAGCCTTGGAAAACAAATGTAATTCCTCTTCTACATGACAGGCATTCAAATACTCGCAGATCTCTATCATATGCCCTAGAATTCTTCTCTTTTGGTTAAATATTCCCAGTTCCTTCAGCTGATCCCTAAACGTTGCAGGAACTCTAGTCTTCTCATCATCTTGGTTGCCCTCTGTTGGTTGTACTCTATCTTGACAGTGTCCTTCCTAAAATGTGGCACCTGAGTCACATAATGTATCTCTGAGCATGATGTGGTCTGACCACAGAGCAAGAGGTCCTGCTTCTATTAATGTAGTCTAAGATTCTGTCAGCTGATAGGCACCCACCCGTACCTCAATATTTCTATGATCTCTGATTTGGTTAGTGTGAATATTCCTTGCATTGAATTAGACTGTAATTTCTCTTTAGTAGTCAGACAATTTGAAAGGAACATTAGATTGGATATATCCACTTGGATATTCCACATCCATCTCAAACTGAACACATCTGAAAGAGAACTCATTATAGCTTCCCCCAAACCTAGTCTTTCTCTAGTCTTCCCTATTTCTGTTTAGGATTCCATTATCCTTTTAGGCACCAGATTCATGACCTTAGTCATGCAATGGCATTTGTTAATAATCATGATGATGATAATAGCTACTATTTATATAGTACATTAAGGTTTCCAACGCATTTTACAAATATTATTTTCTTTTGATCATTACCACAATCTATTATTATCCCTATTTTACAGATAAGGAAACTGAAGTAGTCAAGCTAATTGATTTGTTTAGGGTCACACAGATGGTAAACATCTGAGATTTAAATTCAAATCTTTCTAACTCCAGGCTTAGTGCACTACTAGCACACTATCCTCTGCACCACCTAAGTGCCTCAAATGCCTGGCATTGTTCTAAGTACCAGGGATACAAATAGAGGCAATAACAAGATCCATGTCCTCAAGGAGCTTCCATTCCAATGGAAGAGGCAATATGCAAACAATTATGTACGTATAAGATGTATATAGTATAAATGGCCCATTCCCTCTTCATCTGCAATATTAATCAGTTGCCAATTCTTGTTGAATCTGCCTCCACAATAATAGCTAGCATTTACATTGCACTCTAAGGTTTGCAAAGTGCTATACAAATCTTATCTTATTTGATCCTCAGGACAACTATGGGATGTAGGGGCTATTATTATCTTCATTTTATAGTTGAGGAAATGAACCAGACAGTTTAAATGACTTGCCTGGTCACACAACTGGTGAGTTTCTGAGACTAGATGTGAATTCAGCTCTTCCTGACTCCGGTGCAGTGCTTTATCCATGGCATCACCTAGCTGCCCATGACATGAGGAGAATCCACAACATCTCAGTTCCGCTCCTTTCTCTGCTCACACGGTCATTCCCTAGTTCATTCCCTCATCATCTATTTCTTGACCTAGAATGAGAATCATTTAATTTTAATCCTCCTTTCCAGTCTTTCTCTTCTCCATTCCGACCTCCACACAACTGTCAAATCGAAATTCCAAAAACACAGATTTGACCATCTTCAGTGATTTCCTATCTTTTCTAGGATTAAACACAAACTCTTTCCCCTGGCATTTAAAGACATTTACAATCTTCTGTCCTCTCACTTTTCAGTTTTATTTAATTTACTCCCCTTTATACACAATCTGTTCTAGAAAAATCCATCCACTTGTTACCCTTTCATGACAATCTCTCTTACACCTTTGTGCCTTTGCACATACTGGAATGTACTTTCTTTTCACTTCCGCCTCCTAAAATCCCTAGTTACCTTCCAGTCTCAGCTCAACTGCCATATGAGACCTTTCCTTATCCTGCCTATATTTAGTTCTCTCTTGCCTACAGGAAAAAACACTTTGCATTTACTTTGCTATTTTCTGCTGCTATTCAGTTATTCATTCACTAAGCACTTATTGAGTGCTCTCTATGTGTCAGGCACAGTGCTAGAAAATCTAAGAACTCAGAGAAGGTGTAGAGCACATATTAATATACAGTATGTAATGTACATATTGTGTCTCGCTGGTAGATTACAAACTCCTTAAAGGCAAGGGCTGCTATTCATTTTGTTTTTGTAGTCATAGTGCCTAGCACAGAGAATTTTGTTCACAGTAGGTGTTTAATATTTGTTGCATTGGATTGAATAAGATTATGTGATCAAAACATGTGTTACTCTAAACTCATCCTGATCATGGGCTTCCCCAAACTTAGCAAGGCAGTCCTTGGACATATACATCATCAGACCTATATATATAATATGTTCCATTTGATAGGAAGGATGGAAACAAGCACTAACTAAATATCTACTATGTGCCAGGCACTGTGCTCAGCTCTTTGCAAATATTATCTCAC
Source organism: Phalanger gymnotis (assembly GCA_028646595.1). Lineage (NCBI taxonomy): Eukaryota > Metazoa > Chordata > Mammalia > Diprotodontia > Phalangeridae > Phalanger > Phalanger gymnotis. The sequence continues at coordinate 132,547,726 of CM053622.1, forward strand.
TTTGATCCTTGTGTCAAACCTAGTAATAAAGACAGTAGGTACTATCTTTATTCACATTTTCCAGTTGAGGAAACCAAAATTAACAGAGGTTAAGTGAGTTGCCCAGGGTGATATGGCTAGTGAATATCTGAGGCCACATATGATTTCAGGTTTTCCTGATTCTAGGTCCAGTGATTTATCCACTGCACCACAGAGCTACCTCAGTTGTGTGACAGGACACAACTGGACTTGCTCTCTATTGACATAGCCTTTAAGAACTGAGGGTCATCTCAAATTGTGATGTCATTTGAACAAGTTTTAAGTGGAAGATCTATCTATCTATCTATATACATATATGTGCATATGTACATACACACATATATATTGTAAGGTATAAGGAAAACAGGATGAAATCAAATTTTCAAAGGAACATAGTCTCTTGGATGAAACATTGAGGAGGCTATTAGGACGACCAGATACAGAACCACCCCTCAGATGAATGTATGAGAGGACCAGTTCGAAGCAGAGAAATGATGACTTCAGGGCACTGTCAGCTCAGTTACAGGAGGTTGTTTCAGAGTTTGAAATGCTATAATTGATAAAAATTTAAATCAAATAACTGCAAGACTCTTGATAACTGATGGAAGGTAGATTCATAACTGACAGAAAGGTAGATTCTTGAGTGTAACTTCATAAAGTAAAAATCAACTAGTGATCACCGGGATTTGAGAAATTGGGAATAGTGGGGGGAGGAGGGGAACCAGCAAGGGCAGAGTATAAGAATCAACAAGAAGATTAAAATGGTAGAAAGGCTTTAGTGGCTTTGCTGGTAGCCTGTTGATTGGAAGAGAGCTGATTTTTTATTTTCTGTTTGAACCGATTGCCCTTTAGCTCCATCTAAAGTTTAAGAGAGGGGAAGCCTTTTATAAATGTTTACTCTGTTGCTTCCTTTCTCTCTCTCTCTCTCTCTCTCTCTCTCTCTCTCTCTCTCTCTCTCTCTCTCTCTCTCTCTCTCTCTTTGTTTTTTGTTTTTTTGGAGGGAGAACTATAGGAGGATATACCAACTCTGCATCTGTTTTGCTATGTGCTCTGCTTTGTTGCAAGAAGATACTTGACTGCTTGATAACTGAAGGGACAAAACAGAATTCTTTAGTGTGAAGAGCTAGCTGGTTTTTGTCTAGAGAGCATTTCCTAGAGAGTCAATCTCAGGAGCTTTGCAGTTCTCTGTATTAAGAGAATTGCTCGTTAATACAGTAGCGTAACACTTTTTTTTTTTTTTAGCATCAGTTGAAGGCAATTGTAAGTTAAAAGACCTTGTTAATAATTCAGTAGCTTGAGAGCAGAAAAAGTGCAGATTTGCCCATTAGGGAGTAGTATAGACTAGAAGAATAGTAGCTAGTAGGGAAATGGCTTCATGTGGTACACAGTGTTACTGAATAGACCTAAGATATTAAAAACTGCAGTCTAGAGTTGTAAATTGTCTCAATCATATAGCTCTCCCCAAAATACCTCTGGCTAAGTTTCTATAAGCATGTACTCACTCTTATCTATCGACTGTGTGTTTACTGGTGAGAGAGTGTGACCCAAGTTTCTGTGTGACCTGCGATGCTTTGATTATTCTTGTATTTACTTTATACTTAATTGTAATGCTATAATTATTGTTCGTTTTTGTCTTCTTGTTAAGTAAATGTATTATGTTTAATAATTAATAGTGTTGTGGTGACTGATTTCATGTAAATGGGAAAGTTAGCAGTGGGGGCTCAGGATCTACAGTGGTAAGTAGTTAGAATGTTTTCTCCTGACAACAGGGTTACTCTGGAAGAACTTTTAAGAGAAATTTGAGTTGTAGCAGTATGATGGTGGCCTCTCTCTAGGAACCCCAGATTGCTGGTGTGAAAAGGGGGGGGCGGGGGAGGGGAGAGAGAGAGAGAGAGAGTGAGAGAGAGAGTTTGGGGGTGGGGTACAGCTATGCCATGCTTTGACCACATGCATACTATAGAGGAGCATATTTTTAAAAATAAACTGCCTTCATGATTTGTTACAATACGGTATAGTATAACATGATAGACAAATATCACTTAATAAATGGTTCTAAATAGTAAATATGATCATTCCCCTTTAGTTTTAAGTTTTCTAAGCTGGATACTCTGAATTTCTTTAGCTATTCCTTAAATATTATGTTTTCTAGTCCTTCAGTCATTTTGTTACTTTCTTTTACCTGTCTTCTGAATTATCCATAGGTTTTGTATGTGTTGTAGGCAAACATAGCGCTTATAATAAACCATACTTTGCCTTTGAATAGAAGAATCTTTTATTATTAAGTTGACTGAATCTTACTGGTATATTTATTATTTCATTGGATCCTCAAAACAAATTCTTAGTTCTATTTGCATTTTACTAGTGAATCTACTGAAGCCTGGCGATGTTTTACGCAGAGCCACAGAGGGAGTCAACCAGGACTAGAAACAAGGTCTCTTGATTTTTAGTTCCAGGATCTCCTCTCTGCATCACACTTTTATAGTCTTCAGGTACTGATAAATTATGCTTATACTAAATGTTTCATTATTAAAAAAAAATTTAAAAAACCAAGAAAAGAAATAGCCCTTTGTCTAATTATAATGACTAAAGAAAAGATGAGAAAATGCACCTCCTTGGGAGAGGTGAGGGACTATGGATGGGGAACAATGCAATGTACTATTAGACTCAGTTGATACATTAATAACTTTTGAGATACTGCTTTTTGTTTTTCCTTTTTTTCTTTTCTCTTTATTCTTTGTGACAAGGGATGACTCTGGGCTGGAGAGGGGAAAGATAAGATTTGGAAATAAAGAAAATGAAAAAAAAGTAAATAAGGAAAATGTAAAAACAAAAGATACTTAAAGCATTTACAAATATATATGATACTAAATTCTCAATGCAATCAAATCCATAAAAACAATCCACATAATTAAACACTTTGATGTTGACTGGGCAAAAAGACCAAAAAATAAAACAAAACCAACAAACCCTTACCCAAGAAATGCCCACCTAATATGTATTTTCATCTACATTTTAAAGTTCTTTTTGTGCCATCCTGCTCTTAAAATCCTACTTTAAAGCATGATTTTGGCAAAGAGATGACCTTGGATTCTCAAAGGCTAAATCAATTGGGTATAGACTCAGGCAGGCGCTATCAAGATAAAAAGACTTTGAATATACATCCAGACTTTCGGAATTGTAATTAGCAGTTTTGTTACCTGGGACAAGTTTTATAGAACTGTACCTAAAGGAAGCAGAAAGGGCACACCCTCAAATTGACTCTTTAAGACAAATTCAGTTGTGGGAAGAGAAGACCCCTGACACACAAAACCCTCCCTTGGGGTAGAGATGTCAGAAAACCACCTTATGAAGGAAAGGCATACCACCTGCAACACTGGTCCCCAAATTTCAGTGCCTTGAGGCAACAACCATGTTGCCCCATCCTAGTCATGGCTTTGATGACATATATGTTCCCAAGTTAGCAAAATTTGTCAAAGTTCAGAAGGCTGACTACTTTGGGATGAATTTTTCAGTCCCAGCAGCTCATAAGAACCAAAAGCAAAGTCATAGATAGTAGTCTGTTTTGGTGGAAGGGCTACCCTGGAAAGTGCCATCATCAAACATAGTCAGGGTGACTGAATATGTGTCCAGGATGGGAAGAAGGCCTGGGACTATTTCTGCCTGACATGGAAGGCATCTTTAGGAAGCATTTTCTTCCTCCCCAAATCACATGGCAAAGGGGGCAACATGATATATGAGTGATAGATAAAGTTAGGATGGCTTTAGTTCATAGCCTGCCTCATACACTTACTAGTTACTGCATCTCTGAGCAAGACACTTAATGGTTATGACTCTCATTCCCTCATCTGTGAAATGGGGATAATACTAATAGCACCTACCTCACAGGGTTCCAGTAAAGAAGTATTGTGTAGTGGGAAGTGTGCTGGCTGAGGAATTAAGGGAACCAGAGTTCAAATGTTGGCTCTACCATGTGCCACTTGTGTGATGTTGAGCAAGTCTGGGTCTGTTTGATCTCACTGGGCCTCAATTTCCTAATTAGTGAAAGGAGGAGGTTGATTTGCATGATCTTTATGCTACCTTCTGTCTCAAAATCTGCTCTATGAAATGAGTATAAAATGTTGTATTAATCAAAAAAAAATTATGAAATGCTTACTGTGCTATGCGCCAGGCACTGTCCCAAGAGCTAGGATAGAAAAAGTGGAAAGAATCCTTACCCTCAGGCAGTTTAGATTCTAATATGGGTATGTATGTATATGTATATAGAAATATATACTCATAGGATATCCCCAAAGTCTTAGTTATTTTAAGCTTATTAAAAATTTAATAAGCTTATCCAGGCAAAATGCTGGATATGTGTATATGGCTACATCCATGATATCGATGTATATACAAGAACATTTAATGTAGACACAGGGTAGCTTTAGAAGAAAAGACACTGAGAGTTGAGTGGGGGTGGGAGACTAGATCTATTGTGCTTGACTGGAGTCTTGAAACAAGCTAGGCTTCTGACAGGTAGAAGTGAGAGGAAGAGAATTCTATGCAAGGGGAATAGTTAGTACAAAGGTGCAGAGGTGGGTAGCTAGATGGCTTAGTGGATAGAGTGCTGGGTCTGGAGTGAGGAAGACTTGAGTTCAAATCCAACCTCAGACACTTACTAGCTGTGATTCTGGGCACTTGTGTTTGTCTTAATCCACTGGAGAAGGAAATGACAAATGACTCCAGTATCTTTGCCAAGAGAACCCCATTATGCATGATTGAACAACAACATAGAGATGGGAGGTGAAGCATTGTGTGAGGAACAGCAACTAGGACAATATTTCTAGAGTCCATGGAGGGGTAATATATCAGGAATTTGGAAAGATAGGAAGTAGCCTAAATGAGAAACAGAGGAATGTTAATATTTGTTCCTGGAGGTAAGGGAGAGCCACAGTTTAACAACAGCAACAACATCGTTTTAGGAAAATCACTTTGGTGTCTGAGAGAAAGATGGATTGGAGAGGGGAAAGATTTAAGGCAGGAGACCCACTAGGAGGCCATTGTAATAGTACAAGTGAGAGGTGATGAGAGGCTGTCCTGGGGTGGTGACTATGTGAATGGAGACAAGGGGATGTATGTGAGAGATGTAAGGGTAGAAATGACAAGATTTTGCGGCTGATTGGTTATCTCAGGTGAATGAGAGTAGGATGAGACCAAGGTCATGAACGTCAGGGCTTGAGAGCGCTTGAGAGGAAGCTGATGCCATTGATAGTAACTGGAAAGCTTAGATGAGGAGCAAGTTGGGGGTGGGGGAGGGAAGATAATAGCTTCTATTTTGGACACATTGAGTTTACATGCCTATGGGACATACAAATCAAAATATGCAATAAGCAGTTGGTGGTGTAGGACTGAGGTCTTGGAAAAAGATAAGGGCTAGATTATTAAATTTTTTAACTTCATCAGACATAAATACATTTTTTCAAAGGCAAATCTAGGCTTTTGAGTAGGAGACCCATGCTTCTGCAGGTGATATTAGTCTTTCAACTTCCAACTCCAGATACTTGAATAAACTCTAAATTCACCTTTTGTGACTCTGGAAGTAGCTATATTCTCTTGGCCAACATATCTAAAACCAGCAGAGGGCAGTCATAGTTCACCAAATGAAATATCCAGCCATCCTCACCTTCAGTCAGCACCCTGAAAGCAATGAGAACTAACTGATGCAATAACCTAACCTAACCTACACTCCTGTCCTCCTTCCCATAAATCATAATTACTGTGATTGACGATGTCTCACTCATCTGTAATTGTGTATCTGGAAAGAGATTTGATTTCTTCTTCCCTGTTTTTTGGTTTTTTTTTTTTTGGTTCAGGCATTGAAGATCCTTCTAGAAAGGTCAGAAAAACAAATATGCAAAATAACACCTGATGCGTATTTGAGACAATAAAGAAGATAACTAACTTGAAAACAAGGAGCTCTTTTCTTACTGGAAATCATGTGCAGAGGCTTGGGTGGAATAATGCTTTCTATTCCTGAATCCAATGAACTGTTGCTGATGGAATGAAGTAATCAGCAAGAAACTTGCAAGGCAAAGTGACTACTAGCAGAGAAATGGAATCTTGGGCAAGAGAGCAAAACCCAGAGCAGAAGTAAAGAAGCTTTGATGTACATATTTTGTGGGTTATTCTTGTGTGCTGCTTTTCTTAGTAAGTTAGTGTCAGAAGTGGGACCAGATGGGAGAGGGGCCGGAAGAAGGAAAAGAATTTGGAATGCAAAATAAAAGAAATAAGTTAAAAAATGTAATTTGGAAACATTTAACAAAATAAATAAAAATATAATAGAATATTAAAAAACAAATCGTACACAAAATAAAAAAAAAGTGAGACCAGAGCCTAGGACTCCTAACTCCCAAATCAGTGATCCTTCTATTATACCAATTTAGGTGGTTCCTTCATAGTCCCTTTTATCTCAGACATAGTAACAATGATTTTCATTTGTGATAATAAAGTAGGAAAATTTGAAGCTAAAAGATCCAGGTTTATGTTGTTCGGTAGTGTTCTGTAGTGTTTTAACTGGTTCTGGGTCAGGCAGAGAATCAAGGGACTGCAGAATTTCAGAGTTGGAAGGTACCTCTCTAAGAGGCAATGCTGTGTAAGGGAAAAGAGCTTTGAATTTTGGAGTCACAGGATTTGTATTTGAATCCCAGTTCTACAACTTACTAACTGTGTGACCTTGGCTAGGTCAACTTCTCTGGGATTTCTTTCCTCATTGTTAAAATGAGATGGTTAGACTAGATGACCCCTATGGTGTTTTCTAGCTCTCAGCTGATGGTCCCAGTTGGACATGGGTCTGAACAAGAATCACCTTTATAGTATGCTGAAGCGAGGATCTAGACTTTGCTCGATGACCTCTGTTGAGGGAGAGTCCAATACCTCCCAAACAGCTTGTTCTATGTCTGGATATCTCAAATGGTTAAGAAACTTTGTCTTGTGTCAAGACAAAATCTGCCTCTCTGCATCTTCCACACATTATTCTTAGTTCTGCCCTCTGGAATGAAGCAGAATGAGTCTAATCACTTTTCCACAAGACAGCCCTTTAAATACTTCAAGACAGCTTTCATGTTGTATCAAGTCTTTTCTTCAGGTTTAAACATCCAACAATCCTTTTCTGTCATGGTCTTTAAGCCCTCACCAACCTAGTTGCCTTCCTCCGAATGCCCTCTACATTGCCAATATTGTTCCACAAATGCAGTGCCCATATTCTAGATGAGGTCTGACCATGGCAGTGTGCAGCTTTGGATACTGTGTGGGCCCAATACTGTCTCCTGTTTAGGGGCAATGTGGTGTAATGGAGAGAGACTGGATTTGGAGCCACGAGAGCTGAATTCAAATCTAGATTCTCTTCTTTGTTACCGATAGGACCTATAGTGTAGTGGAAAAGAGAACGGGTTCTAGACCTGGCTTTAAATCCCACCTCTGTGTGACCTTAGGCAAATCACTTAGCTATTCTAGGCTGCAGTTTCTTTATCTTTAACATAAGGAGGTTGGATTAGATGCCTTCTAAAGTCCTTTCCAGTGCTAAATTTATGATACTAAGTTATTTTGCCTCTTTAGTACTAGTTGTTAAAATTTGGAATATAGTTTAAAATCTGATAACCTCAAGTCTCTATCCCTCCTACTTCTTTTGCCATTAAATTGTGTGTGTGTGTGTGTGTGTGTGTGTGTGTGTGTGTGTGTGTATTTATATATTCTTGGCCTTTAATTGTTGTCAAATTCAACAGTGGGGTTGTATGCTCAAGGAGGACTAGCACCTCTGGTGGGATGGCTTGCCAGGCTCTTTTCAGGGCAGCTTGCCCATCTTTGGTGTCCACCTGTCACTCAGTTCTCACCAGTGGCTCTAAGAAGCTGTAGAATGATAGCTGCCACACCTGGTAAGGACTGCCTTGGCAGATGGGCTAAACTAGGTTGAGAGTAACAGACAGGAGGCCCATTGGTGAATTATGGGCCTCCAAGCACATGAAGACTTCCCCTGTCAGAATGGGTGAATGAGAATGAGGGAGGTGCTGTGGAGTGCTTAGAGCTTGGTCAGAAACCAAAAATGTCAAGGTCATTTGCTGCTTCCTGTGCCCTTGCCAGTCATCCTGACTTTTGTCCTGTCACTGGACTTCAATGACTGAGGAAGAGAGTGAGGATGACCATTTTTGTATCCTGTTGGTAATCTGGTATAGCACTTAGTTTCCTCATCAGTATGTGACAGGATTGGTTTCCTTTCAGCTCTAAATGTACGATTTTATGACTATGACCCATCCTGTAGGATTTCTTTAATTCAGCCTATGAACAAGTTGTTCTTTTCAACTGTCATGTTATACTGTTAATTCGTTTTGAGTTTGCAGTCCACTGAAACCCCCAGATGTTTTTGATAGAACTGTTGTAAGATCATTGCTCCCCAATCCTGTATTGCTGTAGTCAACTTTTAAAAATTCGAATATAGGACTTTACATATTTTTTTCCTTATTAAACTTTATCTTAAATTATCCTTCACATTTTACATGATACTTTAAGGTTTTACAAAGTGCTTTCTTCACAACAGCCTTCTTAGGTAAGGAAAACCAAATATTATTGTGCCCCTTTGACAGAGGTTACGTGGTCATGCAGCTAGCAAAGTCTGAGGGAGGATTTGAATACACATTCAGCATTCTATCTACTATGCCACACTGTTTTGCATTAAATTTGGCCCATCATTCTGGCTTGTAAAGATATTTTTAGAGCTCAGTAATTCAAAGAATTAGCTATAAGGGTGCCACCTAGGCCTTCATCCAAATCATTGATTAAAATGTTGAATAGCACAAGGAAAATGTAATCTATGCTTTCCCCATTAGATTCTGAAGGGCAGATTCCTTGAGGGCAGGGAGTGTCTTTTGCCTTTCTTTATATCCCCAGTGCTTAGCATAATGCCTAGCATGTAGTAGGCGTTTAATAAATGTTTATTGACTATCTTTATATTGTGTTATAAAGCCACGGGACTGTTCTGGGAGTGTATAATTGACAATGCTGTTTAATAGCCAAGACAAAAGACTCCAAACCACACTTGCCAGCAAGTGAAGAAGAGAGATGCCAGGCTTGTTTTCAAGGGTGGCTTGCTCCTCTTTCTTCTCTCTTTCAATGTAAACAGTATTTTAGTTTTTCCAATTACATGTAAAGATGGTTTCCAACATCCCTTTTTTTAAAATAAGATTTTGAGTTCCAAATTTTTCTCCCTCCTTAATGCTAGACCACTATGATCATCCCGAGTACTTTCCTCAGTGCTGATGATCCTCAGAGAACCAGAAATAGTATGAAAACACCTAAACATACCTGCTCTCAATTGTCTAGCAATAGATTGTCATAATTTCACTGATTTTCCCATGGTCTATGACAGCCCACTGGAAGCGCAGAAGGACAGTCCCAAGCATAGAGTGGCGAAAGTTAACATGAATTGGGAAGACCTATCCAGCGTGCTTATTGGTGTGGATGCTTTTCATCCTGGAATTGCTAAACCCTGGAATCTAGGTATCTATGGGAGAGAAGGAAATGAAGTAACAAGCATTTATTAAGAATGTACTGTGTGCCAGACACCGTGCTAAGCACTTTAAAAATATTATTTCATTTGATCTTCAGAGAGACAGAGTAAAGGCTGGTTTACTCAGGGCTATTTAAAATCCTGAGGCCACCTTAGTTTTCGGTCATAGTTAATTGTGATTCACTGTTCATGATAGGGCCTCCAGCTCTATGGGGAAGGGAAAAGCTATTACTGGAATGCGGACAGCAGGTCATCCTTCTAAGCTGGGTCTAGAAATTCTAGTTGACTGTAAATTATATTACATAGTGTATAATGATAGCTAATATTTATATAACACTTTGTAAAGTATAAGTTTGTAAATATGTATCATCACATTTGATTCTCACAACAACCCTGTGACCCTGTGTGGTCTACAGTTTTTTCTCAAAAACGTGGATCTATGATTTGGGCATGTGGTTAAAAAAATTATAAAAAAAAAACAAATTAAAAGTCTCCAATTAAACAACAGAATGGAAATCCTGAAAATCAAACGAGAGATTAATAAAATTGAAATTAAGAAAAGTAAATATAGTAAATAAAACTAAGAGCTGGTTTTGTTAAAACACACACACATACACCCCTCCCCAAATAGTTAAACAATTTTTTAATTTGATTTAATAAAAGAAAAAAGAAACTTAAATCACCAGTATCAAAAATGAAAAGGGTGAATTCACCACCAATGAAGAGGAAATTAAAGCAATTATTAGGAACTATTTTGCCCAATTATATGCCAATAAATCTGACAATCTAAGTATAATGGATGAGTATTTACAAAAATATAAATTGTTCAGATTAAGAGAAGAGGAAATAGAATGCTTAAATAACCCTGTCTTAGAAAAAGAAATTGAATAAGCCATCAATGAGCTCCCTAAGAAAAAATTCCTAGGATCAGATGGATTCACAAATGAATTCTACCAAACATTTAAAAAAACAAATAATTCCAATCCTATACAAACTATTTAGAAAAGTAAAAGGATTTGTCTGTGTAAAAATATTTGTAGCAGCTCTTTTTGTAGTAGCAAAAATTTAGAAATTGAGGGGTTACCCATCAGTTGAAGAATGGAAGAACAAATTGTGGTATATGATTATGATGAAATACTATTGTGCTATACGAAATGATGAGGGGGATGGTTTCAGAAAAACCTACAAAGATTTATATGAACTGATAAGAAGTGAAGTGAGCAGAACCAGGAGAACATTGTACCAAGTAACAACACTATGCAACAATGATCAACTGTGAAAGATCACACTACTCTGATTAATAAGATGATCCGAGACCATTCTGAAGGATGCATGGTGAAAAAAATACCATCCACTTCCCAAGAGAGAACTGATGAACTCCAAGTGCAGATTAAATCATGGTTTGTAAACTTTCTTTGTTTTTCTTGCTTTTTTTTTTTTTGCAACATGGGCTATATGAAAATATGTTTTGCATGATTTTACAGGTATAATTTATATCACCTCTCTTATTTTCTTAATGGGTGGGGGAGGGGCAGGAGAGAGGGAAAAAATTTTGAACTCAAAATTTTTTAAACAGAATGTTAAAAATAAATAAATATTAATTAAAAAAAATTTACATGCCCAACTTCACATAGCCAATAAGAGTCAGAGGCAGAAGGCAGCTCTCTAATCATCTCACTGTGCTGCTCCCACATGAAGGAAATGAAAGATAAACACACAGAGTACTGGTCTATGAATACATAAATCTTGGACAAACATTGTGCCTGGACAGTTAGCTAGGTTCAATATGGAATAGAAGGAAGATAGTGGGTCAGATGACCATTGGTAAATTGCACAGTGTTTTTTTAATGATTCTGAACTTGTTCCTAAAACAAAGGGCCGTCTTTTAAACATCATTCTTAGAGTCATCCTTTATGACTTACAAGTCAAGGATTACAAAAAGTCTGCAATTAAAGTTTTAGGTAACTCCAAAGACACTGGAGAAGTATATAATGGCATGGGAATAGGCTGTGACCTATTACTGATGAAGGACTCTGCAGAAGTTATATAAATGACATCATCAGAGAGATATGTGAACAGACAAGTAGGTGGGTGGTTATATCATGAGAGGAAGAGATAATCCATGGACATTCCCTTTGCTCTGTTGGTATCCATAAAATGTTAAGAAGTCTAGGGTAAGGTCTTCAGCATGTTATCTGGAACCCTGTTAGAAGATATACTGGAAAATACGTAAAAAGGATTATACAAGACGAGAAGTCGGAGATAGATTGTAATGTGGACTGTTGGGTGAAGTACCTTCATCAATGAAATCACAGGTTCACCAAAATCATTGAAGAAAATTCAATGCAAATATTTTCCTTGTTCATAGCTCTTCTTTTAATGCTACCTGTATGAATTTTATCTGGGCAAGCATTTTAAACACTTCTATAATGAAGATTATTAAATTTTCCTTTATAACATCTATTCTGTACCTGGTTATAGATTATTTACTCCATTAATATTTGTAAAGATCTTTCATTCTCCACTATTTTTTTTAATGGTGTGATCTTTTATTTTTAGATCATTTATCCAATTGGTGTAAGAGATTAGTCTAAATCTATTTTCTGTTTTTCTGTTTCCCAAATTGCTTCTGTAGGATAAAGAAACGTTTCCCTAATATTTTTTTTTAGTTTATAATACTTGGCTATTATAATATTACATGTAAATATACAATAAATATTTATATATAGTATATAATAAATATATATGACATACAAATATATAATAAATATTATAATATTTATAATACTAGATCTTGCTTCTTTAATGGTCATGGGGGGAGAAGGGATTGGCCAATGAGAGGCCACTCCTGTGAACACACACACACACAGAGCCATGTTCTGCTTGATATAACTCCCACATGGACTTGAGGATGTGTAACTATTATTTCTGTGTACTTACCATTTGAAGAAGAGCCTTTTACTTGGCTACTGATCCCAGAGTGCTCAACAATAGGAGTACCTTCAATAGGTACTAATTGACCAAGGTATTTTCTTTTTCCTTCCTGGCTGTATTCGAATGAGGAGAGCAGGACTGCTGTAAGCCCTATGGGGGACAGAATTTTCAGGACCTTATCACCCCATCTGGGCAGGGACTGTGACTAAGCACTTGGCCCTGCTGTTGTTTCTGTTGTGACTCTTCCTTCTTGCTCTTAACTGAAGCAGAACTAGCCTAGGTTGCAAGCTTGTGACCTTCATAAGGGCAGAAGGGTAAGGCATCAGAGGTCTGGGAGCAAGGACAGGCCAGAGATTGTGCTTGACTTGCATAGCCCCAAGGAACAATTGGGACCCGGTCCAGCAATGTACGACCACAGAGCTAAGATAATTGATCCTAAAAGCAATTTCTTTTATAAGGTGGTGTATTGCAGTGTGCTCCCAGGTGTTTAGAGGAAATGTTTGCTCTTGCTGATCTTTTTTTTTATGACAATATCTCTTCGTAAAAGCTAATTGGTTTTAATTGTTTAAATGCTAATCTCTGGTGGATTGTCTTAAGGGAAGATAAACTGGAATGGGGAATTGAGCCAATAATATTAGAGAATCACCCTGCAACAATAAAGTAGAGGGAGAGCCTTGTTCAGGGTCTTTACTAATTTGTGAGAGTAAAAGTTGGGATAAGGATGACCCAAAGTTTTTAAGGATCTATAATATATTTCATCAAACAAATTTATGTTTTTTATACAGTACCAAATATCTTTGATAATTATTTTAAAATATGATAAAAATATGACATCAAGTTGCCTTCCTTCCTAATTTTATTGGATATTATTTCCTTTGTTATTCTCAGCCTTTTATTTATTTATTTTCCTAATTTAGTGAATTATCCTTTTGGTAATCTGATTGGTATAGCACTAAATATGTAGAAAAATTTTAGAACCTTCCTCTTTATTATATTGATGTAGCCAAAACTGTCTTTCTAAAGTTTTTGGCTTTCCTTAATTTCTATAAAGAAAATTTTTTGAGAGTTGCATTTAAACAAGACCTGTGTTGTTCTTCATAGGTTAACACACATATTTAATATATTTAATTGTTATTTTATATGGAATTTCCCTTTCTATCTTTTTCATCTGGTTTTTGTTAATTACATACAAAATGCTTGGCAATTTTTGTGGATTTATTTTGTATTCATTCATTTTACTGAAGCTATTAATTATCTTGATTATTATTTTTTTTGTTAATTTTCTGCTAATATGAATAATTTTCCTCCTCTTTGCTCATTACTTATTTCTTTATTTCTTCTTGTCTTATTGCTATTGTTAATATTTCCAGAGCTTAGTTAAAAAAATAGGAAAATAACTGTTGGCATCTTTGCTTCAACCTTTTATTTTATTGGGAAAGTTTCAAGTGTTTCTCCATTACAAATAATTCTATCACTTGGTTTCAGATAATTGCTCTTGATTATTTTGAGGAAAGCTCTTTTCTTTTCGAAGCTTTTTAGCATTTTAAATTTATATGAGTGCTATACTGTGCTGAAAGCTTTTTCCACTATTCGTGCCTATGATTAATTATGCTAATAGTTTTAATGTTGAGTCATCCTTGAATTACTGTTATAAATCTCACTAATAATAATGAATAAGTATTTGGCTATGTTACTATGGCATATTTGCTAATATTTTATTTAATATCTTTGCATTGCTATTCATTAGCTGTACTTGTCTACAACTCTTGCTCTGCTTCCTAGTTTGGGTATCAAGAATGCATTGCTTTCAAAGAAAGAATTTGTTGAAATGCATTCTTTTTCTCTTTTTGGGAAACATTTCAATAGCATAAGGATTATTTGTTTTTTATGCAAATTTGAAAGACTTCACCAATAAATCCATCTGGATCAGGAGCTATTTTCTTTGGCAGTTCTTTTATGGCTTGTTCATTTGCTCTTTCTAGGTTTGGATTTTTGAATTTTCCATTTCCCATTGTGTTAATTTTATTATTTTTGCAATTTTTTTGTGTTTATCAATTTGATTAAAGTGTACAGTTTTGGAAAAACATAATTGGGCATAGTAATTTGAAAGAATTTTCTTTTTTCCTTATTTATTGTCAATTTCATCTTCTCATTTTTGATCTTGATAATTTGGTTTCCTTTTCTCTATTTCTGAATTAAATTATTTAATGAATTATCAGTTTCGTTGGTCTTTTTTTTAAAAAGCAGGTTGTTGTTTTGCTTATCAGATTAGCAATTTTTGTTTTCCATTTAGCTCTCCTTTGATTTTCAGAATTTCTCTTTTCATGCTTGAGATGACAAATTGTTGATTCTCTGGTTTTTAAAATTGCATACTTAACTCATTAATCCTTTCTCTTTTTTACTAATATGTGTTTAGAGGTACACATTCTCCCCTACAGGACTATTTGATCTGCATTCCACAAATTTTCTTATTTTATCTTATGGATTTGAATTATTTTAATATAACTACTTATTCTTT
The DNA here is from genome assembly GCA_028646595.1 of Phalanger gymnotis. NCBI lineage: Eukaryota > Metazoa > Chordata > Mammalia > Diprotodontia > Phalangeridae > Phalanger > Phalanger gymnotis. Next base: position 132,562,731 of record CM053622.1, read on the forward strand.
CTATGATTTGATCTTTGGTCTACCGCTTATTCAAGATGTCATTATTTATTATTCATCTAGGTGTGTATCTTTTGTTTACATTTGAGTAGTTTTTATCATGCTATGATCTATAATGGATGTATTTAATATGGTCAAAAGATAGGAATAAATATTTTTCAAAGAAACATTGTAGATTATGAATTACCGCATAGACCCATGCTCTAAGTCACTAATGAAAAAAAGACAAAATTAAAACTCTGATATTTCATCTCATACCTCACAAATAGGCAAAGATGGCAAATATCTTGCAGGAGCTTTGAGAAAGCAAGCACGCTAACAAACTATTCACGGAGCTGTGAACTCTTATTAGTTTTTCATTTCTTAGAGTTTGGCTTCCTTTTAGTATGATTTTAATTTACATTTTACATTGTTGTAGTTTCCTAGTTTGTGACATTTAAAAAATTTGAGATATAGTTTCTGGGTAATTAATCATCTTATTAATAATGCCAGAATTTTATTAATAAAAGGAATGGTCATTTGGCTGTCTCTCTCTTAGACCAAAGATGACCCATGATGGTAGGCTGAGTTTGTATGCTCTTGAAGAGTGGGTGTTCCTAAGGGATTGGTTAACAGTTAATGAAAGGTGGACTTTACAAAGAGAAGTGGGCTCACTACTATGAGGGGCTAGGAGAGTGACATCTGCCACTCTTGGACAAAGACTATCTCTACACTCAGACCACTCCCAGCCTTGGGAAATCTAAACAAAGGATCTACCTCCAACCAAACTTGTCTAAGTAGTACACGGTGAGCAGTTCACCTAGGTGGTCTAGGTGGGGTAAATTTTTGGCAGAAGTAAGTAATGCCCTTCCAAGGCTGAGCTTAGAACAAGGAAATAGCACAGGGAAAAAGTCTGGCTCTCCCCCATAATTGATTATTAATAATCATTTCCCTCATTGTTCTGGCTTATTTCATTCTTATCAGTATATAACTTTTTTTTCATCTTTCTCTGATTCATTATATTCCTCATTTTTATTGTATGATAATATCCTATTACATTCATATAAAAAGTTTATTTGACTATTTCATAATCTATTAGCACCAATCCAATTTATTTTTACTTCCTTGCTAGAACAAAAGTACTTCTATTGAGCGTGCAGTCCACTAACCTCCCCTAGATCTTTCTCCAAAGAACTGTTTTTAGCTATGCCTCTTCCATTTTGTATTTGGAAAATTGATTTTTGGGAATAAGAGTAAGAATTTACATTTACCCCATTAAATTTCATCTTATTTGATTTAGCTCAGTTTTCCAGCATGTCAAGACTTTTTTGGATTCTGATGCTGTCATCCACTATGTTAGTGTTATGCTTCTCGACTTTGGGTCATCTGTCAGTCAGTGATATAATGTTAAACAATAGAGGGTCAGACAAAAATTCCTGTGGCAATCCACAGGGGACTTCCTTCCAAATTTAAATCATACCATTAATGAACACTCTTTGGGCCAGACCATTCAACTCACCTAATTATACTGTCATCTAGCCCATATTATTTATACAACTAACCATTATAAAGTCTGTGTAGATAATTGTGCTAGTTTGGGGGGAGGGGGATGATATAAAATATACTTAACAGACAGTCAGGGGTGTGCTGGTAAATATTTAACAACTGACTTTTAGAAAAAAGTACCCAAGACATATTTTAAAATTTAATCTGTATTATCAACATATTCTCTATCACTTTCTTAAGTCTAGACAATTAACAAAGCAAGAAATTAAGTCCTAACGTAGCATTTGCCAATTTTTGAGATGTAAATGTTCACACTGAAAATTTAACAACCAGCTCTCAAAAGGTAGTATGAGGCAGCTCCAGCATACTCTACCACATAGTCGATAGCCTCTTTAGCTTTATTTTATATTAGATACTTGAATGTTGTACAAGAAATATATGCAGAGTAAAGATGAAAGTCATTTATTGAGTGTTTATAATGTACCAAGCCCTGTGCTAAGCAATGGTTATAGAAATACAAGCAAAAGGAGAGATAGTTCCTGCTCTCAAGGAGCTTATATTCTAAGAAAGTCCAGAGGATCAGGAGTAGATTCTGGAGAGGAATGAAGAAAGACATGGTTGACCTGGGCATTTTCCCTAAAATGGAAGTTTCAGAAAGTACAGACCAGTCAGGGTAAAGGGGCCAGAGGAGCATAATATCTTTCAGTGTGAGAAGGACAGGGGCAGATGAACCTCTAGGGAAGAAAGTGGGGCCAAACAAACATGACTAATAAATGGCAAATGAACAGAAGTAAAGACGCTGGTTGTAGTTATCACAATTTCTATAGATTACTCCCACCTCCAACACTAATTAGCAATCTCATGAACATGTCTACTTTTTTAGAGGTGGGGATGGCTGAGAAAGTATAACTTAGTCAACACAAATCCAACTGCATAACATGGCATGTGTAGAGGAATGTTATTATCTTCATGTATGATAGACAGACCTTAAAGAGGCTTCTTGCTGCATCTTGCATGATGAGTAAAAAATTAAAATGTTCGGCTCCTGGACTTTGCTATTTCTCTAACTTAACCATTTCATCCTTGCCTTTTACCTTGTAACCGACTCTGATGTCAGTGACAGGAACATGTTCTATTCAGAGGATTCTTTAGATGATTATTTCTTGTTCGTTGACTCCCTTTCTTAAGCAAGTTAACGTTTGTATTCATCTTAACATTATTCAGGTGTAATATATGTCTCGAATGGAGGAAATCTCTAACAGGATATCAGATCTCTCAAAAAAAAAAAAACAAACAAACTAGATACAAAACTTCAACCAATGACTGTCCATGATATAATTATCTTTTCTCCTAGTTCTTCATTTTGCAAATCTCCTTGTCATTGCTTCCAAAAAGTACTATCTAAGATGTCACATTGGAGTACTATTGTAGCAGCAGTGAGTGAATTAAAATGGTTTTCCAGCCCTTACTGAATAGCAGAGACCTCAGTAGGACTTTCTTCACATGGGACAAGAGGTAAGAATGGTGTCAAGAAGCAGCTCAGTGACACAGTGGGTAGAGGAACTGGGTCTGGAGCCAGGAAGACCTGATTTTAAATACAGCTTCAGACACTAGGACCCTGGGCAAGTTACTTAACTTCTGTTTGATTCCGTTTACTCAACCATAAAATGGGGGTGAAAATAGCATCCACCTCACAGCACTGTTGTGAGGATCAAATGAGATGATATTTGTAAAGGACTTTGCATAGCGTTTTCTCCTTCCCTTCTTCCTTCCTTTCCTCCTTTTCCTCTCGCCTTCTCTCCCTCCTTCCCTCCCTTCCTCCACTCATTCCCTCTTTCCTTTATTCCCTCCTTCATTACTTCCCACCCTCCTTCCTTCTCTCTTTCTTTTCCTCCTTCTGGCCCTCCCTCCTTCCTTCTCTCCCTCTTTCTTTCTCCCCCTTCTTCCTTTCCTTCCTTCCTTTCTTCCTTCCTTCCTTCCTTCCTTCCTTCCTTCCTTCCTTCCTTCCTTCCTTCCTTCCTTCCTTCCTTTCTTTGAATCATCTGATAGTTTCTGATCTAATATTTTATTTTTCCCCTCAGTTGCATGTAAAGACAATTTTTTATTTATTAAAAAATTAAAAAAAAATTATTTTAGACTCAAACACCAGAACACAAATACAGAATAGAGAAAAGAAACAAAAACATATCATAAACTTAAATATTGGAACTTAAACGCAAAGTAAAAAAGCATGTCATGCATAGCAGAACATGATACAATTCAAAATATGTAACAATAGATTTTTATTTTAAGAAAGTCTGTATGATAAATACTAGATGTGTTGAGAGCTGTCCATCTTTTTCATTGCTTCCTTGTAAGTTTTCTTTTGTTCTCTGCTGAGCACTTTTTTACTTTGTTCTTTTTCCCCCTCTGCCCCTTCCACCACCCAAGACTACAATTAAGTTAGGATATGTTTCTCTATACACATACACATATGAATATATATATATATATATATATATATATATATATATATTCCCCCATCTAATTCCTCTGTATTGATTCTTCCTCTTGCACCTCATTTGTATAATTACTCTTTTTAGCTGTTCCTAAATGGTTTTACTTTTTAAATTCATATCACACTCAGGTTTTTCCCAATTTTTCTTATGAGCTAACCAATTATTCATAAGAATCGTAGACATACATTTTACACATATAAAAAGTAAAATATGTTCTTATTGAATCCCTTATAATCAGTCTTTGGTATGTACCCTAAATTTTTCTTGGCTCTTGTATGTCAAATCTTCTATTAAGTTCAGGTTGTTTTGTTTTTTTTTTAACAAAGTCTCAAAAGTCTGACAGTTGATCAAATGTCCTTTTTTATTTCATTCATGGTTATCACACTTTGTTCACCCTAAGATGCAATTTTATTTCTTTTGTGGGGGAAAATCTTGAGAACTTGGAATTTTCTGACCTACTCCACCATCTTCCCTGACAATTTTTAACATTCTTATATAGGTTATACGTGTTCAATTATGCAAAACACATTATCATATTAGTCATGTTGTAAAAGAAGACACAGACCCAAAGGGGGAAAAGAAAATCAAGAAAAAATGAGAGTGAAAAATAGTGTGCTTTGATCTGCATTCAGACTCCAGCAGTTCTTTCTCTGGAGGTGGATAGCATTTTTCATCATGAATCTTTTAGAATTGTCTTGGATCATTGGATTGCTGAGAATAGCTAAGCCGTTCATGGTTGATCATCTTATGATATAGCTTTTCCTATGTACTATGTTCTCCTGGTTCTACTCAGTTCACTTTACGTCAATTCATATAAGTTTTTCCAGGTTTTTCTGAAATCGGCCTGCTCATCATTTCTTATGGCGTAGTAATAGTTCACTACAGTCATATACCACAACTTGTTCAGCCATTCTCCAACTGATGGGCATTCCCTCAATTTCCAAGTTTTTGCCACTACAAAAAAGGCTGCCATAAATATTTTTGTACAAATAGGTCCTCTACTCCCTTGCCCCCTTTTTAAAAATCTCTTTGGGAGTATAGATCTAGTACTGGTATTGCTAGATCAAAGGGTATGCACAGTTTTGTAGCTCTTTGGTCATACTTCTAAATTGCTCTCCAAAATAGTTGGACCAGTTCACAATGGTGCATTACTGTCCCAATTTTCCCGCAACCCCTCCAACATTTATCATTTCCCTTTTCTGTCATATTAGCCAATCCGAGAGTTGTGAGGTGGTGCCTCAGAATTGTTTTTTAATTTGCATTTCCTTAATTAATAGTGATTTAGAGTATTTTTTTCATATGACTACAGATAGCTTTGATTTCTTCATCTGAAATCTGCCTGTTTATATCCTTTGATAAATTGGAGAATGACTTGCAATCTTATAAATTTGACTCAGTTCTCTACATATTTGAGAAATGAGGCCTTTATCAGAGTCATTTACTGTAAAAAATTTCCCTCCAGTTTTCTGCTTTCCTTCTAATCTTGGCTGAATTGGTTTTGTTTTAAATTTAATATAATTTTAAAATTTAATATAATCAAAATTGTCTATTTTATATCAAGTAAAGCTCTCTATCTCTTATTTGGTCACAAATTCTTTCCTTTTCCATAGATCTGACAGGTAAACTATTCCTTGCTCTTCTAATGTGCTTATGGCATCACTCTGTGTTTAAATCTTGTAACCATTTTGACTTTATCTTGGTATATTGGTGTAAGGTCTATACCTAGTTTTCGACATACTGTTTTCCAGTTTTCCCAGCAGTTTTTGTCAAATAGTGAATTGATGTCTCAAAAGCTGAAGTCTTTGGGTTTATCAAACACTAGATTACTATGGTTATTTACTTCTCAATCTTGTGTACCTGATCTATTCCACTGATCAACCACTCTATTTCTTAGCTAGTACCAGACTGTTTGAGGATTATCTCTTTATAATACAGTTTGAGATCTGGTATGACTAAGTCACCTTCCTTCACATTTGTTTTCGTTAATTCCCTTGATATTCTTGACTTTTTGTTCTTCCAGATAAATTTTGTTGTGATTTTTCCTATCTTTATGGGGTATTTTTTTGGTAGTTTGGTATGGCACTGAAAAAATAAATTAATTTAGGTAGAATTGTCATAGTATATTGGCTCAGCCTACCCATAAGCAATTAACATTTCTCCAGTTATTTAGATGTCTTTATTTGTATGAAAAGTGTTTTGTAATTGTGTTCATATAATTCCTGAGTTTGTCTTGGCAGAAGGACTCTCAAGTATTTTATATTGTCTACAGTTATTTGAAAAGGAATTTCTCTTTCTATCTCTTGCTGCTGGATTTTGTTGGTAAAATGTAGGGATGTTGATGAATTTATGTGAGTTATGTGAGTTTATTTTGTATCCTGAAACTTTGATAAAGTTGCTACTTATTTTGACTGTTTTTTAGTTGATTCTGTAGGGTTCTCTATCATATAAAAGTGATAGTTTTGTTTACTCATTACCTATTCTAATTCCTTCAAATTTTTTTTCTATTTCTAAAGCTAACATTTCAAGTACAATATTCAATAATAGTGGTGATAATGGGCATCCTTGCTTCACCCCCATCTAATTGGGAAGATTTTTAGCTTATCCCCATTATAGATATTACTTATCATTTTAAAGAATGCTCCAATTATTCCTATGTTCTCTAGTGTTTTTAATAGAAATGGGTGTTGTAATTTTTTCAAAGCTTTTCCTGCATCTATTGAGATAATCACATGATTTATTTTGGTTTTGTCATTGACATGGCCAATTATAATGATAGTTTTCCTAATATTGAACCAGCCCTGCATTCCTGGTATAAATCCCACTTGGTTATAGTATATGATCTTTATGATATATTGCTGTAATTTCCTTGCTAGTATTTTATTTAAATTTTTTCATCAATATTCATTAAGGAAATTGTTCTATAGTTTCCTTTCTCTGTGTTTGCTCTTCCTAGTTCTGGTATCAGCACCACATTTGAGTTCTAAAAGCAATTTGATGGGATCCCTTCTTCATCTATTTTTCAAAAAATTTATATAGTATTGGAATTAATTGTTCTTTAAACATCTGGTAGAATTCACTTGTGAATTTATCTGGTCTTGGAGATTTTTCCTTAGGGAGTTCATTGATGGATGGCTTGTTCAATTTGTTTTTCTAAGATAGGGTTATTTAAGTACTCTATTTTTCTTCTGTTAATCTGGGCAATTTATATTTCTATAAATATTCATCCATTTCACTTAGATTGTCAGATTTATTAGCATACAGTTGGCAAAATAGCTTCTAATTATTATTTTAATTTCCTCTTCATTGGTGGTGAATTCACCCTTTTCATTTTTGATATTGGTAATTTGGTTTTCTTCTTTATTTCTTTTTAATCAAATTAACCAAAGGTTTATCTATTTTATTGTTTTTTTTTTCATAAAACTGGCTCCTAGTTTTGTTTATTAGTTCATTTTTTTTTTTACTTTCAATTTTACTAATCTCTGCTTTGATTTGCAGGATTTCCTGTTGGCTGTTTAATTGAGGATTTTCAATTTGTTCTTTTTCTAGTTTTTGTTTTTTAGTTGCATGCCTAATTCATTGATCTGCTCTTTCTCTAATTTCTCTATTGATGTAAACATTTAGAGATGTAAAATTTCCCCTAAATATTGTTTTGGTTGCATCCCATAAATTTTGATATGTTGTCTCATTGTTGTCATTCTCTTTAATGAAATTGTTGATTGTTTCTATGATCTGTTCTTTGACCCACTCATTCTTTAGGATTAGATTATTTAGTTTCCAATTAATTTTTAATCTATCTTTCCATGGCCCTTTGTTAAATGTAATTTTTATTGCATCATGATCTTAAAAGGATGTATTTAATATTTCTGCCTTTCTGCATCTGGTTGTAAAGTTTTTATGCCTTAATACATGGTCAACTTTTGTGTAGATGCTATGTACCAGTGAGAAAAAAGTATATTTCTTTTTATCCCCATTCATCTTTCTCCAGAGGCCTATCACATCTAGCTTTTCTAAAATTCTGTTTACCTCCTTAACTTCTTTCTTGGTTATGTTTTCATTAGATTTATCTAGTTCTCAGAAGGAGAAAGTTGAGGTACCCCACTAGTATAATTTTACTGTCTATTTCATCCTATAATTAATTTAACTTTTCTTATAAGAATTTGGATAGTATGTCATTTGGTGCATATATGTTTCATATTGATATTATGTCATTGTCTATGGTACCTTTTAGTAAGATGTAGTTTCCTTCCTTATCTTTTTAAATTAGATTTATTTTTGCTTTTACTTTTCTGAGATCATGATTGCTACCCCTCTTTTTCTTACTTCAGCTGAATGAAGCATAATATACTCTCCTCCAGGCTTTTATCTTTACTCTGTATGTCTCTCTGCTTCAAATGTGTTTCATGTAAGCAACGTATTGTAGGATTCTGGTTTTTAATCCTCTATGCTATCTGCTTCCATTTTATGGGTGAGTTCATCCCATTCACATTCATAGTTATGATTATTAAGTCTGTATTTTACACCATTCTGTTTTCTTCCTGCTTATATTTCTCTCTCTCTCTCTCTCTCACTCTCTCTCTCTCTCTCTCTCTCTCTCTCTCTCTCCCTCTCTCCCTCTCTCTCTCTCTCCTTTAGTCTTTTCCCTCCTCACAGTGTTTTGCTTCTGATTACCAGCTCCCTCCTTTCTACCAGTACCCCCCTTTTCCTGTCCTCCTCCTCCTCTCCTGCTTTCCTATAAGATAATATAAATTTCTATACCCAATTGAGAGTGTTACTCCTTTGAGCCAAATCTGATAAGATTAAGGTGCAAGTGATGCTCACCTCCTCCCTTTGTTCCCTCCACTGTAATAGGTCTTTCATGCTTCTTCATGTGAAATAGTTTGCCCATTTTACCTCTCTCTTCCCTCTTCTCCCGGTGCAATCCTTTCCTCAATTTTTTTTATTATTATCCCATCAAAGTCAACTTATACCTGTACCCTATATATGTATACTCCCAACTCCCCTAATAGTGATACAGTTTTTAAGAGTTACAGGTATCTTCTTCCCTTATATGGATGTAAATAGCCTAACCTTATTGAATAACCTTTTTTTTCTTTCCCATTTGCCTTTTTATGCTTCTCTTGAATCTTATATTTGGAAACTGAATTTTCTGTTTATCTCTGACCCTTTCACCAGGAATGTTTGAATATACATTTTTTCCTTTGAAGGATTATGCTCAGAACTGCTGAGTAGGTGGCTCTTGATTGTAATCCAAGCTCCTTTGCCTTCTGAAATATCATATTCCAAGCCCTCTCATCCTTTAATGCAGAAGCTGCTAAGTCCTGCATAATTCTACTGTGGCTCCTTGTTAACTGAATTGTTTATTTCTGGCTGCTTGAAGTATTTTCTCCTTCACCTGAGAGCTCTGGAATTTGTCTACAATATTCCTGGGAGTTTTCATTTTAGAATCTCTTTCAGGAAGTGATTAGTAAATTCTTTCAATTACTATTTTGCCATCTGGTTCTAGGATATCAGAGCAGTTTTCCTTGATAATTTTTTGAAAGATGCTGTCCAGGCTCTTTTTTTGATCATGGCTGTCAAGTAGTGCAATAATTCTTAAATTATCTTTCCTGGATCTATTTTCCAGATCAGTTGTTTTTCCAATGAGATATCTCACATTTTCTTCTCTTTGATTGTTAATGTCTCATGGAGTCATTAGTTTTCACTTTCCCAGTTTTAATTTTTAGGGAATTATTTTCTTCAGTGAACTTTTGTATTTCATTTCCACTTGGCCAGTTCTACTTTTTAAGGAGTTGTTTTTTTCAGTGAATTTTTGTACATCTTTTTCCATTTTTTGTGCTTCCTTCACCAAGCTATTGATTCTTTTTTTATGTTTCTCTTACATAACTCTCATTTCTTTTCCCATTTTTCTTCTATCTCTCTAATTTTTAAAATTCTTTTTGATCTCTTTTAGGAGTCCTTTTTGGGCCTCAAACCAATTCATATTTCTCTTGGAGGTTTTGCGTGTAGATATTTTGGCATTGTCCTCTTTTGAGTTTGTGTTTTGAGCTTCGCTGTTGTCATAGTAGCTTTCTATGGTCAGGGTTTTTGCTCATTTTCCAGCCCATTTCGTGACTTTCAAAGTTGAACTCTACTCCTGGGGTACAGGGGGCACTGCCCTGGGCATCTTGCACCAGAGATCAGAGGCCTAGCCACTGGCCTGCTGTGCTGTAATCTCTAGGCCCGGATGTTCACACAATGGGGCCTACAGGGCTAGTAGCTCACCTGCTGCTCCTAGGCCAACAGCCATGGTGGCTCATTTGCTGTGCCAGGAATGCCAGGCCTGCATGCTTGTTTGCTCTGCTGGGGCCACTGGGCCTGCCGGGCCTGGCCACTCACCTGTTGTGCTGGGGGCTAGAGGCCTCATAGCTGGCCTACTGTGTTGTCGGCCTGTTGTGCTGGAGCTGCAGGGCCTTGGTTGCTGATCTGTGCTGGGTCTGGGGGCCTCCTGCTGGCTTGCCCAGACACTACCAGTGCTGGGCTGTGCTCCCCTTTTCCCCAAGCAAGACAGACCTTTCCTGCAGTCCTTTTAAGTTATCCTAAGCTGGAAAAATTTTTCACCACATCCTTTTGTGGGCTTTCCTGCTCCAGAATTCATTTTGAGGAGATATTTGAAGTTGTTTGGAGGGGACTGTAGGAGAGCTCAAGCAAGTTCCTGTCTTTTTTCCACTATCTTGACTCTACCTCCTAGTTTCCCTCAAGCATTTATTAGCTGTCTATTATGTAGCAGACAACTTTTATACATTCTATAGATCAGTTTGCAGTGTCAGTATGTTAATTAGCACATTGATAATCTTCTTCAAGGTCAATTTCATTGAATTTACCCTCCTTCATAATAACAGTGCCATAGAGTAACAGCAACACTGTTTTAAGAGTGACTTTGAGTGAATAAATCATTTTGACTATTATAAATACCTAAATTAACTATAAAGAACATCTAAAGAAAGATGCCATCTGCATCCACAAACAGAACTGATAATTAGAAGTATGTTTAAAATGATTTTATATATATATATATACACACACACACACACATACACATACATTTGTGTCTAATGGTAGCCATCTCTAGGGTGGTGTTTCCACAATCCGGCTAGCAGCTTCTGTAGGGGTGTAAGATCCACCCACAGCCAGCACCCAGAAAGCTGCCAACAGCACAGGTTCTTTTGATCTGCTTAACTAAGGAAAGCAAGGTGAAGGGGTTGACGAGCTTACTTTAATTCAGCATACAAATATCATTCACTTAGTTCAGAGGGAAAAGCCAGCACCCTGAACTTCAGAGCAAATTACAAACAAATTACAAACATCAACAAACAGACCAAATAGAGATTCATAGTTACCAACATCTAGGTTCAGCCAGGGAGCTCAGAACAAGGGCTGGCCCAGAGTCACATGCGCCACCATGGCTGTGGGTGAGAGCTCCAAAGAAGAGACAGCCAACCCCTGGTTTTGTATCTTTTTTCAGGGTCAGGGGTGAGTCACACATTCGACTCACCCATGTGACCTAGAATCGTCACTAAGAGGCGACTTAAACCCACTGGTCTAAAAGCCTCTGCTGTCCCAGACATGTAAACTAGGCACTTCCTGGAATTAGCCCCACCTTGGGCCCCTCCTTAGCTGCCAATCCACACCCACATAGGTTTTACACCTAATAGGGGTTTGGGCCTGGGGCTTAGCACTTAGTAAGACTCAATGAAATACACTGAATTACTCAAAGCAAACAAAAGCCAAACCCCTCAAGGGCACTTGTTGAACTAAGTTCTAAGGAGCCCATTTTGCTTACCAACACAGGTGGAGAGGGGAGGGAAAAAAGGGAAAAATTTACATAATAACTTTATTATATATTTAAAAGGAATAGCAAGTTTTACATGATAGATTTTCAGTTTCATGTGCAATCATCTTTTTTTAAAATTATCATACTATGTTATGGAAATACCTGTTTTATTTCTTAAATAAAAAAAGAAAATTTTTAAAAAAAGAAAAAAAGAGGTGGAGCTGAAGAACTTTCAAGATGTGGGAGTGAGTAAAGAGATGAAGGTGGAAGGTATGTGTATTTAGTGTATGAGTAAACATTAGACAGGCTAGTATGGGTGGAACAGAGAGTGTGTAAGGGAGACTAACACAAAACTGGCTTGGTCTAGAAAGAGGTTAGAGTTGGATTATGAAGGTCCTTAATGCTAGAGAAAGGAGTAATCTTAGAGATAATAGGTTTCTGAGTAAGGAATTGATATTGGTCAGGCCTCTTCTTTAGGAATATAAATTTGGCAACTGTGTGGAGCAGGCTTGCACAGCTTGTGACCTGTAGGCCACTTACATGGGACAACCAGTGAAAAATGTAGAGGAAAACATCCTTTGTATATAGAGGGAAGATGTATGTAGAGCCCTTTGATGGGCTGAGGGTTGTGCAGACCTAATGTGGAGGATAGATTCTAGAGGGGAAAAACTGGCTAGAGAGAGATTAGTTAGGAAGCTACCATAGCAGTCTAACTGAGAGGTGAAGGGGCTACACTCCTAATAATTGTGGCATGAATAGAGAGAAAGGGATGGGTTTACAGAGATATTGTGGAGGTGGTATTGATAAGTTTTGGCAGCCAATTTGATGGATGTGGAGTCAAATCTGCATTTGTTATAGGCATGGGCAAGTAACATATCCTCTCTGTGCCTCAGTTTCCCAATCTATAAAATAGAGATAATAATCCTTATATTATGTATGTTAAATGCTTGGTAAACTTAAAGGCTTTAAGTAGATGTCAAGAAAGATGCCCAAATCTTTATATTTCAAAAAGCTTCTTCAGGAAATGAGAGGCCAACAAAGTACAATTAAGCAGAGAATGCTCCTGGTTGTTAGGCCACAATGAGGTTAATCCAAAGTTGATATATATTTATAGTATAGAGGCTAGAGACAACTGATGCTCAGACACATGGGGATAAGGGTCTCAACCACTCCCAGCCCCGGCTTCAGCCATTTGGTTGTGTTCATTGCTCTGCAGTTGCCTGACTTTTCAGTAGTGAACATAGGGCTCCCAATTCTCTCATGCAGTGGCTCATCACCTTCACCTTGGCTTCTCGAGAAGAAGTTGCTATTTATAGAGTTAATTATAGGAAGGGTTAAGGACTAGAGGTTTTGGGGTTTCCATAGCAAGGGGGTAAAGTGAAAAAGTACCCAAGGGACAAACCTGAATCAGATATAGAATAGGTGAGTTGTTGCTGCACATAAAGGGAGAATGCTGAACTATAAAGAATCATAGAATGACTAGAACAGATCAAATAACTTATCACTACTAGTGCCATAAGTTGGAAGGCTAATACTTAATTCGGAACACTATATCTGCAAAGCTGTTAATTAGCAGTTTTACACATCACTTAATTCCATTTCTGGTCACTTTTGCCATTGTGCAAAGTCAGCCACTTGTGCAGAGTCAGTCTGAGTGATCCTCATGTTCAAAACCTTATTTTTGGGCACATGTGCAATTCAGCCTGCAGAAGATGGTGGTCTGGAAGTACTCTTGCACATGTACATTTAGATATGAAGGAAAAGCTGAAGTGGCACAAAATCCATCTCCCCATGATATGTGTGCCGATCAGTATACTTCTACCCTTATAGGGAAGGTGTTTATTTCTGTCTATAAAAGCCTCACGCAGTTTGAAATTCACACAAGCCGCACTCCAACTGCTTGCTACATTGGTGTTCTAATAAAATATTTTGCCTTTCTTTTCCTGAATTTGCCTCATTGACCAAGGTGAGGCCTGAACAAAGATTTATTTTATCAATTTTGGCCAGCACAAACGGGTTCCTTCACTCCCATGACTGTCACTGGGTGAGCCTACTGTGTGATTCCACAGCTGGCACTCTGACCTTTGTCTGATGGCAGGTTGAAGTAGACTCTCTCAGTGGTTAGTCAGCTGTGAAGTGGTCAGAGAATTAAACTGCCCAGATTCAGGGAGGATAAGGAGAAACAGGACTTGAGCCCAAAATTTATGTTTTCTTTCATTTGTGCAGGAAGCTATGGGAGCAGCACCCTGCAAAGAAAAAGGCAATGTAAGTAACTGGTCTTGAACCAAGATTAAGTCATCAAAGGATATCACTATTGATATGGGGGCAGGACAGAATAAGCCTCCTGCTAACTCCCCATTAGGAAAGGTGTTAAAGGTGGGACAAAGGAAAACTACCAGTTCACCTGGGAATGTCTCAAACTTTAGTGGTAAACCTCAGCAAGGACTAGACTTGATATGGAGATGATTGCAGAAAACAAATTGGCCAGACAAATACAGGATCTTTGATTATCACCAGATGAGCATTCTAAAAACTAGATTTGGGGATGTAGCGCCTAGACAAATTGGTACTGTCAGGCAGAACTTTCAAGCCGAGACTGAGCCTCATTGCCAAGTCTATTAGAGGCACCAGTTGGCGCTACCGGATCTCTACCGTATAATCCAGATTTTTCAGAACCAAAGACCACAGCATCCTCAAGAAACACTTTTGTAGGGAATACAATGTCATTATGGCAGCAATCTTTTAGACAAACCTAGTCAATGTCATTAGGAAAATTAAGACCATTATAAGGAGCCATAACTCCATTTGAGAGGATATTGATGAGTTATTAGATGTCCTGTCTTGTGGTATAAACATAACAGGACCACATAGCCCAGAATGGCTCCCTATTGGAATTACAATAATGAGAGGGACTAGGGAATGTTCAATGATGCAAAAAACAACCCTCTATGGTGTTCTTGAACTCTAGAGCAAGAAGGACAACAACTGATAGATTGGGAAAAATTCCATGACACTATACAGAATTTAGATGACTATTCCAATGCTTTCTGTAGGCAGCAGACATTCAAGATTACTTTCATAAATTCTGCCCCAGCTGTAGTGGGAAAACTATTAGTGAACTTGGGGAGAATTGTGTCCTATGTGTTTGATGGGTGGAAGGCGAAGGAACTTAGGAAAGAGAGGGAAAGTAAGGTTAAGGAAATGAAGATTTTAGCAGCTGCTGTGAAGGGGCAGATGAAGGAGTTTAGCGGAGAAGGGACAAAGGACTAGAAAGAGAGATTTGGGGGGTGTATGCTTTTACTGTAAAAAAGGAGGGGCACTTTAAGAGGGATTTCAGGAAAGGCAAGCTGGACCATGACGTGAAGAATCAACTGCTGCGTGCACCCCTACCCCACTGTCACCTTGGCCCTGCAATCACCATGGACTTGTGGATATTGAGGATCAGTATGCACAGAGAGAGGAAGGAGGTGGTTGGGAACAAGGAGTATTTGGGGGGAGTGTTGAAGGGGATGATTACTGTGAATAGGACATCTTTTATTTGCTTGGTGGAAATAAGGATGACTTTCTTGGGGCTTAAGTGCTCCCCTAAAGGTTTCCCAGCATTAAAAGCTGAAAGAGTAATAGGTATATTTGGGAAAAATGGGATGTGTACTTTAACCACCCTACTTAAAGTAGTTATTGGACTAATGTATTTTCATTCCTTTCTGTTTCATTGTGTGGAAGGGATATGTTGTAAACTTGAGACCCTAATTCACTATGATGTGGGAGGGGTTAGGTTAGAATACAAAGGAATTGATTCAACTCATTGGACAATATTAAAGGAACTTAAAAGGCTTATGGGACCTCTTAGTATCTGATTTGCCTCCCATGTTACCAAACTTACCTACACTTCAGGGAGACATCTTGTCTCCAGCTCTCCTAAAATGGATCTTTCCAGGTCCTACTCACCAGTCATACTCCCATCACTGTTGCTGAATGGGTGACCTGAGTATATCACTCCCATGTGAAGCCTGCCATGACTGACTTCAGCCTAGCAGAGGAAGCAGCCCCTGATCAGCCCCTAGACCCAGTTAAGCTGAGGAAGACTTTGTCACCAATCAGTGGTCCTTGGCTGCTTGTTTGCCTGACCTTGATAATTAGGACTTAATCCCTCATCTACTATCTACCATGCATTAATTAATTTGTGCACTTTATGCCCTGCTTTGAGTATTTGGGATTGGAGGAACAGATGAACTCAACACTTAATGTACATCTGATTCAACATGCCAACCATGCCTTTAACTGGACCAATTGCTAGCTATATGCATATGCCCCTTTGTCCTTGGGGGGAAGGGATACCCCTGGTGGGCATGGGATCAGACATCTAGGACTTGTGTGATGATTTATTTGCAATCAATAAAGCAAATTTAAATACAACACCAAATTGTACTGCCATAGGCTGGAAAAATGAATCTTCCTGCTCGTTCGTTTTTAATTGGGAAAAGATCACCAACCTTTTGACATTCTCACCTCCTTTGAACTTGCTCCATATTGTCAGGCCACCAGTACTGTGTTATGAGCAAAATGGGACATAAGGTCAGGAATTGAGATGGCAAATGGGATGTCATTATACCCTATCCCTGAATTACAATGTGACTATTTAGGAGGTGAATGGCCTTCTGAGAATTGGTCTTAAGCCAGGGGGCCAGGTACACATGAATGATTTTTTTTTAGGATGGCGCCATGGGGATTTTATTTCCTGTGTAACAAAAAAGCATATTACTGGCTCACCTTAAATTGGACAGACAGATGTGGGTTGGGGAAGGTGCTCTTTGGCCCCTGGCCCACACCTACCCTGTCTCCTAGCACACACTTGTGAAACAAACATCTAGCCATACGAGTTTCGGTGACACCTTCCCCTTTAGAGGGAGAGCCTGAACATGCTTTTTCCATCAGATTACTCATGTATGGGACCAGATGTAGTCTACTATTGAATAAAATGAAAAATTTTGGCAAGTATTTGTTAATGTATCCATAGGTGCAGTAGAGGAGTTTAATGCTGATGTCCACACATTTAGGGCTGTGGCCTTACAAAATTGACTGACTCTAAATTTCCTTCGGGGAGAGGGGGAGGGGTATGCACTCCCATAGGTCAGGAATGCTGCACCTGGGTTCCTGACAACTTTAGCAATATTCATCCCTATCTGGACTCAGTTTGGAAGCCCTGGAACACATCCCAGGAAGATAGCAAGGAACCCTGGTCCCCATGGGAATGGCTAAGCTCTTAGGTTCCCAATCTCTCATGGCTGAAGTATCTATTTGTGGGCTTTCTCTTGTGTTTCCTCATAAGGATTGTGTGTTGCTTGTGTTTACAATGCCTCCCTTGGTGCGAAGAACTGGTTCCCAAGTCAACTCCCAAATTAAAAGCAGAAGAGATGAAAGTGATGTGGTTGAAGATAGAGGAGTAATGCAGGCCCAATTATGACCCTGCACCATAAATATGGTTAGCACCAAAGGGAAGATTGTGCAAAGTCAGACACTTGTGCAGAGTCAGTCTCAGTGATCCCCACGTTTAAAACCTTGCCTAAACCAGCCTGCAGGGAATGGTGGTCTGGAAATACCCTTGTGCATGCACACTTGGACACTTCAACATAGTTGAAGTGGTACAGAATTCATCTCCTCATGATACAAGTACCAATCAGCATGCTTCTGCCCTTATATGGAAGTTATTTACTCCTATAAAAGCTTTGATGTTTGAATTGTGTGCCAGCCACATTGCAACTGCTTGCTGCCTTGGTGGGCTTACCTCATTGACCAAGGTGAGGCTCAAACAAAGATTTCTTTGAACACTATAAGCCATAATTGGAAAGATGCTATAGTCTTCTCATCATTCAGCTTTCCACTGTCCTTTGTGTCATCTGTCATTTTGATTCTTCAAAGATTCTGGTGTTTCATGACTTACAGGCATGTAACATCATTGGGTGAATATTGGTAGTCAAAAGATGGTCTTTCAAGCATACGTAGATAAGGAGCAGTTTTATACATCTTCTTTGTGCTGGCATTGCCCAGTCAAAAAGCTAAGCTCAGTCCAAGTGGGATCTTTTCTTCTTGGAACCTCTTCTAATACTAACATTTCTTTATCAGAAGCCTGCTACTGCATTAAAAAAACCCAAAACATTGCATTTATCATAAGAACTGCTACTGCAGTTCTCACCTCAACCTTTTCAGTAGATGTTGCCCTGGTCACCAACTCCCACAGGTCTTCTAGGGCCATTTGAAGTTAAGTAGGTTGATGTGAAAGGAAAGGATGAACAAAAGGATGCAGCCAGGCCAGGAGCCTGGCTGGTTAATTCCATGTTCTCTGTGGGGAATAAGAAATTGGAGGGCTCCAGATTATCATTATGCTAATAGGAAAGGACCATTCCTTCTTCTATCCCCTGAATTTTAGTCACAATTCTATTCTCAAAAGCAACCTATCAAATATGTACTAGTGAGAAGAAACCTCTTTTACCAAATGTAGCAGCTTGAATCATCTGCTTTTCTACCTCAGCAACCAACAGGGGGAGGAGTTGACTCTAATGATGAATTATTCACACCTGGAAGTAGGCAGAGAATATCTGCATGTACCCCAAGAAGGCGGTGGAGAGGTATGCTCCATGGATTTGAGTGTAATGCCAACTGAGCTAACCTAAAGGGTGTGCTACTAGGGGATGCTACATATAGAAAATCGTCTGATTATAATCATCTTCTTGTTAATAAGAAAAGAATGAGGTAAATAAATGGCAGAGCCCTGATTGTCCAGCTTTAGAGGTCTGGAACAAACAGGTTCTTGTTTTTACTGATTTTCTTCTTTTAGTTCTCTTTGTTTCAAGGAAGCTAAAGAAACAGATGAAAAGATTTTTTTTAAATGTTAAATTAAGTCTGAAAACTAGCATAATGCAAGACTAAAGCGAAAATCCAGAAAAGTAGGTGGAAGTGATGCGAGAAGTTGTGCCATACAGATCAGCACTCACTCAACAACAAACATTTATATACCACCTATTATGTTGAGGGACCTCGTAATGCTACCTCAATCTCACCATAGAGAATCTCAGGAAAGCCTTTGTACCTGATGAGTGGTTTTGAAAACTGCATTAGGGATTGCTCAGTAACCAAAAAGCAATTTCTCCAAAAGGTTCTCTTCTGCTTTTAGGCAGCATGGTATAGTGGAAAACACGTTGGATTTGGAATGGAGAGACCTCGGCTCAAATTTTGCCTCAGAAACTTAATAGTTAGGAGAGCATGAGCAAGACAGTTACCTTCTCAGGGTGTGAGTTTTATCATCTATAAAATATGGTCAGCTCATAGGTTTGGTTTGAGGGTCTAATTAAACAATGTACATAAACTCATAGATGAAATTGGGTGGAGTCAAGAAGAATTAATTAAACCAGGCACTCGGCCAGGTCCAGGGATATGGAGAAAGGCGAAAACAGTTTCTTCCTTCAAGGAGGGATGTTGATCTAATCAGGGTAAATTGGAGGCAGTCTCAGAAGGAAGGCACTAGCATGGAGGGGCACTAGGGAAGGCCTCTTGGGGAAGATAGGATTTGAGTCGAGGACAACAAGTGACATATTTGCTGGCATTTCTAGAGTAATTTCGTCTTATCAGTGACAATGGAACTATCACATTTGTACTCCAACACCTCAGCGTACAATATTCTATATGAGGTAAGAACTTACGATTGACTCTTCAGTGTGAAACATTCAACCTGGCAACACAGGTCCTATTACTTTATTTTGAACTCATCATGCACTTTACATTTCTCCATGTTTATCTGAGCATTTATTCTTGTTTCTGCGCTTCTCCTTACCTCTGGATTACCTAAATTTACTTGTGTTTTAAAGGCCATCTTTTAAATATCAATATTCATCCAATGATGCTATATGCTTGTAAATCATGAAACACTAGAATTTTTGAAAAATCAAAATGTCAGATGACACAAAGGACAATGGAAAGTTGAATGATCCTCATCAATGATGGCTTATGGCATGACTGACCAGAAATGGAATTGAGATAGTCATGTAATGAGAATAAAGGATTCTAGTTGCATGGCCCAAGTGTTGCACTGGCATGCATAAAATGTTAGAAGATTCACAAGAAGGCCTCTAACATGGCATACTGCACAGAGCCTCTGCAGAGGATTTAAGAAAGGCCTTGGACAATAGTCACACAGGATAAATAAACATGGATGAGCATCATTCTACAGTGATGGAGGGATTTCTCACACATATGAGATTATGGATCCATTGAAATCTTAAAGTAGGTAACCAAGCAATATTCAGATGAAGGTTCCTCAGATTGATTGAGCTTCTCTGATAGGTTTAGTCTATTGATTTTCTTTGTTTTTTTGGCAGGGCCATTGGGGTCAAGTGACTTACCCAAGGTCACACAGCTAGTACATGTGTCAAGTGTCTGAGGTCCGATTTGAACTCAGGTCTTCCTGACTCCAGGGCCGGTGATCTACTCACTGCGCCTCCTAGCTGCCCCATAGTCTATTGATTTGCCTAGAATCAAGGACCTGGTAAATGTTAGAGAAGGAAATTGAAATCAATTTGTAATATGATTGTGAGCTTTAATACCTTAGAGATCATCTATTTCAACCTATTTTTTTTAAATTAAATTTTATTTTATTTTCAGATCTACATGCTTTTTTCCCACCTTCTCCCACCTCAAAATAGAAAGCAATGAAAACAAAACCCCAATTATGAATATGTATAGCCAAGCTAAACAAATTCCTCTTTGGCTGTCTAAAAATCCATTTGTCTAAATCTGCACTCTGAGTCTATAACCACTCTATCAGAAAATATATATATTGTTCTCCTGGTTCTGCTCATTTGACTCTGCATCAGTTTGTACAAGTCATATAAGTCTTCCCAGGTTTCTCTGAAATCATCCTCTTCATTTTTTTTTTATGTATTTGAATTAATTCCCTATATTTCCTATAGATGAGGTATTCGTTAGAGAAATCTGCTGCAAAGGCTTCCCCTCATTTACCTGTTTCTTTTTTAATTATAGCAGCATAGGTTTTGTTTGTGCAAAACCTTTAAATTTTACACAATTAAAATCATCTATTTTACTTTCTCTGATTGTCTCTTTCTCTTATTTGGTCATGAACTATTCTATCCATTGGTCTGATCTTAACATCTAAGTCACATACCCATTTGGATTTTGTCTTGGTATATGATGTGAACTGCTAGTCTATACCTGGTCTGCGGGACTGCTTTCCTTTTTACCCTATAGTAAAAAGTTTGGTTGGTTTTTTTCCCCAATACTCAGTCCTTACCACAATAGCTAGATTTTTTGCCAATCTATTAATTTTAAGTAAGAGGAATAAATTTTTATATTATGCTTACTATGTGCCAGGCACAGTTCTAAGCACTTCAGATACAAAGAAGGGTAAAAACTAATCTTGCTCTCAAAGAGCTCACATAACAGCAGAAACTACATGTAAATAGTTGTACACATTCAAAACAAAAGGAAGATAATCTCAGAGGGAGCTGGGGGGCTCAGTGAATTGAATGCTGGTCCTGAAGTCGGGAAGATTCATCTTACTGAATTCAAATCTGTCCCCAGACACTTACTAACTGTGTGACCCTGGGCAAGTCATTTAACCCTGTTTGCCTCAGTTTCTTCATGAGTAAAATGAGCCAGAGAAGGAAATGGCAGAAACCACTCTAGTATCTTTGCTAAGAAAACCCCAATGGGGTCATGAAGAGGCAGACACAGCTGAAACAATTGAACAGCAACGACAACCACAGAACGGAAGGCCTTAGCAGCTTTGGGGAGGAGGGTGGGAAGAGGGACACCAGAAAAGGCCCACTGAAGAGGATGAGATTTGTGCTGAATCTTGAAGGACATCAGAGAAACTATGAGGAGGAAGACTATTCTAAGTCTGGGGGACAGTTAATGTGAAGGGCCCAGAGATAAGAGATGGGGTGTCAAATGACTTCCCTAAAGTCACATAGAAAGTCAGTTCCTGGGTCAATACTCAAACCCAGGCTTTCCTTGTCCAAATCTAGCATTCTTTGAGTCTAGGTACAGAGGATAGAGTCTACCCTCAAAGGACTTAGCATTTGACTTGCTTGAGTGGCATGGCATTACAGATGTTTTTGGTAACAAACATATACAAGATTGTTGTTCATCCTTCATTTTTCTTTTTTTTTAATTTAATTTTTTTATTCTTAGTTTACAGCACTCAGTTCCACAAGTTTTTGAGTTCCAAATTTTCTCCTCCTCCCTCCCCTTCCCTTTCTCCCCCAAGATGGCATGTAATCCAATATATGTTCTACATATACCTTCCCATTAAACTTATTTACACAATAGTCAAGCTATACATCCCTGTTTTTCAAAGAAGACCAATGACATCATGGGGTGAGATTGCTTTGGAAAGAACAACTTTTGGGGGGTTAGAGATTCATCTGTTGTTCATCTGACATTTGCTGAATCTATCGATAAAGTTCCTTTTCCCTTCTCCTAATACACTTTTAAGATGCAAAAATATAGAAATTCTGCTCCTTCCCCCTACCTCGTGTTTTAAATCACACTCTGATATGTACACAGTAGGTCCTTAATAATCACTGACTGACGCTGGCAGTAAAGACAAAACAAAATAAAACAAACAAAAAACACCCTAGGATCTCTTGCTGAAGAGAGTTGCTCTTCGCAATAATAATTTTAAAAATCCAATGAGATGTCAGCTCCTCTCTTAGCCTTTGCCTCTCAAACACTCTTTCAATCAATTCTATTTCCATGGTATGACTACTTTTGTCTCCACATTCCCCTATTTATAGTTAGTCAATGTTTACTCTTCAGGGATGCACAGGTAGAAGCTTGAAGGCCTCTGCAGAGGCAGGCTTGGGGCAGAAAGGTCAGCAGCATTTTGCTCAGTGAGTGTGGTTACTACTTGCTTTCATAGCTATTTCTAGTTGCTGAGAAATGAAAACAGCCACCTGATTTATCCCTGCGAGGTAGCTAGGACTTTTGCATTAATGAGGCTTCAGGAATAATCGTGAGGGGCCCATAGCCATATGTGTGGGGTGGTGGTGGTCCCAAGATAGTAACTTTTAACCAGTACCTTGATATCTCCAAATGAGGAAATGCTCCCTCTCCCTTTTCCTCAAATCCTAAGTCTGACACAGCCTCACTCACAGCTTAACTTGGATAGTGAAATGTATAAATCTTGCTGGGTAACAGGGGCAGGCTCAGTTGTGCTGGTAAGCCTTTAACAATTAGCTTTCTGAAAAAGAATTGTACTCATGATGTACTTTGAAGTTGAAACACCATTATTAACACTTTCTTAAGTCTAGGCAAACGCCAGAACAATAAATTAAGCTGTGTATTGCAGCATTTGGTGATTTCTGAGGCTCACACTAAAAATTTGATGATCAGCCTGGGTTTGAGGTGGTTTCAGCAATGCCCCTGGGTACAGGTCAGACAAAACTTTAGAAAATAGGCATCCTGGGAAAATGAAAAGGAAAGGACATTCTGTTAAAAGCCTATAGACCAATTTTTTGCCCAGTGCCTTTATGTGGGTGGCCATCCAACTATAGACGTGCTCTCATATATCAGGTTTGTCTCTTTATCAAAGTTGATACAGAAGAGTTTGTAGTGGGAAGCAAAAGTTTACATTATAAACATTCCCACTACCCCACTCCCCTCTGCCCTGGACCCTCCAAGTTGAATTTTATCAAATGTGTTTATGAGGAGAAGGGTCTCTTAATGCTGCTTACCCAAATGGAATCAAGGAAATATTCTGGTTTCTCCATAGCAGGAAAACTTTCCCCAAGAGAATGCCATGTCAGTAGGAGTGTAGGGGTATGTGTCAGGTCTCTGGAAATGGCTTGTTATTTAGAGAAACTCCTAAACGATCTGCGAACCGCCCCCTCCCCCAACCCCTGGCTCCCTCCCTCTCCCCAACTCCCCCCCACCCCAAGCTGAGACAGGAATAAACTGAAAACCTGGGATGGGAACAGGGTTCAAATGGAGAGCAAGATTAGGTTGGGGTGGATAAGTGATGTAGGGCCTCATGGACCACCCTCTGTCATGCCAAGGGATCTGTCCTTTGCCCTGGAATTCTCTGGGAAGTGATTTTGTCCTTGGCCTGAAGATGTTAAGTGAAAGATTAGCAAGTGGATGTGGAGGCCTTTGAAATAGTTGGAGACCTCTCTTGTGTTTCCACAGCCTTTTAAATTTAGTTTCATTTAACTTAGCCATAGGGAGATGGCATGTAGAGCTCTGTGGGTCTGTTTAGCTCAGATCCTGAATTTAGAAAGGTGCTTAACTGCAACTTGGATTTTAATGAGTGCAACTTACAGCAACCTAGCCAAGTTCTCCAGCGGAAAAAGGGATCTGAATGAATTATACAAAGGCAAGCTTTCTCCCGGGAATTGTCTTGGGGGGGGGGGGGGGGGAAGACATAGAATGTGCAAATGTGCATTATTCAAAGTCTATTTCCTACCTATTTTAATAGTTGTTTTGGAAACATGGCGGGGGGTCTGGATATATTTCCAGAACAGAAGAATGTTAGATCCAAGTCATGGACTAAAGGTGCCCTGGGAGCAACCCGTAAAGTGTAATAGGATGTAAGACGACCAGATATTGCATCAGCATTGAGGGAGTACTACTGATTAAGAGCTCACATCTAATGATTTCAACACCTGATGGTTGGATGAAAATAGAATCCCCCAAAGAATCTTTGAAAATAAAATAGGACAGAAATGCAGAGGCATATCTAGAAATTGCTAAAGACTGAAAGTCATAAAAATTGAGGGGAAAAAAAGCCTAGAATGGCTAGATCTAATGAAGGAGGAGATCCGGCAGCAGTGGTGGGACTCAGCCAGTTTGCACCGGTTCGGTAGAACCAGCACCTAATTTTAGGTTGAGTTCAGCTAATGGGTTGTTAGTGGGGGTCAGGCCTGCGCCTGCCATGTCGGCAGTGAGGGCAACATCTAGGCTCGGCTTGGCTCCGTGGAGAATGGCAGTTAATTCATTTGAACCCCACCAATTGTTCGGTAGGGTCATCTCATTAAAGTGCATATAAGATTAAAAAAAATCATTCCTTGTAAAATTCCCACCTTAAACAAAACAATCAACATTTAATAAAGTGTGTTATTGGCATACCCCATGGTAACGTGAATAACCTGTCACATAGAACAGAGGCAGCTGGTGGACAGTGGATAGAATGCTGGCTCTGGAATCAAAGAGACCTGGGTTCCAAACTGGCCTCAGGTACTTCCCAGATGTGTGACTCTGGATATGTCACTTAACTCTGACTGGCTCGGATTCTTCAACTAGAAAATAAGGATAACAGTGGCACCTGCATCCCAGACTCGTGAGGATTGAGTGAGATGACATCTGCCTAGCACACAGGAGATGACAGTCTCAAGCAAACGCTCCTTGGATCTGAGATTTAGAGCTGGAAGGAGCCTCAGAGGTCATTTAGTCCAATCCCTTTATTTCACATATGAGGAAACAGAGACACAGGGATGTTAAGTGACTTGTTCAAGGCAATGGCGTGCTGGTGAATGACTCTCGATAAAAAATTTCAAGTGACTCACTTTTTTCTTAAAATAATATTTTAATTTCCCCCCAATTGCATGTAAAAACAATTAACATTTTTAAAAGTTTTGAGTTCTATCCCTTCCTCCCTCTTACACCTTTGTAAGATGCTAAACATTTAGCTTACATGTGCAATCATGTAAAACATTTCCACATTAGTCATCACATGGAAGAAAATGAACAAAAAAGAAATAAAGTGAAAAATAGTATGCTTCGGTCTATATTCAGATGCCATAAGTTCTTTCTATGGAGGTAGCTAGCATATTTTTCATCGTGATTCTTGGATGATTGTATTGCTAAGAATAGCTAACTCATTCACAACTCTTCATCTTACAATACTGCTGTTACTGCGTACAGAGTTCTCCTGGTTCTGCTCACTTCACTCTTCATCAGTTGATATCTTTCCAGGTTTGTTCTGAAATCATCCTGCTTGTCATTTCTTACAGCGCAATAATACCATTACAATCATATACCACAATTTGTTCAGCTAATCCCTAATTGGTGGACATCCCTCAGTTTCCAATTCTTAGCAACCATAAAAAAGAGCTGCTATAAATGTTTTTGTGCAAATAGGGTCTCCCCCATAGCCCCCCTGGCTTTTTTTTTCTTTTTTGCCTCTTTGGGATGCAGACTTGTAGTAGTATTGCTGGATCAAAGGATATGTATGCACAGTTTTACAGTCTTTTGGGCATAGTTCCAAATTGCTCTCTAGAATGGTTAGACCAGTTCACAACTCCACCAACAGCATATCAGTGTCTCAGTTTTCCCATATCCCCTCCAACATTTATCGTTTCCCTTTTCTGTCATATTAGCCAACCTGGGAGATGTGAGGTGGTACCTCAGAGTTGTTTTAATCTGCATTTCTCTAATCAGTAGTGATTTAGAGCATTTTTTCATATGACTATAGATAGCTTTGATTTCTTCATCTGAAATCTGCCTGTTCATATCTGCTGATCGTTTATCAATTGGGCAATGACTTGTAGTCTTATACATTTGATTCAGTTCTCTATGGATTTGAGAAATGAGGCCTTTATCAGAGACATTTACTATAAAATTCCTGCCCTGCCCCTGCCAGCTTTCTGCTTTCCTTCTAATCTTGGCTGCATTGGTTTGATTGGTGCAGAAGCTTTTAAATTTTGTATCATAAAAATTATCCATTTTACTTCCCATGATCCTCTCTATATCTTGTTTGGTCCTAAATTCTTCCCTCTTCTATAGATCTGACAGGTTAACTATTCCATGTTCTCCTAATTTGCTTATTCCATCACCTTTTATGTCTAAATTATGTACCCATTTTGACCTCGTCTTGGTACACAGGTACATAGGTCTATACCTAATTTCTGCCATATTATTTTCTAGTTTTCCCAGCCATTTTTGTCAAATAGTGCATTCTTTTCCCAAAAGCTAGCATTTTTTGGGTTTATCAAACACTAAGTTACTATGGTCATTTACTACAATGTATTATGTAACTAATCTATTCCACTGATTCACCATTCTATTTCTTAGCTAGCAGCAGATTGTTTTTATGATTACCACTTTATAATACAGTTTCTGATCTGGTACAGCTAGGCTACCTTCTTTCATAGACTTTTTTTCATTGATTCCCTTGATATTCTTAACCTTTTGTTTTTCCAGATGAATTTTGTCATTTTTTTAGCTCTATAAAATAACATTTTGGTAGTTTGATTTTGGTATGGCATTGAATAAATAGATTAATTTAGGTAAAATTGTCAGCTTTTTAGTATTGGCTTGGCCTACCCATGTGAAATTAATATTTTCCAATTATTGAGATCTGATTTTATTTGTGTGGAAAGTGTTTTGTAATTGTGTTCATATAGTTCCTAGGTTTGTCTTGACATGTAGACTCTCGAGTATTTTATAATGTCTACAGTTACCTTAAATGAAATTTCTTTCTATTTCTTCCTGTTGGACATTCTTGGTAATATATATAGAAATGCTGATGATTTTATATCCTGCAAATTTACTAAAGTTGTTAATTGTTTCAAGTAATTTTGTTGTTGATTCTGTAGGATTCTCTAAGTATACCATCATATCATCTGCAAAGAGTGATAGTTTTGTTTCCTCATTGCCTATTCTAATTCCTTCAATTTCCTTTTTTTTCTCTTGTTGCTATAGCTAGCATTTCTAGTACAATATTGAATAGTAGTGGTGATAATGACCATCCTGGCTTCACCCATGATTATACTGGGAAGAATTCCAACTTATCCTCAGTACAGATAATGATTGCTAATGGTTTTAGATAGATACTACTTATCTTTTTAAGTTAAACTCCATTTATTCCTGTGCTTCCTAGTGCTTTTAATAGGAATGGGTATTGTATTTTGTCAAACTTTTTCTGTATCTGTTGAGATTATCATATGATTTCTGTTGGTTTTTTTTATTGATAGGGTCAATTATGTTGATAGGTTTCCTAATACTGGCCTTCCTGGTATGTCTCACCTTTTCATAGTGTATAATCTTTGTGATATGTAATCTCCTTGCTAGTATTTTATTAAAAAAATTGCATCAATATTCATTATGGAAATTGGTCTGTAGTTTTCTTTCTGTTTTTGCTCTTGCTAGTTTAGGTATCAACACCATACTTGTATTGTAAAAGGAATTTGGAAGGACTCCTTCTTTGCATATTTTTCCAAATAGTTTACATAGTATTGGAATTAATTGTTTTTTTTTTTTTATATTTAGCAGAATTCACTTGTGAATCCATCTGGTTCCGGGAATTTTTCTTAGAGAGCTCACTGATGGATTGTTCAATTTCTTATTCTGAGATGGAGTTACTTCAATATTCTATTTTCTCTTCTGTTAATCTGGGCAATTTTTATTTTTGTAAATATTCATCCATTTCATTTAGATTGTTAGATTTATTGGTGTACAACTGGGGAAAATATCTCCTAATAATTGCTTTAATTTCCTCTTCATTGGTGGTGAATTCACCCTTTTCATTTTTGATAGTGGTCATTTGATTTTCTCCTTTCCTTTTTAAATTAAATTACCAATGATTTATCTTTTTTTTCTTTCAAACCAGCTCCTAGTTTTATTTATTAGCTCAATGGTTTTCTTACTTTCAATTTTATTAATCTCTCCTTTGATTTTCAGGACTTCTAATTAACTGGGAATTTTAAATTTACTCTCTTGCTAGTTTTTTTTTTTTGGTTGTGTGCTCAACTCACTGATCTATTCTTTCTCTCTTTCATTGATCTTTAAACATTTAGAGATATAAAATTTCCCCTAAGTACTACTTTAGCTACATGCCATAAATTTTGGTATGTTGTATCATTGTTGTCATTCTCTTTAATGAAGTTATTGATAGTCTCTATGATTTGTTCTTTGAATTTATTCTTTAGGATTAGATTATTTATTTTCAATTAATTTTAAATCCATGTTTCCATGGCCCTTCTTTGACTGTAATTTTTATTGCATTGTGGTCTGAAAAGAATACATTTAATATTTCTACCTTTTTGCATTTGTTTGTAAGGTTTTTGATGCCTTAATATATGATCAATTTCTGTGTAGGTGCCATATACCACTGAGAAAAAGGTATATTTTTTCTATCCCCATGCAGTTTTCTTCAGGGGTCCATCATATCTATTTATCCCCTTAATGTCTTTCTTTTTTATTTTTTGATTAGCTTTATCTGGTTCTCAGGGGGGAAAGTTAAGGTCCCTTACTAGTATAGTTTTACTGTCTATTTACTCCTGAAACTCATTTAACTTCTGCTTTAAAAATTTGGATGCAATGCTATTTGGTGTATAGATGTTTATTATTGATATTACTTCATTGTCTATGGTACCTTTTAGCAAGATGTGTTTCCTTGCTTATCTTTTAAAATTACATCTAATTTTGCTTTTATATTGTCTGAGATCAAGATTGCTACTCTCTCTCTCTTTTTTTTACTTCAGCTGAAGCAAAACAGATTCTACTCCAGCACCTTATCTTTACTCGTTGTGTACCTTTCTGCTTCAGGTTTGTTTCTTATAAACAACATTGTAGGATACTGCTTTATAATCTACTCTGCTGTCCACTTCTGTTTTATGCCTGAGTTTATCTCATTCGCATTCACAATTATGATTACTAATTGCATTTTCCTCCATCCTATTATTTATTTTTCTCTCTCTCTCCTTTCAACCAATTCCTCCTCATGAGCGTTTTGCTTCTGACCACTCTCTCCTTCAATCCTCCCTCCTTTCTATGAGTTCCCTCCACCTTTTGTTATCCCTCTCCTTTCCTTGTTGCCCATAGATTTAGATTTCTTTACCCGAGTGTATGTTATTCCTTCTTTGAGCGAATTTCAATGAGATAAAGATTCAAGCATTGCCTGCCATCTCCTTCTTTCTCCTCCTTCACTGTAAAAGCACTTTTGTGCCTCTTTTTGTGAGATAATTTACTCCATTCTGCTTCTCCTTTTCCCCTTCTCCCAGTACATCTCTCTTTCTCACCCATTAACTTTTTTTTTTAAATATCATACCATCATAATCAACTCACATCCATGCCCTCTGCCTATGTAAACTACTTTTAACTGCTCAAAGAGTGATAAAGTTCTTAAGAGTTACAAGTATCATCTTCCTGTATAGAAATATAAACATTTTAACCTTATCAAATCCCTTATGATTTCTCTTTCCTGTTTCCTTTTTATGCTTCTCTTGAGTCTTGTATTTGAGAGTCAAATTTCCTGCTCTGGTCTTCTCATCAGGAATGCTTGAAACTCATCTATTTCATTAAATATCCATTTTTTTTCCTCTGAAGGATTATGCTCAGTTTTGTTGGGTAAGTGATTTTTGATAGTAATTCTAGATCCTTTCCCTTCTAGAATATTTATGCCAAGCCTTCTGATCTTTAATGTAGAAGCTGCTAAATACAGTGTTATCCTGACTATGATTCCTCAGTATTTGAATTGTCCCTTTTTGGCTCCTTGCAGTATTTTTTCCTTGGCCTGGGAGCTCTGAAATTTGTGTGTAATATTCCTGGGAATTTTCATTTTGGGATCTTTTTCACAAGGTAATTGTGAATTACAATTACAATTTTACTCTCTGGTTCTAGGGTATCAGGGCAGTTTTTCCTTGATAATGTCTTGAAATATGACAGCTCTTTTTATGATCATGGCTTTCAGGTAGTTCAATAATTCTTAAATTAGCTTTTCTGGATCTATTTTCCAGGTCAGTAGTTTTCCCAGTGAGACATTTCACATTTTCTTCTCTTTTTTTGTTCTTTTGATTTTATTTGATTATTTTTTAGAATTTATTTTTAGTTTTCAACATTCATTTCCACAAGATTTTGAGTTACAAATTTTCTCCCCATTTCTACCCTCCCCCCCACCACAAGATGGCATGTATTCTGATTGCCCCTTTTCCCAGTCAGCCCTCCCTTCTGTTATCCCACTCCCCCACCCCACCATTCCCTTTCCCCTTACTTTCTTGCAGGGCAAGACAGATTTCTACACCCCATTTCCTGTATATCTTCTTTCCCAGTTGCATGTAAAAACAATTTTTTAACATTTGTTTTTAGAACTCTGAGTTCCAAATTTTCTCCTTTCTTCTTTCCCCACCCATCTTCCTTGAGAAGGCAAGCAATTCAATATAGGTTATACATGTATCATTATGCAAAACACTTCCATAATAGTCATGTTGTATAAGACTAACTATATCTTCCTCCATCCTATCCTGTCCCCCCTTATTTAATTTTCTCCTTTGACCCTGTCCCTTTGATTTTGTTTGATTAATTCTTAATGTCTAATGGAGTCATTAGCTTCCATTTGCCCAATTCAAAGTTTTAGGAAATAATTTTCTTCAGTGAGCTTTTGTATTTCATTTTCCATTCAGCCAATTCTACTTTTTAAGGAGTTGTTTTCTAAAGTGAATTTTTGTACACGTTTCCCCATTTTTCATGCTTCCTTCACCAAGCTGTTGACTCTTTTTTTTTTAATGATTCTGTTGCATCACATTTCTTTTCCTGATTTTCCCTCTACCTCTCTTAGTTGATTTTTAAAATCCTTTTTGGGATCTTCCAGGAATTCTTTTTGGTGTCTGAGATCAATTCACATTTTCTTTGAGGCTTTGCCTGCCTATTGACATTGTTTTCTTCTTTCGAATTTATGTTTTGAGTTTCCTTTTTCTTTTAGTAACTTTCTATGGTCAGGTTCTCTTTCTGTTGTTTGCTCACCCTCCACCCCAGTCTATTTATTGACTTTTAATTGTATGTTAAAGTTTGGCTTTGCTTTTGGAGTGGAGGGGGTGCTGTCCTAAGCTTTAGGTTTTTTTGTGCTGTTTTCAGAGCTAATTCTGGGGACCTGTAAGTTTTCAGTTCTTCTAAAATAGTATGATTTAAAGAGAGGTGTGATCACTGCTTTCTTTGCCTGTGTTCTGGTGTTCATGTGACCACACTCTTTTCTACCCTGGAAATGTGACCAGGAACCCTCCTACCCTATAGTCACATACTCTACTATTCTAAAGTTCTTCCTCACTCTGGGACTGTGACCCAGGCCTGTGTGCCAGGTCCCCATATGGCCAAAGCAACAGAATCCTGCGCTCAGTGCCAGCAAAGTGTACCCTGTAATCCCCTTCTCACCACTTGCTGGCCCCTGACTGTCTGCATACTGAAAACTACAGAAGTTGCTACTGCTGAGGTGGGGTCTCACTGATGACTTGTGCTGGGGTGCATGGCCTCACTGCTGGCTTGTACAGGGAATCATAGGGAGTGAGGGCCTTGCTGTTGGCTAGCTGGAGTGGGGCCTGCTGCTATATTTGCCAAGCTCCATCTATGGTGGATTGTGCTCCATTTTCATCCCAGTGAGACAGACTTTCTAAATATCTTGGGCTGGAAAATTGTCTCATCCTTTCTTTTTGTTGGTTCTGCTAGAATTCATTTTGAGGTATTATTTTAAAGTCATTTGGAGGGGAATTTGGGAAAGCTCAAGAAAGCTCTTGCCTTTACTCTACCATCATGGCTCCACCTGGATTCACCCTATCTACTGCCACCATCTAATGAAGCTGTGCAAGTGAATCAAGGAAAAGAAATGTGGTCCAAAAATAGAATCACAGACTTTAAAGAATCAGGAAATAGATAAAGAGGAACCAACAAGGGACAGGGGATACCACTGGTCCTGTTGAACTTTTCACAGTTTCTTTACTGATAGTTAATGAACTAGCCATGCCTCCTTACTCCTTCCCACTCAACAAGTAGGGCAGCTTGGCGGTACAGAGGATAGACTGTTGGGTCTGGAATCAGGAGGACCTGAGTTCAAATTTGGCCTCAGATATTTACTAGCTGTATGACCCTGAACAATTCATTTAATCTCTGTTCACCTCAGTTTCCTCGTCAATAAAATGGGTATAATAACAGTACTCTCCTCACGAGGTTGTTGTGAGGATCAAATGAGATGATATTTGTGAGATGTTTATTTAGCATAGTTCCTGACACATAAAAACAGGTGATTAATAAATGTTTCATTTTGTTTTTCCCCTTCCTGAGCCAAGAAATATGTCAGAACTGTGAGACAGAATGAAGGAAATGGAAAAGTGAAGGTGTCGCAAGCCAAGGAATACACGTGTCTGCTATCTGTAAGGGTTATCTAGAATTTCCTCAAGCAGTCTCAAGGCTTGAGCTGGAAGTTTTGGAGATGGAAAAAATGATCCAACAGCAGTGATGGAAAGGAGTTAGGGATCACAACTATGCTTATAAATATATGACAATAATGAGGAGAGGGTAGGGGGAAGGGAGAAAGTAATGTGCTTGGGAAGTGTCTCTAGTGCACTGCATGATAAGAATACCAATGATAATGATACTAATAACTGGTACTTTAAGACTTACAAAGCCCTACATATATATTGTCTTATACGAGCTTCACAACAACCCTGTTAGCTGTGTACTGTGATTGTCTCTGTTCTACAGATCGGTGTGGGGATTGGAGAGGGAATGAGTCAGTATGTGCTAGGAGAGGTGCTTACCTCAGGAGTTCTGGAAATATGACAGTCCTTGCAGTATCATTTTACCATTGTGGGAATTTTCTCCAGTCTAGTCTCAGTAAGTGGAAGCCTAACCAAGCTGACATATTCTCTAGGAATTTTACTTTGACCTCTGTCAACTGATATTCTTGGTGCTGCTTTTGTACTGTGTTCCAAGTGGTTGAATAAAACTTGTGAATGGGAGTCAAATATGTCTCATTTGTTCCCAAGTTACTATTGCATAGCATTCCAGGAGAAGATGTCCTAAGAACACATGATGTTCCCAATGTCCTCTAAAATTAGAAGAACCTGTTCCAAAAATACAGGCATTTGGGTTTAGAAAAATGTATCCAAAGCAGTTAATGGGTCTATATTACTAAGCTTTCATGTATTTATTTATTTTGGGGGGTTATATTTAAGTTCTAGCATCTTCTTCCATCTCTTTTCTACACTAGAGAAGGTCCATATTTGACATATATGTACATGTATTTATAGGTATATGTGTGTGTATGTGTGTATTTAAAACCATAGTATACGTACTTGTATTAATCAATTCTTTCTCTGGCGGCAGATAGCATCTTCCTTCATAGGTCCTTTGTAGCTGATTTGAGTATCTGTAATCTATAATACTCAGAATAACTTAGTAATTCACAATTGATCTTTGAACAATATTGCTGTTACTGTATACAGTGTTCTCTTGGTTCTGCTCATTTCACTCTTCATTAGTTTATGCAAGTCTTCCCATGTTTTTCTAAAATCAACCTGCTCACCATTTCTTACAGCACAGTGGTATTCTATCACAATCATATGTCACAATTTCTTTAGCCATTCTTCAATTGATGGGCATCTCCTCAATTTCCATTTACTAAGGTTTTACATATGTTCTTTCTTGCTGTTCTCTCACTCTAACATTTCAGTTTTCCAATATAGTCTATGTCAAGGGTGGGGAACCTGTAGCCTCGAGGCCACGTGCGGCGTTCTAGGTCCTCCAGTGCAGCCCATGTGGCCTCGAGGCCGCAGATTCCCTACCTCTGGATGTGGTTCTGTTGTTATTTGTAATTTGAAGTGCTAGAAAAACAAGTGGAGGCTGAAAAATCTTGCAGGAAATGGATAAGCTTGCATTGTGCCCCAAATGTCTTCATTCTCTGTCCTATAGACCAGTTTTGGAATTGACTCTCCCTTCAAAAAAAACAAGTGACCACAGCACTGGGATGTAGGTTGGTCTTACAGATGAGTGTTGACCATTATACAGATACAGCCTTCTGAGGACCAGCATGTTTTAAACCACAAAAGAGCCCTCCCAGTTATTTTTTAAATAAGGTCTAGGAATTTACTCTAAGACTTCAAACTGCTTGCAATTTCCCAGCATCCAACTGAGTTGAAGGTAAACACTATTTTGAATGATGTTTAAATTGAGGCAATCCTAACAATCACTGAGCAAAATTTTGTTCAGAGAACATTTTGATTCTGTCCTTTGGGGCTTCAGTAACCAAGGCAGAGTTTGATGCGAGGAGAGTAACTGTTATGTTTTGGTTTCTAGATCTTGGTCAGCAGATCAGTTATTCAATCACACATGAATTTGTTATCTTTAAAGAATGATTGATGCATGTGAGTTGATGAGACCAAGAAACTGTAGAGTAGCATTTTTAAAAAATCACTTTTTAATGTTATAAAAACATCCACAGGCTAATGCTTTGCAGATAGAACATTTCTAGTTAAAACCAATTTTATCTGAGACTAGGGAATGTGGTTTAGGATGCTTTAAAACAAGACTTCTCATACTTAGTCACAATATTTTCCTCCAAAGAACTGAAAAGAAATATTTAGACTTCCTTTTGTCCAAATATTTTTGAAGATGGGAACCAAGGGTGTGGAAAAACCTTGCTTAAATTGTCATGATCTCTCCTTACTTCCCTCCTTCATGAAGCACAATTGAGAATGGATTCTGAATGCTTTTCTTGATGGATTTAACACTTAAGGGAGTGCCATTTGTTGACTATGAAATTATTCCAC
Organism: Phalanger gymnotis; assembly: GCA_028646595.1. Taxonomy (NCBI): domain Eukaryota; kingdom Metazoa; phylum Chordata; class Mammalia; order Diprotodontia; family Phalangeridae; genus Phalanger; species Phalanger gymnotis. The sequence goes on from CM053622.1 coordinate 132,598,064, forward strand.
AAATTGTTGGAATTATTCTTTTCTTTGGCTTTCTCTTCAATGTGTTCTACTTTCCTTAGAAGCTGTTGGTGAAGAGTAAGCGTCTCCAAGAAGTCTCTTATCAACTGCTGACCATGTATAAATATTTAAAAGGAATACCAAGAATTTTGCAACAGAAAGAATAAATATTAATTCGTAATTATAAAATAGAGGTAGATGTTTAACAACTATGTCAGAATGATGAGGGTGGGATCTGAACCCCCAAAAGAAAAGACCATGTCTTTGGGATCTGGACCTAAAAAGGAAAAGTCCCTGGACTTTCCCACATGGTTCAGGTTCCTGGCTTTTGCCTAGGGCCCCCGGCCCTTCTGGGTGTTTCTCTGTTACCTCCCAGTCACCCTAGACTACTTGGCTGCTCCTAAATCCTTCCCACAGTCTTTCTGTATATGAGCTCCATCTAACCCTCCCATTAAATTCCTCAGATTCAATCTGGCTCGCTTGTCAATACAAGTGTCACAAATGTGCAGACTCCTTAAGAGTCTGGCCCGCTTGCATTAGCGATACAAATGCTCAGATTGCTTAAGAGTCTAGCTAAAGTCTCAGATTCAGTCTGGCCTGCTTGTCAATGCAAGTGTCACAATAGAGCAGATTCTTAAAATCTCGCCCACCCAGACCATGTTCTAATAAATCTTATCTCTGGCTGAAAGAAGGCTTGAGTCACATTCATTCCAGGCAGGACCCACATGTTGCTTGCCCTTGAATTTCGGGGTCCCAGCACCCCTAGACCTCAACAAGAACTTGTACAACCAAACATTAAATGCTTGTTGAATGAATGAGATCAGTTCAACTGCGTTGGGAGATTATATGCTTATAATCATAGTTTAAATGCATATAGCATTTAAGATTTTTAAAAAGCATATTCTGCACAGCAACAGTGATATGGGCATAGTGTGTGTGCATGTAAGATGTGTATGTTCACCTTGGTTGTCTAAAAGAGACTCCCAGGAGGCACTGACAGACAAACTCTGGAAGCTTGTCCACCCTCTCTAAGAAAGAATGAAATTCTTGCATTTAGGGGAATAATAGAAAGGGTAATGAGGCTAGTTGCTCCATTTTCATCTGAGAAAGGTGGCACCAGACTAGACATATATCTATCTGTCCCCCTAAATGTTGCTGGTGTAAGAGCATGATTGATTCAGAATAAAAGCCTGTTTTCCTGGCCACTGTATCTTAAGGAAGGTGGGGAAGGATAATTCAAGCTTACATTCACCAACTTGTCCCCTTCCCATCAAATGCAGTTACATGTAAGATCATAAATAGTGAATAGTAAACAAACTCATTTATCCAAAGAAACATCAAAAAGATATCAGAGAAATCACACAGATTAGAGTATATTTAAAAAAAATACACAGAGTGCGAATGAACTCTCCAGATATATCACTCAAACAGAAGAGAGGCCTCAATCTCACCCAAGAGGAAATTCCCTGAAGTTTCTAGGGGGGCAACCTGGAAAGCAAGGATATGTTGAGGAACTGTCTTCCCCAGCATGTCTTCAAGGGAATGTCTCTTGCTTTTCTTGGGAGTTGGTCCTACCCCCCCCTCCAAAGAATCTGGAAACATAAATGGTCTTTCTAAAAAGAAATGATGATTATCTCTCTTCTCTAAAAGTCTTGTTCCAACTCTGCCACTCATATAGTCAATCAGAATCAAATCAATATTCTCTCCAGCAATTAGGTGAGCTGCATGTACAGTGCCCCAAGCATGGTTGGAAATCTGGGTTACATGTGCAAATATAAATTAGTCATTTTATAGGTGCAGAATCCGAGACTTGAAAAGGTTAAGTGACTTGTCCTGATTACACAGACAGTAATTACAGGAGCTGTGATTAAAATCTAGATCTTCTGAAGCCAAGACCAATATCCTTTCTATTATAAACCATTGCTAATGCTGCTATTAATCAAAACATTTTTTGGAGACCCTTTTTTCTGGAATTTATTTTTACAACCAATTCAAGAGTCACACAAAAGAATTATTTTCATTATTTTATATTCACTCATAGTTTCTTTTTTTAAATCAAAACTCTTACTGCCTAATGTGATTACCCATATAATTCACCAGATTGGCTCTAGCTACCAGTCTTCTCTCCCTATTTCAATCCATCCTTCATTCAAAATAATCTTCCAAAAGTACACATCTGATATATTCCCTTTTCTTTATACTCACTTAGCCACAACCCTACCACCTTAACAAACATAATTGACTTGAGAATAGACTGATCCAGACCTGGTTTCAGTTCCCTGAACTGCCTGAGGCTGACCAGACAGTCATTTGGGCCTCTGATTATTTTATAAATCTCCCAAACTCTCCCCTCTCCAGATCCCCAAGCTTTCTTTATAGACTTTTGCATGGTATACAAAACAAATTGTCTGGTGAAACTGTGAGATACCTAACCCGTCCCACTGGCAATCTAGTCATTCTGTCTTGGTAATCTATATAAATCCTTTCCCCAGCACCCCTCACAACCCTCCCACTTTGGGTACTCTAGCATTTGCTATGTGGTACCCAGAACTGCAACTCCTCAACTCTGATTAAAGACCTTCATTTTGTTGTATTGACTCTTATCATTAAAATTTCAGATTGACAGCCTCTTGCCTGGAATATTTCAGTAGTTTTCTAACTGGTCTCCCTGCCTCAAGTCTCTTCCCATTCCAGACTATCTTCAAATTCAGCTGCCAAAGTGATTTTCCTAGTGTAAGTCATACCAGGTCAACTCCCTGCTTGATGACCTCTAGTGGTTCCCATTGCCTCTAAGATTGTGTTTGTGTATGCATGTGTGTGTGTGTGTGTACTGCTTGGCATTAAAAGCTTTTCTTAATCAGTCCCTTTCTGCCTTTCCAGTCTTCTTACATTTTACTTCCCTCCAATGTGTTCTGTGTTCTAATGGCCCATTTCCAGTTCTATGAACATGATACTCAGTCTCCTCTCTCCATGCCTTTGCACTGGCTGTTCCTCAGGCCTGGAATACTCTGTCCCATCACCTCTTCCTCAAGGGACCCACCCTTGCCTCTCTTCAAGATTAAATTCAAATCCCACCTTTTGCAGGATGCTTTTCCTGGTCCATTACCCTGTCCCCTCCTCTACCCCCAATTCCTGATGCTAATTCCCTTTGGGTTTGCCTTTGCTTGTCTCTGGATACAGCTTTTGTGTACTAAGTTATTTTCCATGTTGTCTCCCCCATTAAAATGTAAGCCCTTTGAGGGCAGTGAGTAATTTTTACCTCTTGTTTCTCTAGGCTAAGCACAGTGGCAGATACACAATAAGTGATTAACAATTGCTCATTGGCTGACTCACAAGTCTGATCACGTGATTCCCTTGCTCAAGAACCCCAGGTACCCTAAAGGCCCCCCCCCCCAGAGTAGGGTTTCTAAACCTGGGATTCATGAACTTTTAAAATCTGAGAATTATTTCAATGGAATTGGTTTCCATTGTAATACTATGTATTTTTTAATGCCTTAAGCCTCCCTCCCCCATTATTCCTGTGGAAACATATTTTGCATGATTGCACTTGTATAAGCTATATCAAATTGCTTGCTGTCTCAGGGAGGGGAAAGGGGAGACAGAGACAGAGACAGAGAGGCAGAGAGAGAATTTGGAACTCAATTCTTTTAAAAAAATTGAATGTTAAATATTGTTTTTACATGTCATTGGAAAAAATAGTATCCAATATTATCCAAAAAAACCACATTATTCCAGAAAGGGTCTGTAGGGCTTCGTCAGATGTCCAAAGGGGCCATGACGCAAGAAAAGTTAAGGACCCCTCCCTGCCTTAGAATAAAATACAAACTCCTCAGCTTGGCATTTAAAGCCCTGCGCTAGCTGGCTTATTGCACATTACTTCCTTTTACACACTCTGTTCTAACCAAACTGCTCTCCTTATTCTCCTGGGAACTTGGAACCATTGCCTCTCTCCTTTTGTAGTGCCTGTGGTCACTTGTACCTAGAAAGTACACCTTCTCTATCTCTGCTTCTTAGAATCTTTAGCTCAAACCATGTAGGAAGTCTTTCCTGATCTTCTTAGGCAGTAATCGTCCTTTCTCAAATTATCGTGTGTATACTTATTAATCAATAAACATTTATCAAGAACCTACAATAGGTCAGGCACCGTGCTAAGCACTGGGGTTACTAAAAAGGGGCAAAAGACAGTCTTTGTCTTCAAGGGATTTACAATCTAATCTAAAGGGAGAGACAACATGCAAACAGCTCTATGCAGCTTTGGGGATGTAGGTAGCTATGGACAGTAAGGTGGCACAGTGGATAGAGTGTCAGGTGTGGAGGCAGGAAGACTTATCTTTCTGAGTTCAAATTCAGCCCCAGACACTTACTAGTTGTGTGACCTTGGGCAAGTCACTTAACCTTGTTTGTCTCAGTTTCTTCATCTGTAATCTTTATCTGTTAATCCGAGTAGGAGAAGGAAATGGCAAACCGCTCTCATATTTCTGCCAAGAAAACCCTGAATGGGGTCACAGAGAATTGGACAAAACTGAAAAAAAAAAGACTGAGCAAAAATGCTATATGCAGTATCAATAAGAAATAATAGGCAGAAGGCACTAGAATTAAGAAGGGTTATCTCTCTCAGTAGAATGCAAGCTCCTTGAGGGCAGGGAGTGTTTTTCATTTTATCTGTTCCCTGCCTCCCTCAAACAGACATTTCACACGTTTGTTGGTTTGCAGTGAATTGAATGGCTTTCATTTGTTTTGAAAAATTAAATATATCCTCAAAGGTTGAAGATTTGACAACTCCAACAGTACTCAAAAAATCTGCTTCAGTTTTGGACCTCTCAGGTTTGTTAGCTCTTTGATAAGAGTTTTCTTGGGTTATAGATCACATGACTGGAGAGAGAAGGCAATTCAGAGACTCTCTAGTCTTAACTGCCCATTTGATACCCTTTGCAGCATCATTGGAAGAAAATGGATCTTAGAAGGATGGACTTTTGTTACAGGGAAAATCTTGAGGGGAAGTCAAAGAAAGAAACATAGTAGTCATATAATAAACTTTTTTTTAATGGATGAATTGAAGCAAAAGGTGTACACAGAAATATGATTGGGGATATTGAGGGCTGGGGAGGTTTAATGACTGTACCCAGGGTCATATAGCTAATATGTGTAAGAAGTAGGATATGAACTCAGGTTTTCCTGACTTCCAAGACCATCTCTATATCTAGAGCCACCAATGGGCCACCTCTCTGTACTATGGGTGAAAGTCTTGATGCTATGAACTTCCTTGGAATGCTATCCCTGAATGGATATAGCTTTCAAATAAGCATTATTATTTTTGTTATTATAATATGTTCTGTTGTGACTGACTCTTTGTGACTTATTTGGAGTTTTCTTGACAAAGATACTTTAGTGGTTTGCCATTTCCTTCTCTAACTCATTTTGCACATGAGGAAACTGAGGCAAACAGGGTTAAATGACTTGCCCAGGGACATACAGCTAGTAAATGTCTGAGGTCCGATTTGAACTCAGGAAAATTAGTCTTTCTAACTCCAGGCCTGGTGCTCTATCCACTGTGCCATATAGTTGCCCTCCAAGTGTCATCTCAAGTCTTTCTCCTGGGTAAGTGTAGGCAGCAAAGTAGTTTGGTGGATTGTACCCTGGATCTGGAGTCAAGAAAACCTCAGCTCAAATCCTGTTTTAGACACTTTATGGCCATTTGGCTCTGAGCAAATCTGTTTCCTCAGTCTCAGTCTCCTTCTCTATAAGATGAGGATAATTACAGCTACTTCATAGAGTTATTCTGATGATAAAATGTGTAAAGCATTTGCCAGCCTTAAAGTGCTATTTAAATGCTGCTGTCATTATCATCATGGCTATACTATCCTGTGGTTCCGTGGCTCTTTGTCAGTCCTTTGTCATTCAACCTGACTTGGTTCTGATGGAGCAGAGCCATTTCCTGTGGGATTCCTGTTTTGGAGGGTACCCACTGTGCCAAACCAATCCCATAGACTCTCAAGTGACTCAGCCTATTCAGGTTTCAAGATCTCTGCGTGTCTACATGGCTGTAAACAATACTACCTCCATTAATTAGTGGTACCCAACTGGGTTAGTGAGATTAAAAGCCCACTCTTTGAAGAGCTGCACAGAAGTCCATGTGCTGATGTAAGATACTTGAAGACCACATGGACAAATAGAGGAAGTAGTTGACAGATTGCAAAGGAATTCATACGGCAACAGATGAGTTCCTGGGATTATAGCTTCTGAGCTAGAAGGGACCTCAGAGATCATCTAATCCAGATCCTTCCCTTTGCATTTGAGGAAGCCAAGGCCTAAAGAGGTAAAGTGACTTGTTCAATATCACAAAGGCAAGTATGGAGGAGGTAGGATTTGAACCCAGGTCTTCTGACTCAGAGGCCAGAGCTTTTTCTAGTCAAGAGGCTGGAGTTCCTGGTTTATAGGGTGGTAGAGGAAGTCAGGGAGGAGAGAGAATTAAAATGGCTAAATATGTGTAGAGCCTAGCCAAATAGTGATAAAGAGGGAGGATGTTAACTTTCTACAAATATTCGAAGTATAAACATCAGGGAAGAGGTGGAACAGTTTAGAGAGCTCCAAGGGGAAATAACTAGGATCAAGACTAAGCCAACACAAATTTAGAATGAGTATAAGGAAAAATTTCTTAATAGTGAGGTCTACAGGATTGTATACTAGGCTCCCAAGGAAAGCAATAAAAGTCCCACAGTGGTGATCATTTTAGATTGGACTGAACAAAGGAACAGGAAAACATAGCGGGAAATAACTCTGCCCTAATGAGATGGTCGATTAGATTCACCAGGCTAGGAAAGAGTTTCAGAAGGTTGTATACACATCATCCTGACAGCTATCTCTACCCTATTTCTAATGCACCTCTTGGTTACTAATTGCATGAACATCTGTGCTTTACAAACAACTGCAACAGTGAGTGGATCCAGGAAGTCAGTTTCAGTGTAAGCTGAGATTTGACTGAAGGAGTCAGTCAAACTACCCCACCCTGCCTCAAGCAAGTGATAAAATGCCACTCACTGGTACCTTAATCAGGTGGGAACTAGTCTTGACCAATGAAATCAATCTCCAACATTTCAACTAAGGATGAAAGACCTGATCAATTTCCATATCTCAGATGAGCCATTGGATTGATTTAAGTGATTGTGAATTGCATAGAAAGGCTGCTCAGATTGGCCGAGAGCTGACAATCGATCACTCTCTGGTGATCTCCAAAATGGCAGACTAGTGCAAAATGGAGAGAGATTTCAGTGAGTGCTGGGTGAGGTCAGAGTATGCCAATTAAACTCCTTAAGAAAGAGTTGTTTTGGATGGGAGGAAAGCACTTTGGCTTTCTCTCTGCCCTCCACCTTTATCAGAAGAAGACCTCCTAAACTTCAAAGCGCTTCCCATCTTCTCATCGTCTCTAGGACAGCTTGGGAGCCAAGGACAGACTGGCTATAGAATCATAGATCTATAAAGAACCAGGAAGAAAACATCATCATTCTTTTTTTCTTCTTTAAAAATTATTTAGTATTTTATTCTTTCCCAGTTACAAGTAAAAACAATTTTTAACATTTGTTTTTTAAAGCTTTGAGTTGCAAGTTCTCTCCCTCCCTTCCTCCCTCCCCGTTTCCCCTCATTAAGGGAACCAAATTGATATAGGTTATATATATGTAGTCATGCAAAAACTTATTCCTAATAGTCACATTTTGAAAGAAAACATAGACAAAAAAACTCAAGAAAAATAAAAAAGCTCAAAAAAGTATGTTTCAAACTGTATTCAAACATCGTTAGTTCTTTCTCTGAGGATGGATAGAATTTTTCATCATAAGTCCTTCAGAGTTGCCTTGGATTTGAACGATGAGAATAGCTAAGTCATTCACAGCTGATCATTTTACAATATTGCTGTTATTTTGTACACGGTACATTTCATTTTACATCAGCCCATGCAAGTCTTTTCAGTTTTTTTCTGAGAGCTTCCAGCTCATCATTTCTTATAGCATAATAATATTCCATCATAATCGCATGTGACAATTTTTTCAGCCATTCCCCAGTTGATGGACATCCCCTCAATTTCTAATTCTTTCCCCCCAGAAAACAGCTGATATAAATATTTTTGTACATATAGGTCCTTTTCCTTTTAAAACAATATCATTCTTAAGGGGAACTTTTTGAGTACCCCACAAATGAGGAGAGAAGGCCTTCTAGAAACCAGGCTGTGAATTTCCACTTTGCCACATGCACTCTCTAAACTTGAGCCCACTTTCCCCTGGATGCCGTATAATCTAGTGAGAGAGTATATCACTGACTTTTGGGGAGGATATTTTGAAACAGCTCTTCTTGGTATACTACCTTAGTGTAGTGAGGAGCTGTCCCCTAACATATAGGATGAGGGTGCCATGTGGCTTTCAAAGGGAAATAGAATAGACATCTCTAGCCTCTTTTCTTACCTTTCTTTAAGCGAGACTTGACTTTCTCCCGGGACATGAAGCAAGGGGTTGGGGCCAGAAAACCAAGGTTGAGGTCATTCTGCTCTCCTCAGAGAGAGGGAGGTGTTCTGTGTGCTCTCTCGAACATTACTAATCTAGGGGAATTTAGCTTTCAGTTCAGGTTAAACTTCTAACCACTGTTTGTTAATGAGGAAAGGAGGACCTGAGCTTTATCCAAGATTTGACCCATTTCCCACCAAACACCAATTCCACAACGAAACACATATCAAAGAGCAAAGAAACCAATTTATCAGAGTGGATGGCAAAACAGAAATCTGAGAAAGTATACATATGAGAACATATACAAGACCGTAAAGTTTGAAGGAACTCTGAAAAAGAGAGAGAGAGAGAGAGAGAGAGAGAGAGAGAGAGAGAGAGAGAGAGTCCCAGATCTCACCCATAGGGCAAAATTCCCTGAAGTCTTTAGTGTAGCAAGCAAGGGATAAGGACATGATGGAGACTGCTAACTGCTTCCCAGTCTTACTCTCCCTTCAGCAACCCAAAGTGGGATTGGCTACCATTGTCTATCTTTTCTCTCAAAGCTGGAAGCCAGACATATCCAAAGCAACTAGCAACCCCAAAGAGACTCAAAAGACTTGAAGAGACTAAAGAGTTCTCCTCTCTCCTTCTCTGAATAATTTTTTCCCTACTCCTTATGCAGGCGCAGGGCTCTGATCTCCACTATGAGGTCAGAGTTCCATATAAATGAACTTTGGGACTTGTGTAAATATCCCTTTCTCAAAGGTACTTAAGTCTGGCTAAATCAATAAAAATCAGCTGACAATCTTGGGGGAAGCACTGGTGGGGGCTCATGAGCTATATAGCATTAAAAAGATGCTCCTTCTACCCCTAATCCCTCAGGGTGATGCAATAGCCATGCTTTGGGGATCAGCCTTCCAGGATAAGTGAGGGTTGGAATTGTTATCTCAGAATATGTATTACATGAGGACTTATATTCTCTCCTCCCTTCTCCCAAAGTCTTGTGAGAGAACTAGTCCATAGAGAGGAAAAGCATGTATGTTCCTAGAGACAGGGCTGCTATGAGAGGAAGAAAATTATAAATCATCACTTGTCTCTAGCAAGCTTTTAAAATCAGGACCTAGTAAACTATAGTAAATAGTCTGAGGTTATATACTTGTAGCCAGAAAGACACGGCTTGGCTTAAAATAATTCAGACCATGACCAAGGCAAAGTAAATATGATGAATGGCATGAATAATCTTTATAGTTTACCAGTGTCCAACCCTATCAGAAACCACATTGCCATGACACTGTTGACTTTGAGAAAGGCTACTGGCTGAAGGAAATGGCCCAGAAAGATCCAAAGGCAACTTGATTCAATGGCAGAGAAAGATCCAAATGGCAAAGATGTGATATCAGGGGAAGGTCCAAAGGGAAGTTTTGTTCCATGGCTAAATACAAGAGCTCAGCATCCCCAGTCATTTTAATCCTTTTCCTGTGGAACAGTATTCTTTCTTTAAAAAGAGATCTCTTTAGTGGTCTCTCCTTGGAATTTTAAGTCAGAGCCTTTGTAGGTCCACATGGGAGTAGATTTGATGTGAATGGTGCTGGTGTTCCCTTTGTGGAAAGGACTTGGAATGAGACAAGATGGTGCAGTGTACCTTCTCCAACTTTGCAGGGAGAAGCAAACAGTCTATGTTTTACCTCAACAGCGGCCAAGGCAGAGCAAACAGTTTTGCATAGAACCAGCATCAATTGGCTTTACACATCCTTAAAAATAACTCTCATTGGCCTTTGGCTCCTCATAAGCAAGCCCTTATTCAGAATGAGTCACTGAAAAGACATAGCTGAGAAGGCTGTGGCTTGCTCCTTCCCATTGCTGGTTTAATCAAAATAACCGTTTTCTTCCTCTTTCCTCGTTGCTTACTGAGATCTTTTTTCATGTGTAAATTATCTTTACGTCTCTAGCTTAAAGAAAAAAAAAATTGCTTCAAGAAGGTGGGGAAAATATTATAATTCTTTGGGTTTGTGAACTCTGTGTAGAATTTCTCAGTGATGTAAGAAAACTCTATTTTAGTCTTATTGGTAACCTGATAATATGGAAGATACAGCATTAGGAAAACTTCCCTTTTTGAACAGTGGGTTCCTCTTCTATATCATTAGTAGTTGGCATAATTTATGCTTTTTTTCTGCTACTTTTTGAATAAAGTGGAAGAGATAACAGAAAGACCATGGTAGCCTATACAAGATCCAATGTAACCAATCTGCCCAGTTATGGGAAGAAGGTAACAGACCACTAGCTTCCTGTCTTGGCTCCACCTGGAGGCTCCATCCCCCCCCCCCCCAATGATTTAGTATTTAGAGAGATAAGTTATTAACTTGCAGATTTGTGACTGTTGGTGAGAGGATTTGCCACAGTAAAGCTTCTGATTCAATCCCTCAGGCCATACGCAGACAACATTCATTTCTTTTTATTTTGTCTTTGCATGGAGAAGATGTTCCCTGGGTTGGAAAACAACCACAAGGCAGCAATTTTCCCTGAGCAGAGGACCTTATAAAAGCATTTTCTCAGCCTGCAGGCCATCCTGGGAGCTTTGGCAAAGGCCACCTGGTGAAATAGGACTATAGATAAGTGGGAGGATTTCTTTCTTCCAGCAGTGGCATTGATATGGGTGTCCTTGTTTAGCCCTGTCTCATGCCTCTGTCCCCTATGCCCATTTTAACATGTATGGCAAAATCCTCCCCTAAGAGGTGGGTTATAACAGGGGCTCCAAAGCCCATCTATTCACTGATACTCTTTGAATTTCATGCAAATGAAATTGCTCATGAATAAAAAGGCTACCTTCATTATGTATATCTGCCAGCAAAACAAAACAAAACACAACTCTTTTGGCTTTTGGTTTGTATTCTGACCACAGCACAATGTTATACCATTCTTATAGTCAGAACTACTAGAAGGCTCAGTGGAGAGAAACTGGACTTGAAGGCTGGAAGCTCTGCTTTTATATGCTTACTTAGATTTCTGACCATGGGCAAGTTACTTAACCTTCCTCAGCCTCAGTTTACTCATCTGTAAAATGAGGATAATAATAGCACCTATATCAAAGGGGATCAAAGGAGACAACATCTTTAAAGTACTTTACATCCTTTAAGTGGCTAGATTGATGCTAGCTATTATAAAAGGCAGTAGATTTTAAATTCACAACCTGTGGCAACACCACAGAGATTTCTGTAGGGAATACAAAATTCTCCAGTTTTTCTACTCTCAAACCATTTGTCTCTTCCGTACCTGACTGCACAGAGTAACAGGTATTCATCTGGGGATGCTCACAGTGAGGAGAAGAGAGATTGGGTTGTGGTAATAAGGTACTTCATGAAAGCTTGTGTTTGGAGAGGAATGGGATACCAAAACCAACAATAGTTAGTACCTGTAGTTTTCTCTTCGATGGGACCATTCCCTGAATCCACTCACTTTGTTCTGTGAGGGGTTAGCTTCAGCCAGATGAGGCTGAAACTGCCCTTTGAGGATAAGGCAGTGAGGAATGAATTTCTTGCTCTAGTTTGAGCTGAGATTCCCAAGGTCATCAGGATGCAAAATGTAATCCTGACACCATGAGACCCAGGTCCAGAGTTCCTCTAGAGTTTCAGCATCTGCATGTGATTATTGTTCCAATTGAGTTAACTATTCTGTAGAAACTGTGTTGTTTAATTGATTTTCCCATTCAAAAGAGTAGAGTGTTCAAACTGTCTATTTCCTAGAACTTCTAGGTCTAGGTCAGTCATATATGTGGATGGCTTTTGAGATCAAGGAGAGTGGTGAATGGTTGGTAGAAATTTTGTGGGTATATTATGCCTTGTTTTTTAGTTATCATCTTTTTATTTGCTTATCAAGTTTATGCTAAGGGTATATGCTCCATATAGTATAAAAGCGTGTGCCTCCTTCTTTGGGGACCCAACACAGAATTTTGAAATACAGCAAGTTTAGCAAAGGAGGTGAGGTTTTGCCAGTTGGTGACAGCTGAGAGCTAAGTTCTTAGGATTACAGATTTAAAGCTAGAGGAAATATAGTTTGACTTTCTCATTTTACAGTTGAAGCCCAAAGAAATCTTGTGTGACTTGCCCAAGACCACATATGTTGTAAGCAACAGAGGAGAGATTTCTGCCTAAGCCTGCTGGTTCCAGATCTGTTGCATTATGCTTCTAATACTGTAGATTAATCATTCAACAAGCCATCTATTTGCTGGGCACCATTCTGGATGCTGGGGGCATGCATGAAGACAAAATGAAACAAGGCTTTCCCTCATGGAACTTACATTCTTCTGGATCTATTTTTCTTGTTGTTGTTCAGTTATTTCAGTCATGTCTGACTCTTTGTGACCCCATTTGGGGTTTTCTTGGCAGAGGTACTAGAGTGGTTTGCCATTTCCTTCTCCAACTCATTTTACAGATGAGGAAACTGAGACCAACAAAGTTAAACGACTTGCCCAGGATCACACAGCTAGTGTCTGAGGCTGGATTTGAACTGAAGTCTTCTTGACTTGATGCCTAGTGCAGTATCTACTATGCCACCTGGTTGTCCCAATAATAGTTTAGTCAATATAATAATGCCTTAGAACAGGGTCCATGTTCAAGAAATTAATCAAAACATTTATTGAGCACCAAATGTGAGGATACATAATATAATAATAAAATAAATTAATTAGGAACATAATCAAATGAGACGGGCCTGAATCAGGTAGTACCAATAGAAATGGAAAGGAAGGGATGGATATGAGAAGTATCTCAGGGACATATTGAAAATACAATGTGTTGGAAAAAGAAAACTCAAAAGAAGACTACGAAATTTTCAGTATGTAGTTAGTTCCAGGGGGCGCAGCTAAGTGGTACAGTGGATAGAGATGGGCCTTGGAGTCAGGAAGACAAATTCAAATCAGGCCTCAGACATTTACTAGCTGTATGACCTTAGGCGAGTCACTTAACCTCTTTACCTCAGTTTCCTCATTTATAAAATGAGCTGGACAAGAAAATGGCAAATCACTTTAGCGTCTTTGCCAAGAAAATCCCAGATACGGTTGTGAAAGATCAGACACCACTGAAATAACAAAACAAGTGCCAGTTATTGTACTAGGTACTAGGAACACAAAGACAAAGACAAAAGAAAGAGCCTCTGCCCTCCTCAAGGAGCTTACATTCTATCAAGAGAAATTATATATATATATATATATATATATATATATATATATATATATATTACACACACACACACATACAAAATATAAACAAATTAATGTGGGGGAGTGGCATGAGTAGCTGGGGCAGAGGGATCAGGAAAGGCCTCATGTAGGAGGGGACAAGAATTGAGCTTTGAAAGACATCAGAGATTCTTAGAGCAGAGGTGAAGAAGGAGTTCTTCCTGGATATGCGCAAAAAGCCTGTGCCAAAGTACAGAGATGCAATATTGTGTTTGAGGAACATCATAAAGGCCATCTTGACTGGATTGTAGAGTGTATAAAGGGCAGTAATGTCTAACAAGCCTGGAAAGACCGTATGCTACAGTCAGATTGTAGAGGTCTTTCTATGCCAGACAGAGAGGTTTGCATTTTATCTTAGAAGCAGGAACAAAACGCTGACATTCTCTGTGTAGGAAGTGTTTCAGGAATATCACTTTGGGAGACATGTGGAATATGATTTGAAAGAGGAGAAAATTGAGTTAGGGAGTAGAAACTAGAAAGTTATTACAATAGTTTAGATCTGGAGAGGTGAAGGTCTGTCTGGAGAAGGGAAATGGCTATGTGGAGAGAAGAAGGGGGCACATGGGAGAGAGGTCGTGGAAGTACAGGCCCTAAGATTTGGCATTTGATAGGATAGGGTAGGTGAGTGAGAGTAGAGTTGAAGATTACTCTGAGATTAAGAAGCTGGGTGATTGAAAGGATGGTGATATCCTTGACAGAACTAAGGATCTTCAGAAGAGGGGTAGTTTTGGGGGGGAAGGAAATGAGTTCTCTTTTGAACATGTTGAATTTGAGATGTCTGTGGGATGTTTAATTCAAAATGTACAAGAGGCAGTTAGTGCTGCTGGAGTGATTGGGGTTAGGGGAGAGACCAGCTGGAAACAAAATCTAAGAGTCATCGTCATAGAGATAATAATAGCCCAAGGGAACTGATGAAATTATCAAGTGAGAGTATAGTGAGAGAAGAGAAGGGGGCCCAGGAGAGAGCCCTGGGGAACGCCCACAGTTAGTGAATACGAATGACACCGATGAAGAACCAGCAGAGCAGCGGTCGGATGTAGGAGGAGAACCAAGAGAGAGCGGTGTCATGAAAATCCAAAGAGGAAACAGTATCCAGAAGTGGCCATAGTGTCAAATGCTTTAAAGAGGATGATTTTCACTTGATCCTACTTTTAATTCCTTTAGACTTTCCTTGAGTTGTTGCTCTTTTTGTGTCCTTTAGTCAGTGTATCATTATCAAAGACCCAGAAGCTTCTTGTTAAAAAATAACCTTCTCTTTCTTCCTCTCTTCCCCTTCTTTCCCCTTCCTTTCTTCCCTCTCTCCCTAGCTAACAACAACAACAAAAATCTAAACTAACTAGGCTGGCCTTACAGAAGTCTCCTTGAAGAGATATTTCAGGTCCTGAATATTGTATCCAACATTGGTGCTTAGGGTGACTGATGGAATGCTTAAGGCCATACAAAAGCAACTGTGGCCCTTTGAACCAGAGCTGCAAACAGTCCTGCTGAGGCAAAGTATCTCCAAATGGGGCCCAGCTGCTCAGGCCATTAGCACGTTTTTAGACTTGAAATTAATACCTGCCAGGAATGGAACGAGTAGAGCTTTGTCAAAGGAATTGGCCTGTCGGTGAACTGCCAAATGGGGAACGACTTCAAGGCGCTAAAGGATGAAGAGGAAAGATAGATAGCATAGATTTTTTACTGTATCCTCCTCCTCTGCCACTCCACCCCATCTGATCATGTTTTCTTTCTTTAAACCAACCTACTCAGGACAAATGTTTCTACCAGTCTGCTTTCCCTTGTTATGGTACTTTCTTTCCCCTGTGAAAGTCAATGAGTCGATTAAGAAACATTCACAATATTAGTATTATGTGGCAGGCAGTTTCCTAAGCACTGGGGCTACAAAGTAATACAAAAAACATGATCCTCAAAGAATGAAAAAGATACTTCTTAAGTGCCAGACACTGTGCTAAGCACATTTTTACAAATACTGTCTCACTTCCTTCTATCAATGACTTGGTAAGGTAGCTGCTATTATTATCTGCATTTTATAGTTGAGGAAAATGAGGCAAGCAGTGGTTAAGTGGCTTGCTCAGGGTCACATCACTAGTCAATGTCAGAGTCCAAATTTGAACTTGAGTCTTCCTGACTTCAGGTCCAGCTCTCTATCCACTGCACCTCCTTGCTGCCTCAAAGAGCTCAGTTTGAATGAGGGCAAATAACTTGCAAATAACTATATGCATATAAGATGTATACAGCATATGCTGAAGGCAATTTCAGAAAGAAGACACTGCAGGTAGGTGGGAAGGACTGGGAAAGGCCTGCTATACAAGGTGAGATTTGACTTAATTCTGGAAGGAAGCCACTGAAGTCAGGTGGTAGAGATAGCAAGAGTAAGCATTCCACCCATAGGGGACCGCCAGTGCAAAGGTGTGGAGACAGGGGATGGTGCCATGTGTGAAGAATAGCAACTATACCAATGAAGCTAGATTATAGAGATGACAAAGGGAATTAAAGAGCAATATGACTTCAAAGCTAGCAAGGTTGTAGAAATTTTTAAATGCCAAACTCAGGATTTTATATTTGATCCTGGAGATAATAGGGAGCTAATAGCTTATTATTATTATTATAAACTATATAGAGCTTCTCCTCCTCCTCCTCCTCCTTCTCCTTCCTTCTCCTTCTCCTTCTCCTTCTCCTTCTCCTTCTTCTTCTTCTTCTTCTTCTTCTTCTTCTTCTTCTTCTTCTTCTTCTTCTTCTTCTTCTTCTTCTTCTTCCTTGTCAGGGGAAGGTGACATGGTCAGACTTGCACTTTCAGCAAATCCCTTGGCAGTTGAATGGAAGAACAACTGAAGTAGAGAAAGACTTGAGGAAGGAAGGTCCACGAGAAGACTATTGCAATAGTTCGGGTGAAGTTGATGAGTCTGTATTAAGATGGAGCTGTGTGAGTGGAGAGAAGGGGACTTATGTAAGAGATGTGGTGAAGGTAGAAACAATAACAACAGATTGACAACAGATTAGATATGGAGGTGAGAGTGAAAAGCTGAGGTTGTGAATCTGGCTGACTGAGAGGATGGTAGTATTTTTAACAGTAGAAGGGAAGTTGGGAACAGGCTTTTGGGGAAAAGATAATAAGTCCTATTTTGGACATGTTGAGATTGAGTTGTCTGTGGAACATCCAATTTGAAAAGTCTAAGAGGTAGTTAGTCATGTGGGACTGCAGCTCAGGAGAGATATTAGGGCTTAATATGTAGATCTGGGAATCATCCTCAGAGAGAGGATTATGGAACCAACAGGATCTGATGAGATCACCAAGCAAGATTATATGGCAGCTAGGTGGTGCAGTGAGTAGAGCACCCACCCTGGAGTCAGGAGGACTTGAGCTCAAATGTGACCTCAGACAGTCGGCAAACTTACTAGTTGTGTGACCTTGGGCAAGTCACTTAACCCCAATTGCCTCGCTTTCCCCCCTTCAAAAAAAACCCCAAAACAAACAAACAACAACAAAAAAGATTATATGGAGAGAAAAGAGAAGAGGGTCTAGACTGGAGTCTTGAGGGGCAACTCTAGGGAGAGGGAGTATTCTGAATGACCTGGATTCAGCAAAGGAGAAGGAGAAGAAGGAGAAGGAGAAGGAGAAGAAAGGGGAGGAGCATTCAAACAGATAACAGGGCAACCAAAAGAAAACAGTGTCACAAAAACAAGAGGGGAGAGAATGTTCTGGGGGAGAGAATGATTGAGTGTCAAAGGCTGCAGAAAAGTCAGTAAGGATGAGATTTGAGAAGAGGTCATTAGAGCTGGCAATTAAAGGATCATTGATAACTTTGGAGAGAATACTTTTAATTGAATTATGATACTGGAAATCAAATGAAGAGGGTTTGGAAGCCAGATTGATGGGAGCACCTAGTACATATGACTTTCTCAAGGAATTGAGACAAGAAGGGAAGGAGAGACATAGGATGATACCTAGTGAAGTTGGTAGGATCAAGTGATTAAAAAAATTTTTTTATTAATTCATTTTTAGTTGTCAACATTCACTTATACAAGATTTTGAGTTCCAAAGTTTCTCCCCATCTCTCCCCTACCCCCACACCAAGATGGCATACATTCTGATCACTTCTTCCCCCAATCTGGCCTCCCTTCTAGCACTCCTCTCCCCTTCTCTTATCCCCTTCCCTTCTATTTTCCTGTAGGGCAAGATAGATTTCTATACCCCATTGCCTACACATCTTATTTCCCAGTTGCATGTTAAAACAATTTTTAACATTCATTTTTAAAACTTTGAGTTCCACATTCTCTCCCTTCCTTCCTCCCTCCCCACCCACACTCATTGAGAAAGGAAGCAATTCGATATAGGTTATACATTTGTAGTCATGCAAAACACTTCTACAGCAGTCCCATTCCACCCTTCCCCCTGTTTATTCTATTCTCTCCTTTGACCCTGTCTCTCCTCAAAAGTGTTTGCTTCTGATTACTGCTCCTCCCATTTGCCCTCCCTTCTATCATCCCCTCCCCTCTCCTGTTCTCCCCTACTTTCCTGTAGGGTAAGATAGATTTTCATACACAATTGAGTGTGTATGCTATTCCCTCCTTAAGCCAAATCCGATGAGAGTAAGATTCACTCATTCCCTTTCACTTCCCCCCTCTTCTCCTCCATTATAAAAACTTTTTTCTTGCTTTTTATGTGAGATAATTTACCCCATTCTACTTCTCCCTTTCTCCTTCTCCCAGTACATTCCTCTCTTACCCCTTAATTTTATTTTTTAGATATCATCCTTTCATATTCAACTCACTCTGTTCTCTCTCTCTCTCTCTCTCTCTCTCTCTCTCTCTCTCTCTCTCTCTCTCTCTCTCTCTCTCTCTCCCTCCCTCCCTCCCTCTCTCTCTCTCTCTCTGTATGCATATATGTATATATGTATGTATGTATGTATGTATGTATGTATGTATGTATGTATGCATGTATATATTCCCTGCAACTACCCTAAAACTGAGAAAGGTCTCATGAGTTACAAATATCACCTTTCCATGGAGGAATGTAAACAAAACAGTTCAACTTTAGTAAGTCCCTTATGATTTCTCTTTCCTGTTTACCTTTTCATGCGTCTGATTCTTGTATTTGAAAGTCAAATTTTCTATTCAGCTCTGGTCTTTTCATCAAGAATGCTTGAAAGTCCTCTATTTCATTGAATATCCATTCCCCCTCTCCCCCGCCCCCCGCCCCCAAAGGATTATACTCAGTTTTGCTGAGTAGGTGATTCTTGGTTTTAATCCTAGCTCCTTTGACCTCTGGAATAACATATTCCAAGCCCTCTGATCCTTTAATGTAGAAGCTGCTAAATCTTTTGTTATCCTGATTGTGTTTCCACAACACTTGAGTTGTTTCTTTCAGGATGCTTGCAATATTTTCTCCTTGACCTGGGAACTCTGGAATTTGACTACAATATTCCTAGGAGTTTTCTTTTTGAGATCTCTTTCAGCAGGTGATCGGGGGATTCTTTCAATTTCTATTTTACCTCCTGGTTCTAGAATATCAGGGAAGTTTTCAACTTTCAGGTGGTCCAATAATTTTTACGTTATCTCTCCTGGATCTATTTTTCAGGTCAGTGGTTTTTCCAATGAGATATTTCACATAGTCTTCTATTTTTTTCATTCTTTTGATTTTGTTTTATAATTTCTTGATTTCTCGTAAAACCATTAGTTTCTATTTTCTCCATTCTAATTTTTAAGGAATTATTTTCCTCAGTGAGCTTTTGGACCTCCTTTTCCATTTGTTCAATTCTGCTTTTTAAGGCATTCTTTTCCTCATTGGCTTTTTGGACCTCTTTTGCCATTTGGGTTAGTCTATTTTTAAGGTGTTATATTCTTCAGCATTTTGGGGGGGGTCTCCTTTAGCAAGCTGTTAACTTGTATTTCACAATTTTCTGCATCACTCTCATTTCTTTCCCCAACTTTTCCTCTACTTTTCTTACTTGATTTTCAAAATCCTTTTTGAGCTCTTTCATGGCTTGTGACCAATTCATATTTTTCTTGGAGGCTTTGGATGTAGGAGCTTTGATTTTGTTGTCTTCTTCTGGTTGTATGTTTTGATATTCCTTGTGACCAAAGTAAGACTAGATAGCCTGATTTTGACCCCATTGTTTGCTCATTTTCCCAGTCAATTACTTGACTTTTTAGCTCTTTGTTAAGGTAGAACTCTGCTTTCAGTGTGGAGGGCACACTGTTCCAAGCTTCAGGGGTTTTGTGCAGCTGTTTTCAAAGATATTTGTAGGGACCTATGAATTTCAGTTCTTTCAAGGTGGTATGATCAAACGAGAGGTGTGTACTTCTCTCCTGGCCTGTGTTCTGGTCTGCGAGTGACCACAAGCACTCTTTTCTGCCTTGGAATTGTGAGGAGGATTCCCTCTCCAGTGCAGCCACAAGTTCTACTACACCAGTGCTCCTCTTTGCCCCAGGATTGTGAGTAAGAACCAAGCATAGGCAAAGCAAGACAATCCTGCCTCAGAGCCAGTAAAGAGATCCTGCGATCAGCTGCTTGATCTCCCAACCATCTGTGGGCCGAGAGCTCTGTTAGCAGCCACTACCACAGTTGCTGCCCTGGGGCTGGGACTGGACCTTGCTCCTCTCTCATCCATGTCCAATAGACCTTTCCTACTGACCTTTTAAGTTGTCTTTGGCATTTGTGGGTTGAGAATGCTGGAAACAGTCATAGCTGCCAGTGATTCAGTGCCCTGAGGCTTGCCCCAGGTTTGCTGGGGAGCCCAGTCTGTGCTGGTGTGACCCCAGTGCTGGACTGCATTCTTCTCTCAGACTGGTGCAACAGAACTTTCCTGTTGGCCTTCCAGGTTGTCTTGGACTGGAAATTTGTTTCACTCTGTCATTTGGTGGGTTTTGCTGCTTTAGGATTTGTTTAGAGTCATTTTTTTTACAGGTATTTGGAGGAGTTTGGGGGAGAGCTCAAGGAAGTCCCTGCTTTTACTCTGCCAACTTCTCAAGTGTGTTTTTTTTAAAGGACAGATGAGATATAAGTAGCAGGTAATGAATGATCCTGTAGATAGGGAGTGAGTAAATATTAGAGAGAGGGTGGTGATGATAGTGAGGGAAATCTGTTGGAAAAGGTAGGAGGTAATGAGATCAAGGGGATAAATCAAGGGGTTTGCCTTAGCAAAAAGAGGACAGGAGTGAAGGAAGGGTTAATAGGGGAAGATATCTGAATGACCTGAGATGAGATGCAGGAAAGAAGAGGCAGGGAGTTGTTAGAGAATGGCCTCAGATTTTTCAGTTGAGTATGAGAAAAATCCTTAACTGAGAGAATGGTGGAAGGGGTGCCATGAGAAGTTTGAATATGGATGAAAAGATTTGGAAAAGACAGTATAGTAAGTGAGACAGAGATGTAAAAGTATTGCCTTGCTGCAGTGAGGGTCCAGTTGAGATTATGTAACAAATTTGTAGTGGGCCCAATCAACATGGTTTAATGATTTTCTCCAGTTCCATTCAGAGTCACATAGGCTCAAAGGAGGCAGATGGTAGAAGTAATCCAACGTTTGTTTGTCGGGGAATGATTTGCAATAGGACAGGAGGGCAAGAGATTAAATATAGAGTTAAAGTGATTCACTAAGGAGTTGAAATAGGTAAGGGAAGAAAGGGTTGCCCATGTAGGGATTGATGGACTGGGAACAATCTGAAAGCTATTTGGGTTGGAGGTCACAGTGAGGTTGAACAGGATTAGAAGATAGGGAAGAGAGGAAGATTGTAAGACAAGTACTAAACTCATTGAGGAAGAAGGTAGGAGACTACCCCAAAATAGCATGAAGGGGAATTTCTACTTCTGCTTTTGGTTTGAAATTAATTACTGTTCAGTATCTTAAAAATATCATTAGAAAAGCGTGATATTTCTTGCAATATTAGATTAGATCTTGGTACAATTTACATTTTAATATCTCAGGTTCCTTCCTATTTTTAAGATGCCCAAAGCTATTAAAAATGAAGAAAAATTACTTGCAAAATGCCGTTTTTAGTGTGTCAGTCATTTTGGAGAGCTTTCAAAGAGGAAAGACACCTATGCAATTTCAAACTGAATACAATGATTTCTTTCTTGATTTAAAAAACAAACCCCAGGCCAACTGAGGTCCCCTTCTTGTGTGGCAATTTCCAGCCCCAGGTGAAGTTCAGCTTTAACTGAAAAAGTTTATACCAAAAATGCAAACAACTCCAAACAGTCAACTGCTACTGACTGGGGCTGGTCACACATTAGTGAAGCATCATTTTTACCTGCCTGGCAGAATATGTGAGTACCACAGACAGGGGTAGTGCTGATTTTGTGTTCAGTCTGGTCCTTAGCACACCTTTGATACTCAGTCTGCGGATTAATGAAAATAACATTTTTTTTTCCTAGAAGGTCTCTTCTAGGATTTTCTAAGTATCATATCTTTGGGTAGGAAACAGGATACCCATCGTCATATAGCTGCATATGTGATCTACTCACAAATTCATGAAATTATAGAACTATATATATATATATATATATATATATATACATAGAAATATATAGAACGTTGAAACTGAGTGACAACTTAAGAAGTCATCTAACCCAGCCCACTCAGATGGGCATTTAGCTTTTTCTGGAATACCTACAGTGATGGGGAGCTTACTGTCTCACATGGTGAGCTGGAAGAAAGGAGAACAATACTAGATGCCAAATACTACATACTCTGTCTTTAGCTCACCTTCATTTAAAAAAGAAAAATATTTTGATTGTTGACTTTTGCTGTCACATACACTTAGAAATCGCTTGCCATCTCCATTGTCACTCTTTAATTAAGAAAGAAGGAAAAAATAGTTTCGAAAACCAACCAACATATTGACTATGTCTGATGGAATATGTAAGATTTCACACCCATAGTCCTTCACCCCATAATGCAGAAATGGCAATGCCTTCCTTTCAAGGTTACCTTGTATCTGTTTTGTATGTGTTCTGCATATATACCTATATACAATGTTGTCTCCTTCATTAGAATTAAAACTCACATATATATGCACACATACATGAAGCTATATATATATGTAACTCTTATATATTTATATATGTGGTGTTAATGTGATTAAAGATCTTCCCCTGCCCATTAACGGTTCTCAGGTGGAGCTAGTTAAGGGAAGCTTGATTAGGAGAGGCTTGTTTGTAGGAAGGCCCATACCCTTTTGCTAATTAGTTCATGAGGGTTGTGAAGCCTTTGGGCTCTAAAGAGGGTATATATACTTTGAGGGTAACCCTTAAGCTCTTTCTCTCAGAATTGTGAGAGGAGAGGATGCAGGCAAGCAGATAACTAGTGAGTGAGTATTTACAGGCAGGCTCCACCAGAGTGGAAGGTTATGGGATGGCTTGGCTCCCGGCTGTGATAATTTGTTTTAAGTTTCTTTTTATGATGATAAAGTGAGCTTGCTGGTTTGGGGATATAGTTGCTGCTATGTTGAATTGGAGTTATTGGCTTTGGTATTTGATCCTCTGGTGTCTGAATAAATGTTTTGCTTCTACCTTCTATATGGAGAGTCTCCTATTCTGTGATATAGAACTATACAGGCATATGCATAATCACCATTGATATTGGGACACTTGCCTTACTGATACAATATATAAAATTCGCAAATATATACGTACATATTATACATACAAATTATAAATATAACATATGCATACATGTGTATATATATAGAAAAATGCTTTCTTTTTTTAAGGTAGGGAGGGCACTAGCAGTTGGGGGGGGTGGGAAACAGAAAGGCTTAGTGTAGCAGATGGGGCATGAGTTGTGACTTAATGGAAGTAAAGATTCTACAGCATAGATTTTTGAGTCAGCATATTATCCTCTGCTTTATGTGCTGAGGATTTGTAATATCCTTTTTAAAATGGGAAACCCAGAATTAGCCAAACTACTCCTATCTGATGATAATCATAACAGCTAGCATTCATAGGGCTTTAAGGTTTATAAAGGATTTCATGTGTGCTATCTGATTTTGAGCCTCACAACAACCCTGTAAGATAGGTTCTATTATTATCTCTATTTTACAGATGCAAAACTGAGGCTGAGAAAGGTTAAGATCATAGAGCTAGTGAGTGTCTGAAGCAGGGTTTGACTTATATCTTCCTGACTCCAAGACCCACATTCTATCTACTGCACCACACAGCTTTATGAATGTAAGATTGTCGCTTCATATATCCTGGACATTAGACTTTCAACTCTATATGTAGTCTAAGATGGTATTAACTTTGGGGGCAACCACATGACTCTGATGGTTATTAAGTTTATAGTCAAGCTAAACCCCTAGGTCTTTGTCACATAAATTATTAGCAAGTGAGGTCTCTACTTTCCTGTGTTTTGACATTTTCATACTAATTTCAGGACATTACATTTTTCCTTGCTATGTTTTATTTGATTAATTTTCTTTCACCCATTATTATCACCCATCATTCAACATATTAGCTATCTCTCTTAGATTTGTGTGATTTGTAACTTAATAAGTGTACCACCTATATCTTTATCCATTTTGCTTAAAATTGTTGAACAGGCCAGGCCTGTATAAAGTATAGAACACTGGGTCACATCACTAGGGACCTCCTCTCCACTCCTAAGTTAACATCAGCAATTTTGATCATTGAATTTCATGAATGTATATAATTATACCATTGTAAAGTCCAAATTTGTCTGTTTTGCTCACAATGCTATCTTAAGAGTCTATACCAAATACTTTGCTAAAATCCAGATATGCTATAGTAACAACATTACTTTGGTCCACTAGCCTGGAACTCATTCAAAAAAGGAGATGAGGTTGGTTTGATATGACTCATTTCTATTGAGTCTTTGCTGGGTGTAATAGTCATTGTTTCTGTTTCTAAGTGCTCATAAATAGTTTATTTGTAAACATGTTCTAAAATTTTACTGAGGATTAATGTTAAGGTCCCTAGACTGCTTTTCCTCAAATCCTTTTAGCTAATCTTTTTGAAAAATGAAATGTTTCCTCATTTCTAATCTTCTGGTTCTCTATAATTCCTTAGAGTTCTTTCAGTGCCCTGGGGTAGAATTAATTTATTTTTAGATAATTCCCAAGTAAAAACTTCATTATTGATATTTTTCAAAAAAATTATTTATTTTTAGTTTATAGCATATAGTTCCACAAGCTTTTGAGTTTTAAATTGTCTCTCCCTCCTTTCCCCCCTCCTCAAGATGGCATGTAATCTGATATAGGCTCTACATATACATTCATATTAAACATATTTTTGCATTAGTCATGTTGTAAAGAATAATTATAACCAGTGGAATGAACCACAAGAAAGAAAAAACAAAACAAAACAAAACAAAAAAGAGAGAGAACAAATAGTATGCTTTGATCTGCATTCAGACTCTGTAATTCTTTCTCTGGATGTGGATAGCATTTTCCATCATGAGCCTTTTAGAGTTGTCTTAGGACCTTGCCTTGCTGAGAAGATCCATAGTCATCATACAATATGGCTGTAATTGTGTACATTGTTCTGGTTCTGCTCCCTTCACTTAGCATCAGTTCATACAAGTTTTTCCAGGTTTTTCTGAAGTCTTCCTCCTCATCCTTTCTTATAGCACAATAGTATTACATTACATTACATTCATTTACCACAACTTGTTCAGCCATTTCCCAATTGATGGGTATCCCCTCATTTCCAGTTCTTTGCCACCACAAAAAGAGCTGCTTTAAATATTTTTGTGCTTATGGGTCCTTTTCCCATTTGTATTATCTCTTTGGGATACAACCTTAGAAGTGGTATTTCTGGGTCAAAAGGTATGTGCATTTTTATAGCCCTGTGGGTATAGTTCCAAATTGCTCTCCAGAATGGTTGGATCAGTTCACAACTCCACCAATAATGCATTAGTGTTCAAATTTTCCCACATCTTTTCCAGCATTTATAATTTTCCTGTTTTGTCATGTTAGCTAATCTGACAGTTGTGATGTGGTACCTAATAGTTGTTTTGATTTGCATTTCTATAATCAGTAGTGATTTAGAACATTTTTTTCATGTGACTATGGGTATCTTTAACGTCTTCCTCTGAAAACTGCCTGTTCATATCCTTTGAGCATTTATCGATTGGGAAATGACTTATCTTCTTATAAATTTGACTCAGTTTTCTCTATATTTTAGAGATGAGGCCTTTATCAGAGATGCTGGTTATAAAAATCCTTTCCCAGTTTTCTGCTTCCCTCATAATTTTGGTTGCATTGGCTTGGTTCATACAAAACCTTTTCAATTTAATGTAATCGAAATTATCCATTTTGCATTTCATAATGTTCTTTATCTTGTTTGGTTAAAAATTCTTCCATACCTCATACACCTGACAGTTAAACTTTATTGATCTTCACATAGGGTTGGAGATTTGAGTGGAAAGAGAGAGAGAGAAGGAGAAGGAGGGATAGAACCACCATGACTTCTAGGATTGGCATGCTCTTAGAGAAAGGCAGTGGCTCAGAGGGGTGTTTTCAGGAACAGAGAATATACTAATCTTGGGCACAGATTTTTGTCAGAGCCTTTTATCCTTGAATACAAGCATAGAAGTTGTGGGCAACAGACAGCAAGGACACTAAAGTCCACATACAAGATACCTGATAGTCCAAGGCAGTTTAACTTCCCAGCTCTACTCCCAAAGGAAGGGCCAAAGCAGAATATATGAATATGATCACAAAGAATGTGCCTATGGTTCCTAAGTATTGGTTTCATGCCATGTAGTCATGCTCACAAACCTCATTTGGCTCTTCCTTCCCACTTTGCATCATGCACAGGAACATAGAATCATAAAAACTCAGAGTTGGAAGGAACCTCAGAGGTCCTTTAGTTCTGTCCATATCTGAACAAAAAAATCTTCTCTAAAACATATCTGACCAGTAGTCATCCAGTTTTTACTCCCTGCTATTGTTATGAATTCTTTGGACCATGCAGGTTTAGTGGGATGGGGTTGCCTGTTTAACTGTGTTTATCTTCCAGGGAAAGACTAAACCACAGGGTGGTACTACAAATCTGGGAAGGGCTTTGCATCACTCTGTGGTAGAGAAAGATTACTGGAATATCAGAGTGCTTATCTGATGATCAAGCATAGCTCCCTTTTGATGAGAACTACCACGAATGTTTTATGTGTTTTTTGTATCTGTTTATGATCTCCTGTGAGGGGATGATTTCTGTGAAGGGAAATAAAGACTGTCCTCTACTCAATGTGTATTTGTTACCTTAATTGATTGTATTGGTCCCTATTAGTCACATTAGCAGAACTCCAGATATGAGCTATTCATAAACTACAGTTGATTTCTTAAACTCAGAGCATTTGGCAAAAGCCCTAAAGACCACAACAGGTCCCTATGAGCCAGATGTTTTAGGGGCCTCAGTTCTATGGGTTATGGAAAGAAAGAAGGAAGGATAGAAAGAAAGGAGGTTGGAGGACAGGAAAGAAAATAGAAAAAAAGAAGGAAAATACAAGGAAAGAAAGACAATATAAAATGAAAATTAAGAGTAGATAGATGGGGGTGGGGTAGGGAGAGTTTCTCAGGGCTCAAATCTGCCTGGGTTCCCTTCCACCCTCAGCTGCACCACCAAATACTGTCTTTGAAAGACTCTGCTTTTCATTCTCTGTTGAGCATGTAGAAATGGCACTTGTGTTCCTGCGAGCCAACTTCCTCCAGAAAAGAGCTGGAAAAAAAAGTAGATGTCCACTGATTACCATCTTATTACAGTGTAAAAAAAAAAAAAGATGAACATAATGAATATAAAGAAACTTGGGAAGTCTTAAATTAACCAACGCAAAGCAAAATAATAAGAATCAGGAAAATAGTATATACAATGATGTTGATGGGAAAACAACAACAACAAAGGAGAGATATGCGATAGCACCTCCACCCATTCTTTGCAGAAGACACTGAATATGTTGTCAGATTTCATGGTTGTTGTTACATTGGTTAATTTTGCTGATTCCCTCGTCCTTTTATTGTTTATTATTAGAAATGACTCTCTGGGAGATGGAGGTAGTGGCACCCTGGGAAATGTAGATATAAAAGCAAAATATTGATAAAAATTTATTTTTAAAAATAAATTTTTTATTTATTAAAATTTATTTATTAAAAAATTTTAAAAATAAAAAGAGAGATTGCTAGATAGTCAATAAACATTTATCAAATGCTTACTATATGCCAGTCAGTGTACCAAGTGCTGGAGATACCAAAAGAGTCAAAAGAGAGTCCTTGCCCTCGAGGAGCTTACAGTCTAATGGAGGAGACAAGGAAACAAATACGTACAAGCGATGTATGGGATGTACGGGATGTACGAGATAAATAGGAAGTTGTTGTTTGTCGTTCATTCTTGAAGAGGACCATGGCATCAGGAAGGTGACGCCATGACTTACAAGTGAATTGGAGAGAGTAATAATAATAATAATAATAATAATAAATAAATGAGGGAGTGCTGCGCAAAGCTGCCAGCTTCACTTTCTCCTCCAGAGTCATCTGGGTCCAGTGGAAAGATATAAATTAGGATGACTGGAGATGGCCTGGATGCAGTGGGATACCCTGGCCTTTTAAGCTAAGGTCTTTCCCAGGTCTTAGTTTGATTAAAACAACTCATTTCTTATCTAGCCTTAAATAGAAAGTAAATAAGAGAGGGAAGGCACTAGATTAGAGGGATTGGGAAAGGTTTCTTGTAGAAAATGGGATTTTAGTTGGACTTAAAGCAAGCCAGGGAAATCAGTAGATGGAGATGAAGAGGAAGATCATTCTTAACCTTTTTTTTTGCAGGGGTTAAGTGACTTGCCCAAGGTCACACAGCTAGTAAGTGTGTCAAGTATCTGAGGCCAGATTTGAACTCAGGTCTTCCTGACTTCAGGGCCAGTGCTCTATTCACATCGCCACCTAGCTGCCTCCTAGGAAGATCATTCTTAGCATAGGGGACAATCAGAAAAAAATGACCTGAACCAAGAGGTGGAATGTCTTATTTGTGTAACAGCAAGGAAGCTAATGTCACTGGACTGGAGAGTACATGGTGGAGAGTAAGGAGTAAAAAGACTAAAAAGGTAGAAGGAAGCTAGATTATGCTTGCACTTTAGGAAAATCACTTTGGTGACTGAATGGAGAATGGATTGGAGTGAAGAGAGACTTGAATCTCTATACTCTAGAGGAGAGACTACCAGCAAGCCACTGCAATTATCTAAGTGTGAGGTAATGAGGGGCTGAATCTCAATGGGAAGAGTGTCAGAGGAAAGAAGGGAGTATATCTGAGAGATATTGCAAAGATGAAATTTACAGGCCTTGACAAGAAGGTGACTATGGGGCATGAGAAACAGTTAGCAGTCAAGGATGACACCTACCTTCCAACCTAGGGACTTGGAAGATGGTATTGCCCTCTATAGTAATATGAAAGGTAGGAAGTTTTGGGGGAAAGATAATGAATTTGGTTCTGGACTCATTGAGTCTGAGATACCTGTTGCACATTCAGTTCAAGAAGTCTGAAAGCCATTTGGAGATGTGAGATTGGAGGTCGGCAGAGAAGTTTGGGTAAGATAGATAGATTTGTGAATCATCAACATAGAGATGGGAATAAATTCCATGGGAGCTGATGAGATCACCAAGTGAAGTAGTAAAGAAGGAGAAGGAAGAGAAAAGAGCCCAGGAAAGAACTCTATGGGACACTTTTGATTATGGGGCATGATCTGGATGAAAATCCAGCAAAGGAGACTAAGAAGGAACAGTGAGATAAGTAGGAAAGAACCAGGAGAGAGCAGTGTCCTGAAAAAGTAGAGACAAGAGGGTATTGAGGAGGTAGATAGCACATTCATTATGTGCATACTGCAGATACGAACTCAAGTACACAAAACAGTCTCTGTCCTGAAACTTTCATTCTAATGAAGGAAAAGACATAAAGAAGTACTGGAAAGCTAGGAGAGGGATCACAATAAGGAGACTACTAGGAAAAAGCATATAGGTCTGGAGCTCAACGAGACATGGCAAATGGTATCAGAGGTGGCAGAAGAAGAAAATGTCAAGAAAGATAAAAGAAAGGGATGACTATTGTGTTAGAGTTAAAGTTAAAAGATTAAATGTCATATTTTTAGAACCATAAGGGATTTTAGGGGTCATCTAGTCCAACCTCCTCATTTTACAGATAAGGAGTGGAAGGCCAGCAAGTTAAGCTAAGTTGACAAACATCACATAGCTAGTAAGTAGCAAAGTCAGTTTTTCCAACCCAGGTTCCTTAACTTCTAATCTGATGATCTTTCCAGTGAACCACATTTCCTTTAAGCATATGGTGTTCAGTGTCAGAGTGCCACCTAAAGACAACCATGTCATAATTGGGTCTAGAGTGGGGGTTCTTAGCATGGGGTACATGAACTTATTTTAAAAAAATATTTTGGTAACTGTTTCAATATAATTGTGTCTTTTGTCATTCTATATGTTTTATTTTATATATTTAAAAATATTATTTTGAGAAGGGCTCCATAGGTTCTACCAGACTGTCAAAAGGGGTCTATGACACAAAAAGATTAAGATCCCCCTGCTCCTAGAGTGTCTTCTAATTGTCTTTCAGAAACATTTATCATATTTCAATATTATAAGCTTCTGTGATTTAATTGATCTGTGGGGGGGTAGGAGAGAAATCCTTTCATTGATGCAAATTACAACCTCTTGACACTTTAGTAGACAGGCTTCATGTGTTGCTATGCTTGAAAAAAAGTCATCACTTGGTTGCCAATTTCCTGGCTATAAGCTTTTCTGAATTTAACTAGGCTGGTTCTTGGATGACAGATGCACAATCATTGCCAAGTCCATGCTTGAAGGACTTCCAGCTTGGTAGGATCAGCCATTGCTTTCACTCCATTGATATTGGCTCCAAGAACCCAGGGTCACCTCTATGCCATGATGAGGCATTTGTGTGGGGAGGCTATGGAAGACATAGGCATATAGTAGGTTGAATATGTGTTTCTTAAATGCCAGTTTATTATTTCACTCACCTAATGTTCAGATTGCTATTATTTGCTATACTGGCTATGGTAGAATGAATGAGGCATGGAAGGGTTGGAGCGCAAATACTGAAGACAGCACAGGTGGCCCTTTGTATAGTGTATGGGAGATTTACCAGAGACATTCTTGCTGTGCTGGGACTAATGAATATTAGCTAGGTATAGTGGACATCCACCAGCACATTTAGTAGGGATTTAATTGAATATTTAGAGGAATCATATGAAGGTAATGAAACTAGAGAGGACGGATAGATTAGAAAGAATGGTCAGTAGTGGTATCTATACTGTTTGGGGTTCCTATTCACTCTCCCCCTACCAATTATGTCTTTCCTGTGGTGAGGTGTTCACCATTCTTTATGTTGGTCTAAGATCATGGCTTGTGCGGTTCACCAAACACCCATGACAATCAGGGAAGCTGATGATGAAAATGCTATGCTGATAGAATATAAGCTCCTTGAAGGTAGGGATTATTTCATTTGGTCTTTATATCTTTAACACCTAGAACTGTACCTTGTACATAGGAAGCACTTTGTTAATGTTTGACTGATTGGTTGATTTTGAGTCCAGCCTAGAATTGCCTGTCTGATCTTCTCAGCTCTTCTGTCCAGGCATGGTTAAATCTATAATTTATTATCTTGTTTCTGAGATCTGAGAGAACAATATACCTTAAGTCCACCTTTCTTTTTCACAAGGATAAATGCTTATCACATAGCATCAGCATTTGATAAGCAAGATTTAAAAAACTAAGCTCAGGTTGAGTAGGCTGTATGAATTTTACCCCAGCTTTTCATGTCGATCCTTCTTTATCACAACATCATCAATCAATCAAATTGCTCTTGGAGTTCGTTATGTTACCATGACAACACCTTCCTGCACAGTTAAAAATAAAACTCCTGGGATCCTGCTGAAATTTGGAGGGAACAAGACCTAATTGCCTGGCAGGTCTCTTGATGGGAAAACCGATACCACAGCAAAGGTAATGCGGCTACTTTATTCTGGAGAGTGACGATGAAAAAGCAAGTACAGAGTTCCCTTTCTGTCTCCCCAAATATTCCCCTTGAATTCAGGCCTGCTGCCTCTTGCCAGTTGCTTAAATGTATCACATTCCCTGATCTTCTGTAGATCAGCTTCTGAAGCCTTCCCTATGAGATCCAAAGTTTCACCTTGGCACACGTGACTCACACATATTGGATGCTTTCTAATTCTTGGGCTTAATGGTCCTGACAAGCATCTTCTCTTTTACTTGGTGTGATTTGTAGGGAGGAAGGGGAAAAAAATTCTGATCCGGAGACAGGCAAGTTGTGAGGAGTACTAATTGCTCTATGAACATAGTAGACTCAGGGTGAAATCATATATAATTTTAAGAGGGATTATTGGGAAAATGGCACTTCTCAGAATGGTACAGATTTGGGGCCTTCTTTTTAGGAAATAAGGGAAATTCTGTGGCTGAAGCTCCATCTCCAATACGGAATGGTTGTATGACCCTGGGCACTGAGTCATTTAATCTTTAAATCCCCAGACCCATTTAAAGTCAGGAAGTTAAGGAAATGACATGGCGAAAATTGGTTTTCTGGTTTTGTGTCTTTGTCTTCTCTGGTCAGTCAATAACATTTTCTAAGAGGAAGCACGTCATAATGAATGGAAAGTGGGGCAGCTAGGTGGTGCAGTGCATGGAGCACTGGCCTGGGAGTCAGGAAGATCTGAGTTCAAATTCAGCCTCAGACACACTATTAGCTGTGTGACCCTGGGTAAATTATTTAACTCTGATTGCCTCAGTCTCTCAGATGAAGAACTGGACTTGAAGTAAAGAAGATCCAGGATTCAAGTCCTGCCTCTGACATATACTGGATATATGACTTTAAGCACATCATTTAAGCTTTCAATGTTCTAGGCAACTGTCTCCAGAGCACTGGACCTGGAGTCAGGAAGACCTGAGTTCATATCCAGCCTCAAGACACTTACTATCTGTATGACCCTCGACAAGTCACTTAACCCCCATTTGCCTCTTTTTCCTCAACTGTGAAATAGGAATCATAATAGCACCTACCTCCCAGGGTTGTTGTGAGGTAACATTTGTAAAGCGTTGAGCACAGTGCTTGGCACACAGTGGGTGGTTAATAAAGGCTTATTTTCTTCCTTTTTTCCTCTCTAATACTATCAGTTACAGTTACAGAAAAGATGTCAAGCTGTGTTGGAATTTCCTTAAAGAGGCTCCTTCCATGGATGAAGTCACAGGTCCAGTCCCTAACCTTGTTCCTAACAAGCACACTTATCCCCAAATCGAAGATCAGACAACCAGTATGAGAGTGAAGAGGAAGTTTTAGCTTTTTTTTCTTCCCAACAACTAGGTTCTTGAATAGATGAGAACCATATCCTTTCTACCTAAAAGCATGCTTTGTTAGGTTCCTTTCCATTTCTTAATGCTTTTTCTTACCATCTTGGTTCAGACCCATTTTCTCTCAGAATATATGTAAGTTAAAAGCACAGTTAAAAGTGCTAGTTAAAAGTGAGTTATTTTGCCCAATTGTTTCTCTGAACTTAAAGAGTCAAAGAATTGAATTATAGAGTTAGGATAAATTCTAGACGTCATCTGGTTCAGCTCTACCTGGAGCCCTATTCCCATCTATGATGTAGAATCATGCAGTTATAGAATCTTAGGGTTGGAAAGTACCTCTGAGTTCCACTGATGCGTTTGTCCCAGCAAGTAGTCTTTGCTTGAAGTGAGGTCCAAAGAATGAGACAGAGAGTGGCAATGTTTCAATCCACAAAGGAAAAGGTCCATAGTAATGGAGGCTTTCCAGCTTTCTGAGGCACAAAATGGGAGATCTAAGATAGCCTAGAGGCAATGAGAACCTGGAGAGTGGAATTGAAAGAGGTTGGAACCACTGAAAATTGGGTCTGGTCTATAGAAAGATGATAAAGTGTGTTCCTGGGACCATAGTTGAAGCCATTCTAACTTTTTTTGAGCCTGGTGTTGTAGCAATCCGACTAGCAGCTGCCGTGGGGATGAAAGACCAACACAAGCACAACAACAAGAATGCTGCCAGCACAGATTCTTTTGATCTGCTTTACTAAGGAAAGCAACGTTAAGGCATTAACAATTTTATTTCAATCCAACATACAAATATCATTCACTTAGTTCTGGGGAAAAAGCCAGCACCCTGAACTTCAGAGCAAATACAAACAAATTACAAAGATACATTATAAACAGACCAAATACAGTTCATAGTTACCAAGAAGGCATCAACATCTGAGTTCACAAGCTGGAGGGCTCTTAACTACAGCTGCCCAGAGTCTCCACATCAACATTCTTCCAGTGAGTGAGAGCCCCAAGCAAATAGCTCTGTTCTCTCTTTTTATACAGTCTTTGGACGTCATCAAATGTCACCTGAGTGACCAGAATTTAGGCTCCTACCATTGGCTCTGGTCTTAGCAACTCCCCTTAGAACCCTGAGGACTTCACGCCCACATAGGCTTAGCACCTAGTAGATAGGGGTTTGGGCCTGGGGCTTTGCACCTAGTAATGCTCAATCGAGGACACCTAATTAATTTATCATTGTAAAGCAGTAAGAAAGTCCCACCTTAGTTGCCAATGCACCTGGTAAGGCTTGTATTCCACTGGCACAGCCTTTAAGAATCCCCAGGTGACTTCCATGCTATGGAATGCAATTTGGAACTATGCCCCCAAATTTTTAATTTCTTTATAACCTCTGACCAATGTTAAGTGTATAGAGACCCCAAAGAAATCAAAGAAAGAGGACAAAGACATATTGTACAAAATTATTTGTAGCAGCTCTTTTTGTATTGGCAAAAAACTGGCATCTAAGGGGTTGCCTATCAATCAAGGGATGGCTTAATAAATTATGATACGTAGGGGAATACCATTGTGTTATAAGAGAGGATGAAAGAGACTGTGTCAGAGAAACCTAAGAAAACTTCTATGAACTGATGCAGAATAAAGTGAGCGGAATCAAGAGAAAAATGTATACTATAATAGCATTGTAAAGACAAACAACTTGAAAGACTTATTAACTGATCAAGTCAAAAGCCAACCATGATTCAGGGGGCAGATGAGGAAGATATGTATGTGTATATATATGTATGTGTATGTATAATGTGCATGTGTATATACACACATGCACACATGCATATTATACATACATATACAAATATGCAATGATATATGCAGAATGAGACACACCATTTTTTTCACATAGCCAATGGGAGAATTTGTTTTGTGTGATTACACATACATGTTACAAGAGTTTTCTCTTTCTTTTTCAGTAGGGAGTAGTGAGAGGTAGGTTGGAGAGAATATAAATGCTTGTTAATTGAAAAAAATTCCCTATAAATAATCCACCTAGGTGGATTTCCATAAAGCCTTCCTAGGCATGGGATGTCTCCTAGTTGTCTTCCATCTTAGAGAAAAATCAGGCCAGACTGTTTCAGCAGAAGGGCAACCTAGCCCTCCAAACTCCACTTTCTTTAGCTAGAGGCATATAGTGTAATAACAAGACTGGTCAAATTGTATTTGACAGTCTGGACCCATAGCAACAATAATACATGACCTTTGGCATGCTTAGCTTAAGGTCATCATTACATCTCATTACCCTAGTCCCAACTCTCTCTTCCATTCTGGTATCAAGTGCTTTGGTACACAGAAGTGATGATTAGCTAGATAAGGATCATTGTGGTTTTAAAGATAATTTATATAGGAGAAATGGTTTAAAATGGCTTCAAATGGGGAAAAAAAATTAGTAGGAGGAAGAAAATTATTCAGCTGTTTATATAATCCACCCAGCTAGATGCTATTTAGAGTAACTATACATGTGAAAAGAATAGTAGTAAAGATACCCAGAAATTCACAGTAAAATCAAGAATACCATAATAAATTCATGGGCTTCAAATGTCTATATACAAACACAGAAATTATGGGTAATAAGCAAGGTAGGCTGAAGATCCTAGGCAAGGAGGCAAATTTGGCCTGATAGAAATCATTGAAACTTGATAGAATAAGAGCCATGCCTGAAATATGGCTCTGGAAGGATATACTTTATTGAAAAGAAACCTTATAGGTATAAAAATGTAGCATTGTATATGAAGATGATATAATAATGTGAAGAGATCTGGGAAGTTTGATGGTGAGCATTTGGGTGAACATCAATTGAGATAGAAATGGAAGCAGTATTGTCACCTACTTCTATTACATAGAAAAGGAAATCAATGAGGAGTCTGGAAGATCCCTAGTCTGGCACCGAGGTATGCCATAAGAAGGATAAGAGACCATAGTTATCCTGACCTCCCTTGGAGCTCACTCTCACTTTCTCTCTGCCATAAGCAAAGGAGGTAATTTGTTTTGATGGGGACTTTAGGGTTGATGATTACTCCTTCTTAGAGCAAGTAATAAAAGAGAGGAAAGATAGGCACAGTCTGAAATGCAGGAATTAATATACAAGTAAATACAAAGAAATAATTATAGGTCCTTCCCTGCTCTTGCTTTGATCTCTTTGGGGTATGGGCCTAGTCTGGGCCAAAAGGTAATAAAGAGTTTGTTAACTTTGCATACATCATTCCAGATTTTTGGTAGAGCAGATTTCAAAGAGCTGAGAACAATGCTGGGTAGGATCTACAGATTAAAATTCTGTGGATAAACTTTGCCCAGGAGGAATGGGAAGCTCTCCAGAAAAAGAATATTATGGGATGCACAGGAAACTCACAAGCCACCTTTGATTTTAAAAAGATGTGTATAGAATATGGAATCAAGGGCCAAAAATATAATATCAATGCAAAAATATAGCACAGTACTATAAACATGGTGTCGGAAGTGTTAAAACTCAAAACAAGCTAATACTGGCCAGGAAAGCAAGTACTGTAGAGCTAGCATGCCTAGATCTTTGCAATTAATGGTCCAAAGCCTCTCATGGTGTACTTGAGGACACGGTGGAGAGATGTGGGCTGTACAATAGACAGGTGTATTCAAACTAGTTGAATTTAGGACCAAAAAGTAATTATTAATGATATTATATCAACTTGGAAGGAAGACTCTAGTGGAGTAGTCCAGGGATTTGTTTTTAATCTTTTCATATTTAACATTTTTAGCAATTACTTGCATGAAAGCCTACATGATATGCTTATCAAATTTGCAGATGACACAAAGCTGAAATCAAAAGCTAGCATACTGGATGACAGAATCAGGATTCAAAATGAACATGACAGATTAGTACATTGGCCTGCATCTAATAACATGAAATTGAATAGAGTTGGGTACAAAAATCAGTTTCATAATTATAAGATGGGAGAGGAATAGACAGATGATATTTAGCATGACAAAGGTGTAGAGTTTTTACTGGATGCCAAGCCAAATAATTATCAATAATGGTTTATGGCCATCAAACAAAGCTAATGAGGACTTAGGCTTCCTTATAAGAAGCATGAAGTCTTGAACTAAAGAGGTGTTGATCTCCCTGTACTCTGCCTTGGAAAGACCATATCCAAAGCGTTGTATTCCATTCTGGGGATGATATTTTAGGACAGACATTATGTTGGAATTTTCCAGAGTACAGTGATCAGAATGTTGAGTTCGAAGATCATGCCATATGAACATCAGTTAAAGGAACTGGGGCGGTTTAGCTTGAAGAAGAAAAGACATGGGCAAGGGGAGGAATAATAGGTGTCTTACAGTATTTGAATGGCTGTTACATAGAAGGAATAATGGATTTATTTATTTAATTTTTTGCATGGACTTTGAAGGCAGAACAGAAGACAATGGGTTGAAATCACGAGGAATCAAATTTAGTTTTGATGGAAGGAAAAATTCTTTAACAATTAATGCTAGCTCAAAGTGCAGTGGGCTGCCCCATGAAGTAGTGGGTCCCTTTTGATGGAGATCTTCTGGCAAAGTTTGGGGAAGGTATAGAGGCTATTTATGTTCAGAAATTAGTTGAACTAGATGATCTATGAAGTATCTTCCAGTTCTGAGATTCTGTAATTCACTTCAAAATAAAAAATTAAACAACTATTTTAAAGTAGTTATTTTATCTATGAGAATTCTACCCGGATCCTTCATCATGGTGTGGTGTCGACTTTATTCTTGAAGACTATGAAAACAGAAAGCAAAATATGACAAAATATGGCTGGAAATGGTTCTAGCATGGGTCCAGTGCAGATGATGGAAGTTCTTGCTAAATATGGAAAACTCATCACCATCAGGTAGGGAATACTAGGTATTGGTTTTGGGACCACATTGAACCATGAAGCATAAAAATGTAAAGTGATCTGCACCCAGTATGGTTTTATTCTTCCTCAGAGATAATAGCAGAACAAGCAGAGGGTACCTAATCATACAATATCTAGGAACGCTACAATGATTAATATAACTCTCGGTAGTCTAAATTTTTGTCCCTCAAGCAACAAATTGATATTGAGGAAATGAACCACATCTATACTGTCATTTTTTTTTACTCTTCATGAAATCAGAAGACATAAAGCAGTCACAGCTAACTGGAAAGATGACTGACAAATTCATCTTGGAAAGGAGAATAAAGGAGTTGGTTTTCTCATACAGCAAGAAATATAATTTTTGGTTATCTTTCTAGTGAACATAAGTCAGTATGTATCTATGAAATTCTACAATAGGTGATATAAAAAAAAATTCTGTGAAGGGTTTCTTAGGTCTGAGGAGCTAATCTCAAGGATTAGAGATGTGATCAGTCTCTTCTACCCACTCTCCAATATTCCCCAGAAAATTCTCTCAAAATGGATAGTTATATGCTAAGTGTTATTGTTGCACCACTAAAAAATGAAGGCAAAGCCCAATAAATGAGTCATATTTTAGCAGATTTTACTGAAGGTTATTGCAGCCAGCCAGATGTAAACAATGTTATCAATCTTAAATTGTAAACAAAAAGGATTATAATAAACTACTCTTAATACAATGCTATACTTAATTACTTAATTGATTACAGTACTTAATGCAGTATAATAATATGTAAAGAATGCAGTGCAGTACCTGGCGTATTGTAGGTACTTAAAAAATGCTTGTTTTCTTCTTCCCTCCTATTTAAGAAAGAGTTTCCTAAAATGAGGTTTGTACTTGAGGTTTCTTTATATAATGGGTGATAAATTCAGGAGCTTGGTCCATCCCTTAGCTTCACTTCTACAAGGAGAAATTTGTATTCCTCTAGCATATCAAGTAGGTAACAGCAGTCAAGTAAAGCATTAACTCATGAAAAGGCCACTGAGGATAGATTTTTATGATATTTATGAAACTGAATCAGTATTTACCTTGAAGTCAGTGACTCCAGGGCAAAACTGGGTACCAGGAAAAGGATGGAAAATGTTTTGGGATGAAGAAATAAAAGTGTACAAAGGCTTATAGATTGCTCAGAGCCCTGTTTATCATGAATATAGTAAGAAAAAAGTAAGAAAGAAATGACTGTGACAAGCATTGAACTATGTCACAAAAACGAAATCAACTATTCCTTAAAAAGGATGAAGCAACTGGTTACTGATATGAGAGTAATTTCAGAATCAGACACTGTATGCAGTGTGAGCATTGTCTAAATAGAGAAAACTTGGAAATTGATACCAAATTCATTAGAACAATAAACATGGGAGGGAAAACTGTATGCAGTTGGAAAGGACCAAATTGATCTATTTAAATGGGCTGCAATTATTTCTATCTCTTCAAAATCTGTCTCATGTATACCCCCTTTCCTTGCATAGTCACTACACTAGTTCAAGCCTTCCAGGTCTCTTTCCATTTCAGTCCATCTTCCACATTACTGTTAAAGTGATTTTCTTAAAGTGCTGATCTGATCACATCAAGCTACTCCCTTCCCCCATACTCAATAAATTCCATTGGCTCTGTATAACTCCTAGGATCAAATGTAATCCTTGCCATTTAAAACTTTTCATAACCTGGTTCCTCCTTATACTTCTAGTCTTCTTACATATTTTTCCCTCAGTGCAATCTATGATATAGCCATGCCAGGATATGTTGTTTTACTCATGGGTCTACATGACCCATCTCTACGTCTTGCCACTAGCTATCTCTTAAGGTTAAAATTCTTTCCCTCCTCACCTCCACCTCTTAGAATCTCTGGCTTCCCTCAATATTCAACTCAAGTACCACTTTCTAGAATAAATTGTTATTGGTTTTCCCAGCTACTAATGCCTTAACCTCTAAGGTTACCTTGTATCTACTCTGTGTGTATTTTGTCTGTACCTATATATAATATATGTACATAAATACATGCACATATGCACATATATACTTATGTGTGTATCTACCTATTTATATCCTTTTTTACATAGCTATTTGCATGTCATCCCCTTCCTTAGACTATGAGCTCAAGGACTATTTTTTGCCTTTCTATGTATCCCCAGTGTTTAGCACCGTGCCTGGAGCATTATATATAAGGTCTCACTGTGGCTATAATTTAAGGATTTTTTTTAAATAACTTGATTCAGTAGAGCAAAACATTGTCTTAAAGTTGCATCTTTTTTTCAGTGAAATATCTCCCAATCATCCATCCATCCATCCATCCATCAGGATAACTTAAAATTCCTTAAAAGATAGAACAATATATATACTTAGATACATGTGTATAAGTATCTATGTGGTCCAAGATGGTGGCTGGAAAGCAGGGACTTGCCTAAAGCTCTCCCCCAGGACCCAGGACCCTCCAAACACCTATAAAAATGGCTCTGAACAAATTCTAGAACTGAAAAACCCACAAAACAGCAGAGGGAATCAGGGCTTCAGCCCAGGACAGCCTGGATGGTTGCTGGGTAAGGTATATCACACCATGCTGGGAGCAGAGTGGAGCAGAGCCCAGTGTGGGCAGCACCCAGACCAACCAGACCTGGGACCTGGGTGCAACAGGCCATAGTGCCATGAATCAGTGAGCTGTGGCAGTTATCAGACTTCTCAACCCACAAACACCAAAGGCAACAGAGAAGGTGAATGGGAAAAACTGAGGGTGGTGGAGGTGGCTCAGCTCTTAGGCTGCTTACAGAGCTACAGCTGCAGTTGCTTCTGGCTCCAGGCCCACCTGGTGGGAGGAATTAAGTGGCAGATCAGAGCAGGAGTGCAGATCCTGCTTAGATCTGAGTCATGGTCTAGGTTGGTGGTTCTTGGGGGAGGAGGAGCACTGGTGTGGCAGAGCTTGTTGTGTAGAAATAGCTCTGAAAACATCAGCACAGCCCCTCAAGTTTGGGACAAAGTACTCTCTACAAGAAGTCATACCCTGA
Source organism: Phalanger gymnotis (assembly GCA_028646595.1). NCBI lineage: Eukaryota > Metazoa > Chordata > Mammalia > Diprotodontia > Phalangeridae > Phalanger > Phalanger gymnotis. The sequence goes on from CM053622.1 coordinate 132,639,004, forward strand.
TGAAAAGCTCAAGGGAACATGCTGGGAACATGAACAGGCAGCAAAAATGGACCCAGATTCAGAATTAGACTTTAGAATCTTTCTTTGGTGACAAAGAAGACCAAAATATACAGCCAGAAGAAGTCAACAAAGTCAAAGAGCCTACATCAAAAGCCTCCAAGAAAAACATGAACTGGTCTCAGGCCATGGAAGAGCTCAAGAAAGATTTGGAAAAGCAAGTTAGAGAAGTAGAGGAAAATTGGGAAGAGAAATGAAAGTGTTGCAAGAAAACCATGACAAACAAGTCAATGACTTGCTAAAGGAGACCCAAAAAATACTGAAGAAAATAACACCTTAAAAAATAGACTAACTCAAATGACAAAAGAGCTCCAAAAAGCCAATGAGGAGAAGAATGCCTTGAAAGGCAGA
>CM053622.1:132639911-132670138 GCA_028646595.1 Phalanger gymnotis
GGAAGGGCAGACTGGGGAACAGGGCAACCAGAGTGTACGCCATCTTGGAGTGGGGGGGTGGAAATGGGGAGAAAATCTGTAATTCAAACGCATGTGAAAATTAATGCTGAAAACTAAACATATTAAAAATAAATTTAAAAAAAAATTAATATTGCCATTGGTACTGGAAATTGACCTGTGTCAATGGCTCTATACACCATCCTTTTGCTTTGCCAGATCACAACTCTCCTTTCTGACCATCATGCCCTTTTTGTATTGCACCCCCATATTGCGATGTAAACTCCTCGAGGGCAGAGACTTTCTCACTTTTTTTTTTGTTTCCTGTATTGGGGATCCTTGAAGAGTTTGGCTTTTGTTTCCTTTGATTAATTCAGTGTATTTCACTGAGTCTTACTAGGTGCTAGGCCCCAGGCCCTAACCACTATTAGGTGCTAAGCCTATGTGAGTGTGAAGCTTCCAGGGTCCTAAGGGGAGGTACTAACTCCAGAGCCAATCATAGCAGCCTAAGTTCTGGTCATTCAGATTATGGTTGATGACATCTGAAACAAAAGCCAAACTCTTCAAGGATCCCCAATGCATTCCCTCAGTGTTTAGCAAAGTAAGTAAACTTTTTTATTCATTCATTTATTCATCACAACTTGGTATCTTCACTATTTGTTTTCCTGTTTTTATCCCATTATACTTTTTGGACCCACAATTGCTACCAGTTACTAAGCAGGTAAAAAGAACATCGCTATCTTTGAATAAAGTTGAAGAATAATGAGAATCTCCCTGCCAAATATCCATGAGATGGAAGTATGAACAGATGGAGGAAGGTGTTCCACAGAGGACCTTTATTAACCTTACCATGATGTGAATGGAAGAACCAAAAAAGAACAACTTTTTCTTTAGCACTTGTAAAGGAGAAGTTATACAAATAACTGACAAAAGCCTATGGGGAGAATGGGGGAAAGAAGATTCCCTTTCTCTGAAGTATCAGCTCTTTGAATTGCCAGCATAACCACTGTTCCTATGAACATATAGGAATATTTGCAGGTATCATTAAAAAGGAAACCAGAGGGAGGAACAGAAGCACAGAAATAGTACATTTGCAAAAAGTGGCCTGGATCTTTGGAACACAAGAAGTACATGTCAGAGAACTCTCATTTTTGGTACAGGATCGTTGTCAATGCTATAATGAACCCTGTTTTCTAACACTCATGAGAATCTGATGAACTTTCTCCATAGTGAGGGGCAGTGGAAAGGGGCCAGACCTGGAGTCAGAAAAACTGGACTCAAACGCATTCATTGATCTCTAAGTTCTTTTGTAGCAAGTGATTCTTAGTTTGTGAGTCTCTGCTTTGTCACTTGCTCATTTTGTGAAAAACTCTATGAGACTCAGTTTCCTCTTCTAGAAAACATGACTTTAAGTGTCACCTTAGTGTTCTTTTTGGCATAAGGAGCAGGGCACATTTTGGTAGGGCCTCTCAGAAAAGATCTCTTTGGCTTAAGTCCTCACCTAAGTTGGCTCTGGGGATTTTAACCAACTAATTTTAAAATTAAAATTGTTTTAAACTAACTTGCTTTGGTTCCATTTTTGTAGTCCCCATCCTCCACCAATAAAAGGGTCCTTAATTCCCCTGTAAGTACTTAGTCTCGAATATAGAAAAGATTTTATTTACTGATTAGACAATCTCCCACAAAAGACTTTTCTGAATACACAATAGTTAGCACCTACTATGTGCCAGGCAATGTGCTAAGTGCTGGGGATACAAAGAAAGGTAAAAGACAGTTTCTGCCCTACAAGAGCTCACCACCTAATGGGGGAGGCAACATGTGAACAACTACATATAAATTATATGTGTATATACACATATATATTTACACACACACACACAGGATAAACAGGAAAAAAATCAACAGAAGCAAAGTACTAGAGTTAAAAAGGATTGAGAAGGGCTTCCTGTAGAATCTGAGATTTTAACTGGGTCTTCAGGGAAGTCAAGAGGCAGAGGTGAGGAGAGAAAGTGTTCCAAGCCTAGGGGAGAGACAGTGAAAATGCCCAGAGCTGAGAGATTCAGTATCTTGTTCAAGGAACAGCAAGGAGGCCAATGTCATTGGATCATAGAATTGTAAGGAGTGAGAGGTAGGGGTTGTAAGGTGAAAGAAGACTGGAAAGGTAGTGGAAGACATTGGTCTATATGACTCTCTGCCTCTTTTTCCCATGTGTACCCATGTAGTCTTTATAGCACTACCTTGTGTGGTTTGGGGTTGATGATGAGTTAAACAATCCCTCCCTTCCTAGGAGTGTCCCACCTTCGCCATGGAGAACATTCAGAGTTACTAGCTATTTGACCTTTTCTCCTATCCTGTGTGGGTCATGGTTGATAGGGAGTCAGGAGTCTTTTTTTCCTAGTGGACTACACCTTTCCCATGGTAAAGAACTCAGTTGTTGGAGAGCTGATGGTTTCCACCATGGATCTTAACAGTCTACACGACTCACAATGCTAGTGAAAGGCAACATCTAGTTTGCTCTGCACCTCATTGCTCCTCAGTCCCAGCCTCTCCTCTCCTCTGGTTCCCTCATTGTTGTTTTATTTCTCTATGATTTTGTGTTCCTTTCTAGCCGTTGTTTCTTCCTGGGAAGGCAGATAGAGCCAAAACAGGATCTAGAGCCAACCCCCCACCCCCAACAAGTAGCCTGTGTAGGGCTCAGATGTGTGCATGACATATATTAATGGCCACCCCAAACCTTCCATCCCTTATCCTGCTACTTGAATTGTTACTAAATTCTCATCCTGGTTTCAAAGGCAATGGGGGAGGAAGGGTACATTTTGATATTGCTTCAAAATTAATAGAAATACATAATCTCTCTGTCTCTCTGTTTCTTTTTCTTCCTCTCTCCTCTCTCTGTCTCCCTCCTCTGTTCCTCTCTGTCCCTCCTCTCTTTGTCATTCTGTCTTTGTCTCTCTCTATCTCTTTCTCTCTATATATAGACATACACATATGTACATATATGTATATGAATATATACGTGTGTATTTATATCTATTCCCACTAGTATCAAATGGATCTCAGAGTTATTGGCTATACAATTTATTAGCAGTGTAATGAAAAATACAAGGACATTTCAGATTTTCCAACACTACATCAAAGTGAGAAAGGTCATGGCCAGAATCCTTGAACTGCCAACTGCTACTGCTAACTTTTCAACTCTGAAAACACAGTGCCATCGGTCAGCTCTTGCAGGATGGCAGTCAAAGTCTGTCAAGAATTCCTTTTAGGCTTCTTTCTCCATACCATAAAAGTTCTATTCAGTTCTCTCTGGGAATGTTTCTTCAGTGTTTCTCAAAGATGACAGTCGATGCCTTCAGTTTCTCAGGAAAGGAGTTCTCTTAGTCCTTTCTCTTTGTACTTCACACAGTCTCTTTCCAGCCATGACATTTAACAATATTCGACTGACAGCTAAAATGTTGCTGTCTTAAGATTCTCTTCCCTGAAAATGGAATTACACAGAAGCAGCCTTGAAGGCTTCTCTGGGTACACATGCACCTGAACATTTCCATCTTACCTGTCTCTAATCAAAACTCTCTCCCTTGGCATAGATCACATGGTCCCTCTGCAAGGCTTTGTCTCCCTTGTCATACTTCTCTCCTCATGGTTCCTTTTCTCTAGAGGGCTGCATGGATGTATTGATCTATAGACCTCTCTCTTCCTTATCTGGTTTGCTATGGCTTCTATCTCCATGTAGCTTGCTTACTCTCTGGTGGTGTTTTTTGGTCCACAGCCCATGTGGTCCCTTTTAGAGGCAAGTAGCTCCCTTCTTATGCACGTACCCCAGGAGTCTGCCGCTGACAAGAGAGAAGAGATCAGAGAGGATGAACAACAAGAACAGAAACAACAGGCCAAGGGAAAGAATTTAAAATGTTTATGAAATAAATAGTCCAATAGATCATTTTTCAGGTAATTTTTTTTTCAGAGAAACTGTCCCTTTCATACATAATTAAAAAATCTACATTGCCTATTTAGGGTTCGGTGTACACCTATTGTCTTTCTATTTCTAGGTCCGAGAGAAAGTCTAACAATGCAGAAGTTTCCTTTGCCAGTTTCTTATGTACAGCGATTGTTGTATTCATTCTTTCTTATTTTCTAGCCATTAAACATTCTGGCCAGATGAAGCACATGTTTCTTGGAAAACTGAATTTGTTCTCTTTCAATTTGGAGGTCACTTTTTACCATTGATAAAACCTGCCATAAACCCAAATTCTTCTATCAATGTCTCAGTCATTAGCTAACTATGGAAGCTCGACTGAGTCTTGATCTCAATATCTTCATCTTTTTTTTTTTAAAAAAAATTGAAGTATTGGGGTATATGATCTCTAAATGACTGCTTATTCTAAAATTCTATAGTTGCATGTTTCCAGGGTTTGGAACATGAATGACCATGAAAACAATTGTAGAAGACAGCCTTATTTTCAAAGACATTATATTCCCTTCTTTTGCCCTCTCTTCCTTTGGTTTAGCATGCTCTCTTAGCATGTTTCCATCACCTCTTCTGCTCTTGAATAATAACTCTGGTATCCTACTAAAGGATTTGAGAGTAGAACAAAGGGTGGAGAATCCAAAAGAAACTTTCCTGTGAAGTCATATAATCAATCTCTGTGTGCTACAGTTTCCTTGCAAGCTAAGAAGACAAGCTTCTGCTATTTTGCCCTCTTCTTTGTCTGATTTGACCTATACTCCCCTTTGTTCCTATTCTCAAATGCATCTTGCTTCCCCTAAGGCTCCTTTAGGGGGATCGTCAATGCTGGTCCATTAGGGAACAACCTTGAAGAAATCAAAATATCAGTTACACCTAGGATGCTGACTCTTACAGATGTCTTTCAATGGTGTTGATGAGCACTACTTTGCTTGGATTGCATTTTGCTGTAATTACAATAAAATCATGCTGGTGTTTAAAAAAGAGCAGACGCACTCAGTCGGCTTTCACTCATTTTCTTGTGTTTTCTAAATACAGTTCAACCTGTCCCCCCAAAGGACAAATTCTCTTTTCTAGATATTACCTGTTTTTCAGTAAACTAAGAAGGATACTTTTTTTCCCTAAGATTTTGCTCAAGGAAAAATTATGCATATGTGTTCTGGGGGTTTTAACTTTTCCCCTCTCAAGAGCTGCCAACTCTACCTCTCTCCCCCAGACAGATGTGCTTTTTAGGAAAAGACAATTACGGAGGGTTAAAGGGAAGGGAGAGTTTAACTTTTGTATACTTTAATCAATCAATTAAGTATTCAATCAATCCTTAAACATGTATTAAGATACAGTTGGCTCTTCTTGCTTGGTGGCCAATAAGGTCTTGTCATTTCTAAAAGACCTAAGCCAAATGTGACAAAAATGGAAAATGATAAATGTTGGAGAAGATGTGGGAAAAATGTAACACTGATGCATTGTTGGTGGAGTTGTGGACTGATCCAACCATTCTGGAGAGCAATTTGGGCTATAAAGGGCTATAAAATTGAGCACACCCTTTGATCCCGCAATGCCACTACCAGGTCTGTATCCCAAAGACATCGTGAAAATGGGGAAAAGACCCACATATACAAAAATATTTACAGCAGCTCTATTTGTGGTGGCCAAGAATTGGAAATTGAGGGGATGCCTATCAGTTGGAGAATGGCTGAACAGGTGGTGGTATATGAATGTAATGGAATACCATTGTTCCATAAGAAACAATGAGCAGGCAGACTTCAGAAAAACCTGGAAAGACTTACATGAACTGATGCTGAGTGAAGTGAGCAGAACCAAGAGAACACTGTATACAGTGACAGCAACATAGTATGATGACTAACTTTAATAGGCTTAGCTTTTCTCAGCAATGCAATGATCGAAGACAATTCCGTAAGATACATGATGGAAAATGCTATCTATATCCAGAGAAAGAACTATGGAGTCTGAATGCAGATTGAAGCATACTATTTTCTCCTCTCTCTTTTTTTTCTTTCTCATGGTTTTTCCCTTTTGTTCTTGTTCTTCTTTCACAACATGACTAATGTGGAAATATGTTTAATACGATTATGCATGTATAGCCTTTGTCAGACCACATGCCATCTTGGAAAGGAGGGTGAGAGAAAGAGAGAAAAATATTTGGAACTCAAAATCTTATAAAAAGGAATGTTGAAAACTATCTTTACATGTGGTTGGAAAAAATAAAATACTATTAGGTGGGAAAAAATAAAAAAAACCCTTAATCAGCACACCCCAATTATTAGCCAATTCTAGACTTAAATCTATAAATATTCATATTAAAAATATAAAAAGATAAAAATAAAAGACCTAAGCCAACTAGAAGCAGCCATGGAATTAATTTTTGGACTACTGGAGTGCTGAACTAGACATTCAAGTGAACAGCAGAAAGAAAATAGGGCAGATCTGCACATGCTCTGTTCAACCACTGGTTATACTTATATTATCCAGCTGACCCCATCAGCACTTGGATCGCCTCCTACAGACAATATATTGGGGATAGGGGCCCATAAAAGAGATTCCAATTCTTAATCATGGAAAAAAAAACACTTTGTCAAATAGAAATTGTATTCATTAATCAAGCACTACCAATACTCCCTTCCCTCCACTCCCCCACCTCTACTCTCCAATAGAGCTGGTAATTTTCCACATTCCTGTGGGTATATACTGTGCTCAGATGTGATGGCCAGATAACAGGTAACTAGTTATGTGATTCCTTGAACTGACTCTTTACTGTCTATCTTAGACACAGGTGGGATTTGCTAAGGTTTTACTTAAGGTTTTAAGGATTTACTAAGCCTGACCAGGATTCACAATCTTCCCAGGAGGTTTTCTGAGCCTGTTGGACTTGAGAATGAGTTTTTCCTCTCTTGGGAGATTAGTTGAAGCAGTAGTGGGTATTCAGAAGAAATCCCTAGGCCTCTAGTCAAGAGACCTGGATTTAAGACCTAGTTGTGCAACTTTCTAGCTCTCTTACTTTGGTAAGTCACTGGGGCAATAGCCCAAGTTTTTTCATATATAAGATAGAGATAGGAATAGTAAGATCTTACTACCTACCTCACAGGGTTATTGTGAAGGTGCTTAGTAAATTAGAAAGCATTATAGAAATGAGTTATTAATAGTTATCCCCACACTCTGCTGCCCAACAGCTTTCTTAAATCTTGCTGCCCACAGCTGAGAAACATAGTGGTTTTTTCTCACTTTTTATCCTTCTTGACCCATCTAAAGTATTTGCATATTCCCTTGAATACTCTTTCCTCTCTAGGTTTTCATGACACTGGTCTCCCATAAGTTTCCTCTTACTTGTCTGACAATTATTCAGTCTCCTATAGCTCCTCCTATGAGGGGACAGATTGAACTGTATTTAGAAAATACCCACTAACTGTGGGTGCCTGACATCCCGCCTGCCCCCACATTCCACAAGGCACTGTCCTGGGCTATTTTCTCCCTTCCATATATATTATCTCACTTGGTGATCCCATCAGCTCAGATGGGCCCACTTTTCATTTCTATAGGTATGATTTCCAGCTTCTATATTTATCCAGCTCTAATCTCTCTTCTGAGCCAGTCCCCCCTCACAAACTGCCTTTTGAACATCTCAAAATACATCTCTCATAGCTATATCAAACTCAACATGTCCAAAATAGAACTTATTTTTCTCTAAAGTGCTGCTCTGACCATGTCATTGCCTATGGCTCCCTATTACCTTCAGGATCAAATATAAAAATCAGTGTTTGGTTTTAAAAGCCCTTTATAACACATTTCTTTTGTTCAGTCAGTTATTTTTCAGTCTTGGCAAAGATCTTAGAGTGGTTTGTCATTTCCTTCTCCAGATCATTTTACAGGTGAGGAAACCGGGGCAAACAGGGTTCAAATGATTTGCCCAAAATCACACAGCTAGTAAGTGTCTGAGGCTGGATTTGAACTCATGAAGATGATTCTTCCTGACTCCAAGTCCAGCACTCTATCCGTTGTGCCACCTAGCTACCCAAACTCTTTCCACCTTTCCACTTTTCTTATACCTTACTCCCTGCCATGTACTGTAGGGTCTAGTGTTAATGGCCTTCTTGTTCTTCCTCAAAAAGGATACTCCATCTCCTGACTCGGTATTTTTCCCTCATGCCTGGAACTCTCTTTCTTCCCATCAAGTCTCAGCTAAAGTCTCATCTTCTGCAAGAAGCCTTTCCCAATCTTATTTAATCTTAGCACCTTCCCTCTCAGACTTCCCTCAATTTATCCTCTCTATAGCTTGCTTGTACATAGCTGTTTATATGTTGTCTCCTCCATTAGAATGCCAGCTTCTTGAGAGTGGGCACTGTCCCCCCCCCCTTTTTTTTTGTATTCCCAGGGCTTAGCACAGTGCCTGGCACTTCATAAATACTTGTTGTCTCTGGATTAGAGGTTTTAATCCTTTATCTCTGCATTACTACCTTGTCTCTCATTACTTCTTGATGGGGAACTGCCTCCAGGCTCTCTATTTTATGGAGCTCTCAGGCATGATTTATGTAATTCCCTGCTCTGTTCACCTTGCCTTTCCCTTCGAGCCACTTTATCATTAGCCTTACCAACGAACTGGTCCCTGAATGGGTGAGTCTAGTGTTCTGCTCATCATTTTGTGACTTTGAGGACCAAAGTGCTCCTCCTGATCCTCACTTCCTTAAATGCAATCATCTCTCCTATTATAACATAAGCTCCTTGAAGGCAGGAATTGTCTTGTTTTTGCCTTTGTGCCTATATCCATAGCACTTACTATGGTGCTTGGTGTAGAGTTAGCACTTAATACACATTTTTCATTCATTCATTCCTTTATCATTCATTATCCAGTCACCCCAATTATATTGGTCATTCACTTTGTGGACATTTGACATAACAGAAGAGCTAAGAACAACTTTGGCTTATTGTCCTGGGAGTCTTGAATTAATGGGTCTCTTCTGGGAAGAGGTACAAAAGCTGTTTCGTAGTAGTTTGTATTCTGTCCAATCAGCAGCAAGTTTTCAAGGGTGAAGAAAGCAAGCATTTATTGACCACCTACTGTGTGCTAGGCCCTGTGCAAAGTACTTTACAAGTATTATCTCATTTGATCCTCACAACAGCCCTGGGAGGTAGATGCTATTAACAGTTCTTTCAACAGTGGAGGCCATAATATTATCGTCTCCTTTTCTTCTAACACAGTGATTGGTATCAGAATAAGAGAGCTGGAGGTACAAACAATGGTGATCTGGCTCTTACACCATGAAGATCAATGAATAAATCAATCGAAAACTATTTACTGACCGTACACTATGTGTGGAACACTGTACTGAACACTAGGACTGGGGCTGTAGCCTCTGATTTCAAGGAATTTAAAATGCAGTGGCAAAGGAAGGTGAAAAGATAAATAACCATCCAAAAAGGTATATAATATGTGTCCAATGAATGGAATGGACAATGAATACTATGGGACTTCAGAGAATGAAGAAATTGCCTCTAACTGTAATGAACTAGGAAGATTTTCTACAGGAGATTGGATTTAAGGTGGGCGTAAGATTTAGATAAGTGAAGAAGAGGGCAGTAAGTATGTGGATGAATGAAGCTGCAGAATTGGGAAATCACAAACATGCTTGAAGAGCTGTGAATAAACCAGTTTGGATGGAATGGCAGATTCATAAAAAGGTAGCCTGATGCAATAGAATGAGTATTGAATTTTGAGTTCCAAATCTGACACTTACTAAGAAGGTGACCTTGGTCAAGTCACATAACCTCCCCAAACCTTGGTTTCCCCACGTGCAAAATGACCACCATTGTTTGTACCTCTCATATTGATCACTGCATTAGAAGAAGAGGATAGGATAGTATTGCTATCTCCACTATTGAAAAGACTCTTAATAGCACCTACTTACCCAGGACTGTTGTGAGGACCAAATGAGATAATATTTGTAAAACACTTAGCACATGGCCAGGCATGCAGTACTTGAACTATCTTCCCCACAATACCTCCTGAGTCTATGTAAGGAAGGGATTTTATGAACTAGTGCTGCATTAATGTCAACTAGAACTATGTGAAGGGTAGAAGAAGGCAAGATAACAGTCATAAGTTGAGACCAAGTTGTAGAGGTCTTTGAATGTCAAGCCAAAGAGTTTGAACTTATCCTGGAGGCAGTAGGGAGTCATTGAAGTCAAGTGAGTAACATCATCAAAGTAGTGTTGATGGCTTTGAAAATTATCCCCGAAGTGACTTTGCAGATCACCAAGTCTTTTAGGTTTTATTCTTCAGTTAAATTCAATCCAATCCAATCAATGAGCATTTATTAAGCACCTACTATGTGCCAGGCATTGTGATAGGCATGGAGCTAAAAAACCAAAATGAAATAGTCTTTGCCCTCAAGGAGCTTGCATTCTATCAGAGAAGACAACATACACATATATGTATATACAAAATATATTTTTATACACATACACACACAGAGTAATATTAGGTAGGAAAACACTAGCATTTGAGCAATTAAGGAAAGCTTTTGTGAAGAAGGCAGCACTTGAGCCGACCTTTGAAGGAAATGAGGGCTTCCAAAAGGTGAAGGTGAAGAGAGAATGTGTTCTGGCCATAGGAAACAACCATTGCCAAGGCACAGTCTCAGGTTAGTAATAGTGAGACTAATCTGAGCTCAATGTGCATGAAGGAGAATAATGTCCAGTAAGTCTGGAAAGATAAACTGGAACCAGCTTTAAATGCCAGATAGAGGAATTTATATTTGCTCCAAGGAATACTGAGATTTACTAAGTAGGAGAGTGATGTCATCAGATCTGTGTTTAGGAAAATCATTTTGATAGATCTATCCTTCTGTATGGAAGATTGATGGGAAAGGTGAGACAATAAAGACAGGGGGGCCAATTAGGGGATTATTATAGTGGGTCAGGTGAGAGGTAATGAGGGCCTGAACCAGGGTGGTGGCTCTGTGTTTTAGGGCAAGGGGATGCAATATAAGAGATATGGAGGTAGAATCAATATGACTTGGCAACTGATGGGATATGTGGGGTGAGAGACTGAGAGGCATCAAGGGTGATTCTGAGGTTGAAACCTGGGGTGCCTGGGAAGATGGTGGTGGGTGCCCTCTTCAGGAATGATTTACATTTAGAGGAATGGTAGGTTTGGAGGACAGATAATGAGTTCTGCTTTGGACATGTTGAGTCTGATATTCCTACTGGACACTGGTTTTGAAATCTCCACTAGGCAGCTGGTGATACGTACCTGGAGCTCAGGAGAGATACTGCAGCTCACTACATAGGTCTGGGAGTCATCAGCATAGTGATGATAATTAAACTCTTTGGACCTAATGAGGTCACCGAGTGAGAAAGTATATAGAGAGAAGAGGGCCCAAGACAGGACCTTGAGGTGCAGCACTTATGATTCTTTTTTTAATTTCCAGGGGGTACTTCTCGACAAGTACTAACACTATTTACTGTTGAGGCCAAAGACTGTTAGTCACACAGTCACTCCAGTGATTATGTGCTTTATCCAAAAAGAGAGGACTCTGGAGGATAACACCAAGCCCATTCTGGTTCTGTCCTTCCCATTTCTCCATCCCCTTTGTCCATATCACTGCTTTGTCAAAGAGTTTAGCATAGATTTTATTTGCTCAAACTATCTGCCTCCACTCTCATTCATGGGAAAATGCCATGCTTTCCTTATCCCCATTGTTTTAATGGAGTTCACAAAATCATGGCATAACTCTATTTAGTTATGAAATCATGATAGGAAAAGGAATAAATCCAAACATACTGAGAAAACCCTTGTGGGTATCTCATTGGTGCCCACAGCTTCCCTAAAGCCTAGGAAGCACTAACCCTTTTGTCTACCTCTACAGGTAAGGCCCCAAACAGAAACGGCATCTCAGAGCCTCTCAGATTCTTTCTCTAGGTAATCCTATCTCTGCTTCCTACTTATTGCTTTGGGGATTGTCCCAGTAAATCTCTCACACTTGAATATGAATGTTTTCTTAGACCCTTTTCTTTCTTGACAGGGAAGGCAGCTAGACAAAGAAAAGATAAGAAACTGACCTTTGGCGCATAAGTTGTACTAGAAAACACTTAACAATGAGCTTTCCAAAAAAAAGTACTCTAACATTTTTTTTAAAGTTTAATCCTCATTATTAACCTTTTATTCATCACTTTCTTAATTCTAGACAATCAACAAAACAATAAATCAAGCCCTCCTTTGTAGCATTTGCTGACATGGAATATTTAATAGTTGTCTGGCTGGTTTGAGCTGGCTCCAGCACACTCCTGACAGAATAGCAAATAATAAATACTTTCTAGAGATTTTGGACAGGTTACTCTAGGTTACCTGGCATAGTTAACTTCTCTAAGCCTTCCTCTTCTTCAGAGACTTCTCGCAAGGGCTAGATGGAAGATATTCTGCATCTTACACATCTGGCTCTGGCATTTGTAGCCTTCAGACTTATCACATGGATCAATGTCTGCCCTAGCATCCCTCCATCCATTTATCCATGGTAGCAGAAAGCAGTCGAATCCCTGATGTTCAGATGCTCCTATCCTATCTGTTTGGAACCATAATAATCATAGTCATAACACCCTAACACATATTTGACACATGTAGACTTTCAAAGTTTGCAAAGAAATATTACACATATTCTCTCTTTAGATCCTCACAACAACCCTACAGAGTAGATTACACACTAGAGATCTTGTTAATCCTATTTTATAGGTGAGGAAAGTGAGACTGAGAGAAGAGTTACAGCTTGCCCGAGATCAAGGAGCTACCATCAAAGACTGGACTTGTACTTGGGTTTTTTCATGATTCCAGGTCCAATGCTCTTATCATTCCAACAACCTCCTCCTCAACGCTAACTCTCTGTGTAATCGTGTGTAAATTCCTTCACTTGACTCAGCCTTACCTTCCTCATGTGTATATCATGGGGCTTGACTAAAGCAGCATTTCTAAACCATGTTGGGTAGAACCCAGATGTCCCATGCAATATGAATAGGGATCATGGCATTATTGATCTTGAAACTAGAAGACACCTCAGAGGTCATCTAGTTCCGGCCCTATCATTTTACAGATCAGGAAACTGAGGCCTGGGAGGGGCAGGTAAGTAACTTATCTAAGGTCACATGGAGAATAAGCCTCAGAGATGAGAATTAAACTGATGTCCTCTGATTCCAGAGTCAGTAAGAGAGTTTCAAAGCTAGAGGGAAGTATTTTTCCTTTAAAATAGTTAACCTGAAATTTTGTGTCAATGAAAGATACTTATTACATGAAGCAGTATAAAAATAGGCTTAATTTCCTCTATTTTCCTATAAAATGTCCTTAATTCTGCTTTATTCCATGGATCTCCATTTCTTCAGAGTGGAAGTTATGTTCCAATAACATGTATCAAGTACACAAGTGACCTATACCCCAAAAGTTTAGAAAATACTGGATTACATGTTCTAAAGCATCTAAGTCCTTTTCCAGGTCCAAATTCTCTGATTCTCTGTCTCTTCATGGACGGGGAAACCTACCACATCAGATACTAATCACTTGCCAAGGCTGGTGGCTGGAAGCAGAGCGGCCTCACTCTTCTTCCCTTCATTGCCTTGTGATGGAAAATAGCAGGAGATGTGGTCAAATCTGAAATTCCAATGGGAGTCAGTGGAAAGGGGCTATTTGTTTTTTCAAGAAATGCTTCAGGAAACACATTTAGCCCCTAAACCAAAATTCACCTGCACAAACAAATGCAAATTAGACTAATGCAAAAGTGGTCCATTAGTGCTTTCAGATGCAAATCATCAGATTTGGGTGAATTTCACAGAATTTTAGAGCTAGAAGGCAATTTAGAGATTATCCATTTCAACTCCTTTAATTTTACTTATGAGAAAATGCAGGCCTAGAAAGCTTAAGTAACTCACCCACAATACCATAGCCATCAGAGTGAGGGCCAGAGTTGGGACCTAAAGCTGGATCTTCTAATTATAAGCATCCCTCCACAAATGTTTGAAATTCCACTATGAAACACCCACTTCTTTGGATTTGATGGTGACTCTCCTTTCTTTGTGATCCTCATTTAAAGTCCCAGTCCCAAAGAAGAGAGTGTCATAAAGTCTTGAGTGTCTGAATATAAATAATTTATCTAATCCTTTTTTTTTATTCCTTGGCAAATAAGGCAGATAGAGAAAGAAGATCCAAATGGCTGAAGGCTTCAGCTGATGGCATCAGAGAAAAGACACCCACAAACTCCTTAGCGTACTTTGAGAATTCCGAGAGGCATATGTAGCTTGCCTGGTTCTGGCATAGTGGGCCAGAGCATATTTGTTTTATGTCAATCAGCCACAAAGCATTTATTAAGCATCTGCTATATGCCAGGAACCATGTTAAAGGCTGGGGATACAAAAACAAGTGACAAAGTCTCTGGACCCTGAATACCTAACAGTTTAGCAAGGGAAGACAATACGCAACTACGTAGACATAGACAAAATAGATAACAAGATAGATAACGAGATAGTTTTGGGGAGAAGGTGATGGGGTTCTTGGGTGTTTGTGCTTGGACCATAATTCTAACATCACATTTCTCCTTAGCCTCTCCTTGGGTGCCTGTGCCTGGACCCCAATTCCAAAACCACATCCAGTTCTAAAATCACATCTCTCCCTAGCCTCAAAATACTGTCTCAGGCAGTTCCTCTCCAGTTCAAGGGCATCATGCCTTAGCAAAACACTTATCTCTCCTCCTGATACTTTGGCCAACTGCACCTATAGAATTTATTGGTCTCCCTGTGTATGTGCTAATTGGCTGTGCACTGGGCCATAATGGTATTTGCTACTTACTGACCTTACTGATATGTATCCTAAACATAGTCAAATGTAATCCCTTACATTCATCTTGTCTAACAAGACATTTGATGGAAGCAACCTGGATATCTCCATTCAGCCCTGACCTTTGGTTGACTTAGTGACATTTCACAGTCAAAACCACGCCTCCAGGTCCCGTCCCCTCCTTGGGCTGTTTCCCAGTGAATTCTGAGTAAGATACCTGTGCAGTAGATACAAAAAGTGCATGTTCCTTTAAGAACTGACCATCCCTTAACCACTCCCTAATCCTACCCCAAAACACCTAGTTGACAGGTTTTACCCCAAATATCATATAAACTTTGACTGCACCCCTCTAAAGTTGCAAGTTCCCTAAGAACTCTTGCACGTTGTAAAGTATAACAAATCTTTGCCACCTTGACTTAAAGAATACTTGAGATCATGAATTCATTCCAGATGGCCCCAATCCTCTCCAGTACTCAAGTCTTTGAGGGGTACTCCCCCTCCATGACCCCATATGGGAGCTCCAGTCTTGGGGTTCCTGGACCTCATCTCCCCCAATTCTCAACAAAGGCACCAACAACTAGGGAGAATCAGCAAAGGCTTAACATAGAATGTGGCTCTTGAGCTCAGCCTTCAAGGAAGCCACGGATTTTCAGAGGAAGAAGTAAGGAGTGAGTATATTCCAGGCATGGCAGAAAGCCAGGAATGGAGATGGGATATGGACTGCTGTGTGTGAGGAACATGAGGAAGGAAAGTTTGGTTTTACTAGAGTATCTATGAAGGGGAGTGATGTGAAATAAGACTCTAAAGGTAGGCTGGAACCAGGTCAGAAGGGCTTTAAATGCCAGTCAGTCAGTCAACTAGCATTACTTAAGCACTTATTACTTGTCAGCCATTGTTCTAAGTGCTGAGGATACAAAGAAGGGCAAAAAGTCCTTACTCTCAAGGGGCTTACAGTTAAAAGAGGATAATAAGATGCAAACAACTATATACAAACAAGAAACAGGATAAATTGGGGGTAGTATCAGATGGAAGGGACTAAGATTAAGGAGAACTGAGGAAGGTTTCTTGCAGAAGGTGGTGCCTTAGCTGGGATTTGAAGGAAACTGAGAAAGTTAGGAGGCAGAGATGAGGATGCAGAGTGTTTCAGAATGGAGAATGGCCAGTGAAAATGCTTAGAGTTGGGAAAGGAAGAAATTTGTATTTGATCATAGAGGTAACAGAGGGCTCCTGAAACTTACTGAGTAGGGAAGTAACATAATCAGATCTGTTCTTCAAGAAAAGCAATTGGGCAGTTGTGTGGAGGACAGATTGGGGTGGGGAGAGAACTTGAGGTGGAGAGACAATTGGAGGCTATCGCAATAATTCAGGCAAGAGGTTATTGGAGACTAAACCAAGGTGGTGGTACAGTGACTAAAAGTGCCAAATAAAGGAAATGTGAAGGTAGAAATGAGAAGAATCAGCAATTGATTGAATGTGTAGGGTAAGAGTAAGGATTTAACGATGATATTGAAGCTTCAAACTTAGGTTATCAGAAGAGTGGTGATCCCCTTCAATAGAGATGGAAGTTTGAGAGAGGGATGGGTTTTATGGGGAAAGGCAATGAATTTTGAGGCATGTTGAGTTTGAGATATGCTTAACATCTAGTTTAAAATATGCAGTAGTTGATTATGTAGATCTGGTGCTCAGGAAAGAACTTGAGGGCAAACCTAAATCACAGTTATCAGTAAAGGGTACCACAAATCGTTTAGCCTTTCCCTGATCAATGGATATCACTTTGTTTCCAATTTTTTTGCTACTACAAAAAGTTACTTTGTATATATGAGGTGTTTCTTTCTGTCTTTGACCTCCTTAGGGTACTATACATATAGATGTATGTATGTATATATGCATATATGTATATGGAGAGTATATATGCATATATAATATATAATATAATGATATATAATATTGTATCATGTAATTATATGTTATAAATAATAAATTTAAAAACAATGTTACTTGATATTTATGATTTGTTTATACATTTATAAGATATAATAAAATTATGTTATATTATGTACACATAGAATGTGTTATGTATGTGTGTATAATTTGTATATATATATATTTTACATATAAATTAATTCTTGTATTATTGTATAAATTTATTGAGGACAGGGATCATTTCACTTTTATCTTTGTATCTTCAGTACCTAGCACCTGGCACGGAGTAGGTACTTAATAAATGTTTGCTTGATTGATTATATATTAAAATACGATCAAAAGGTATGGGTCAAAAAGTATGGGCATTTTAGTCCCTTTCTTAGTATAATTTCAAGTTGCATGCCAGAATGGTTGAACAAATTCGCAGCTCCACCAACAGTGCATTAATGTACCTATATTTCCATACCCTCAGTTGATTATTCTCATTTTTGTCTTTTTTTTTTTTTTTTGCCAATTTGCTGTATGTGAAGTAAAACCTCAGATTTTCTTTTATTTGATTTTCTCTTATTAATAGTGATTTGGACTTTGAAAGGCAGGGACTCTGATTCCAGAGGACTCATGAAGAAACCTTCTACCCATTTTCTGATAGAGAGCTGATGGACTCAAAGTGGCCAGTTCAGGAATTTGATTTAACTGTACATGTTTGTAATAGATGTTTTGTTTTTCTTGTTTTCTCAAGAGCAGTGGAAAGGCAGAGAAGAAGGGACAGAAGGGGGGAGGGGAAGGTGAAAGGAAGGGGGAGATCTTAGTTTGAAAAAAATTAAATCATAATGATTTGGAACCATCTTTCATTTGGTTGTTATTAGCTGTCAATTCTTCCTTCTGAAACCATTTTTTCATATCCTTTGACCATTTATTAATTCAGGGATGGTTCTTGGCTTTAAATATTTGTATCAGTTCTCTATATGTTTTAGATATCAGACCCTTATAAGATATATGTGATATAAAGATTTTTCCCCCAAATCCAGAATTTTTTCTTTGCGTTTTTTATAAATAACAGCCTAGTTTCTATGAAGTCTAGTCTAGTGTTTTTTAGGCACCAGGTTTACAAACCCATGATGATCAGAATGGTATATTCTCTGTACCATTTAAAGCAAGGCGTGGTTGTGGTGCTCAGGACTCTGAGCCTGGTGGATTGCTTGAGCTCAGAAGTTCTGAACTATAGTAGGCTAAGACAATCATGTGTCTATATTAAGTCTGGCACCTATATAGTGAGTCCCCAGGAATGGGACTACTTAAGGAGGGGCTTAGAAGCCTAGGTTGGAAACAAAGGTCAAAACCGAACAGTAGTGAGATGAAAATGTGAGGGGCCACTGCACTTCAAGCCTCGGCAAGATAGGAAGAAGCAGTTTCCTACTTAATAAAATTTTAAAATGTGTCTTTTATTCCAAGGATATGAATGTGCCTTTCTCTCTTCCATTTCCAGAGAACCTGGGTCCCTTAAATATGTCAAAAAGTATGGAGGATATTGTGCTTCTTTTGGTGGAAGGCTCTGCTGATCTCTGTTATTTATGATTCTCTTTGCCCTAGCTTTGGTTATAGTCCTTTCAAACAATCAAACAAAACCCTACAGTTCAACACACACACACACACACACACACACACACACACACACACACACACACACACATACACAACTTTATTTTTTTTTCAAATTTTTTTCCTTTCTGGATTTCAATGGCAGGAAGTTTTCAGTGCCGACCCATAATGCTTCAGCATGAAAAGATGTCCTTTTCAGCTTGCCAACACAGTTGCTAAGTGTATCCTAAATTCCATTTGTAGTGAGATGAGAGGCTTTACAAACTTGTCTCCACCCCAGACAGGATTCTAAAGTAAAGCTTTGTATGTGAGGGGGGAATAGATGGGTGGTACCAAGTCACCGGCCATCTGTGAAGGACTGTGGTTCTGACTGTGGCTGAAGTCAGACAAAAAAGATGCTTCGAAAGACTGTTCAAGTTTCTAGGGTAATTCTGGTTCCTTGGGTTCCCAGACGAGACTGATTACTTACTCTTTCTTTATAAATAAAAACAAGGGACTTCAATCAGTGTAGACTCAAAAACCAGCTAGAAGTCATTGGCAGGTATTTTCCTCTTTTAACCAAGAGACTCTGGATTCAGAATTACCCCAATAATTGGCCTGCTGATGTGTAGGTAGTTGAGGACCCAGCTTGCTCTTCACCAGCTCAATTGGCTCCCTTCTGCTGATGGGATGAAGAACCTGTTTGTTTTCATGGAAGGCAGATACAGCTCTCAGAAGCTCTCAGAACCCTCAAGCAGAGAACACTCAGGTGAAAAAATTCTGACACTTGAAAGGATAGTGGGTCCTCCCTTCTGCCAGTGCCTTTTGAGGAATCAGTTTCTTCAGGAAAGACCTGTTATCTCAGAGAGCAATAAAGACCTGAGATGAATTGACAGCCCCGGTGGAGAAGTAGACTTGGGTATGGAGTGCTACTTCCTGTTGAAATACAAAGAGATTAACAATAGTTTGTATATTCATTGGATTTTGAGCTGGAAGGGACCTTAGAATTCAGCAGGACAGCAGTTCTTTCAATTTTTTTTTTTGGTGTCAATCATCCCTTCGGCAGTCTAATAAAGTCTATTGACTCTTTCTCATAATAATGCTTTTGAATGTATAAAATAAAATATATAGTATTATAAAGGAAATCCAGCAGCGAAGGATGAAAGTAATGCCTACTACCAAGGGAGGCTGAGGCTAGTGATTCATTTGAGCTCAGGAGTTCTGAGATATAATAGGCCAGGCCTCTAAGTCTAGCACCAGTATGGTGAGTCTGTAGCATGAGGTGGTGGTGGTGGTGATGATGAAGTGCCACTAGGTTGTATAAGAAAAGGTAGGAGAACCTTCTTGTTGGAAAACAGCAAATGAAAGCTCCAATGTTGATCCTTGCACTTCCAGGCTGGGTAAGAGAGAGAGACAGTCTAAAGGAACAACAAAACAAAAACCAAACAGCAAAGGAAATTTCATTGAAATAGAATTATCAAAATATTTAAAAAAAACAACAAATTTACAGACCCCAGGTTAAGAGCCTTTAACTTAGAGGCTCCCTCTAGTTGGTTCATCTCAAATTGTCTTGTATTTATTTGCTTGTTTTCTTGGTGTGTTCCCCAGTGGGATGGAAGCTCCTTGAGGGCAAGTACTCATTGATATCTTTGTATCCCCAGTACCTAGAACAGTGCCATTTGCAAATAGTAGGTTCTTAATAGAAGCTTGTTGAATTCGATGGCTAAATTACTTCTTTTTATATATGGGGATACTGAGGCCTAGAGAATTAAATGACTCACTCCAGGTCACAAAGGTACTGAGTGGCAGAGCCAGGATTGAATGCAAATCCAACTCTAAATACTCTTTAATATGGCAAAATGGCTTACTATAAAGTTCTCTAACAATTCTAAACGGTTAAAATGGAGCATTGTAGTAGAATTTATTATGCTTCAGTTGATGCAAAAACAAAAGCAGGGGTAGCACTAATGACCTCAGGCAAAGTTATGGCTAAAATAGATTCAATTAAAAGAGATAAACAGGGTAACTATATTTTGATAAAAGGTACTATGGACAACAAAGCAATATAGGTATTGAACCTATGTGCCTCAAATACTATAGCAATTAAATTGTTTTTGAAAAAGTTAACTGAATTACAAGTGGAGATAGATAGTAGCTCTACAATAGCAGGGGACTTAAATCTTCCTCTCTCAGAACTAGATAAGTCTAACCAAGAAAATAAATAAGAAAGAAGCCAAGGAAGTGAATAGAATTTTGGATAATCTATATATGATAGCTCTCTGGAGAGAATTGAATACAAATAGAAAGAAATACACCTTTTTCTTAGCAGTTCATGGTACCTTTACAAAGATTGACCATATATTAGGACATAAAAATTTTATGGTTAATAACAGAAATATTAAAAGTATCCTTTTCAGATCATAGTGCAGTAAAATCATATTTAGTAAGGGACCACAGAAACATAGATTAAAAACTAACTAGAGATTAAACAACCTAATCTTAAAGAATGAGTGGGTTAAAGAAGAAATCATAGAAACAATCAGTAATTTCATTAAAGAGAATGACAATAATGAAACAATCTATCAAAACCTATGGGATACAGCAAAATCAGTGATCAGAGGTAAATTTATGTCTCTAAATGCTTACTTCATTAAAATAGAGAAAGAACAGACAAATGAATTGGGTACACAATTTAAAAACACTAGAAATAGAACAAGCTAAAAATCCCCAGTTAAACACTAAATTGGAAATCCTAAAAATGAAAGGTAAAATTAGTAAAAATTGAGTATAAAAACCTTTGAATTAGGAGTTGGTTTTATGAAAAAACCAAGTAAACAGATAAGCCATTGGTTAATTTGATAAGGAGAGAAGAAAGCAAATCACTAGTATTAAAAATAAAAAGGGTGATTATACCACTAATGAAGATTAAATTAAAGCAATTATAAGGAGCCACTTATATGTCAATAAATGTAACAATTTAAGTGAAATGGAAGAATATTTACAAAAATATAAATTGCTTAGATTAGCAGAAGAGGAAATAGAATATCTAAATAGACCTATTTTAGAAAAAGAAATTGAACATGCCATAAATGAGCTTTATAAGAAAAAAGCAATAAGACCAAGCAGATTTAGAAGTGAATTCTATCAAACATTTAAAGATCAACTAATTTACATATTAAATACATTATTTGGAATAATAGACAAAGCAGAGATCCTATGAACTCTTTTTATGAAACAAATATGATACTGATGCCTAAACTAGGAAGAGTAAAAATGGAGAAAGAAAATTACAGACCAATTTCTTTAATGAATATGGATGCAAAAATCTTAAATAAAATACTAGCTAAAAGATTACAATAATATATTACATAGATTTTACATTATGACCAAGTAGGATTTATACCAGGAATGTAGGGATAGTTTAACACAAGGAAAACTATAAACAAAATTGATTATACCAATAATAAAGGTTTAAAAATATTCTATGTTAGTTGGCAGAGCCAAAATGGTGGCGTGAAAACAGGGACTGGCTTGAGCTCTCCCCCAAATTCCTCCAAACACCTGCAAAAAAATGACTCTAAATAAACCCTAAAGATACAGAACATGCAAAATGACAGAGTGAAAGAAGTCTCCAGCCCAAGACAGCCTGGATGGTTGCTGGGAAAAGTCTATTGCACTCTGCTGGGAGTGAACCATAGCCCAGCATGGGCCAAGACAGACCAGGCTGGAGAAGAATGGGTAGAGCAGGGCTCAGGGCCCTGAATCACTGGCAGCTGTGGCGGTTTCCAGACTTCTCAACCCATAAACACCGAAAACAATGTAGCAGGTCAGTGGGAAAACTGTTGGACCTGGGTGAGAGAGAGGCATGGTCCAACCCCAGCCCCAGGGTGGCGGAGGTGGTTGCAGTGGCAGCAGCAGCAGCGGCAGCAGCAGCTACTTATGGAGCTCTAGGCCCACAGACCATGGGGAGAATCAGGAGGCTGATCAGAGTGGAAGTCCAGAGATCTCTTTGCTGGTTCTGAGGCAGCATTCTCTTGCTTTGCCCTGCTTGGATCTGGGTCACAGTCCTGGTTGGTGGTCCTTGGGGGAGGAGGAGCACTGGGGTGGCACAGCCTGTGGTGGCTGTGGAGATGGAGTCCTCCTGGTAGTTACACAGCAGAAAGGAGTGCTTGCACTCACAGACCAGGAGGGGAGTATCATACCACCTCAGAATAGAAGAAGCTCTGAAAACAGCAGCATAAAACCCCTGAAGCTTGGGACAAAGCACTCTCCACTCTGAAAGCAGTCATACTCTGTCAAAGAGCTCAAAAGTTAAGTAATTTGCTGGGAAAATGATCTGGAAGTGTAAAAGGACTCAGACTATAGAATCCTACTTTGGTGACAAAGTCAAAGATCCTACATCAAAAGCCTCCAAGAAAAATATAAATTGATCTCAGGCCATGGAAGAGCTCAAAAAAAGGATTTGGAAAATCAAGTAAGAGAAGAAGAGGAAAAATTGGGAAGAGAAATGAGAGTGATGCAAGAAAATCATGAAAAATGAGTCAACGGCCTGCTAAAGAAGACCCAAAAAATACTGAAGAAAATAACAACTTAAAAAATAGACTAACTCAAATGGCAAAAGAGCTCCAAAAAGCCAATAAGGAGGAGAATGCCTTAAAAGACAGAATTAGCCAAATGGAAAAGGAGATCCATAAGACCACTGAAGAAAATAATGCCTTAAAACTTAGACTGGAACAAGTGGAAGCTAGTGACTTTATGAGAAATCAAGAAATTATAAAACAGAACCGAAAGAATGAAAAAAATGGAAGACAATGTGAAATATCTCACTGGGAAAACCACTGACCTGGAGAATAGATCCAAGACAGATAATTTAAAAATAATTGGACCACCTGAAAGCCATGATCAAAAAAAGAGCATAGACATCATCTTTCAAGAAATTATCAAAGAAAACTGCCCTGATATTCTAGAACCAGAGGGTAAAATAGAAATTGAAAGAATCCACCAATCACCTCTTGTAAAAGATTCCCCCCCACCAAAACAAAACCTCCTAGGAATATTATAACCAAATTGCAGAATTCCCAGGTCAAGGAGAAGGTACTGCAAGCATCCAGAAAGAAACTATCTGAGTATTGTGGAAACACAATCAGGATAACACAAAATCTAGCAGCTTCTACACTAAGGGATAGAAGGACTTGGAACATGATATTCTGGAGGTCAAAGGAGCTGAGATTAAAACCAAGAATACGTACCCAGCAAAACTGAATATAATATGTTAGGGCAAAATATGGATTCTCAATTAAATAGAGGACTTTCGAGCATTCTTGATGAAAAGGCCAGAGCTGAATAGAATACACACACACACACACACACACACACACACACAAACACACACACACATATATACATATACATGTATATAGACAAAGGGCACAGGGCAAGCTGAAAATAAAGGGATGCTATCCAAAAAAAAAAAATAAAGGGGGAGAGAAGAATATATTGGGAGAAGGAGAAAGGGAGAGATAGAATTGGGTAAATTATCTCACATAAAAGTGGCAAGAAAAAGCTGTTGTAATGGAAAGGAAGAGGGGATAGGTGAAAGGGAATGAGTGAACCTTGCTCTCGTGGGATTTGGTTTAAGGAGGGAATTTCATACACATTCAAATGGGTATCTTACCCTACAGGAAAGTATGGGGGAAAGGGATAAAGGGGGTCGGATGATAGAAGGGAGGGCAGATTGGGGGAGGAGGTAGTCAAAAGCAAACATTTTTGAAAAGGGACAGGGTCAAAGGAGAAAACTGAATAAAGAGGGACAAGACAGGATGGAGGGAAATGTAGTTAGTCTTTCACAACATGACTATTATGGAAGTGTTTTGCATAATGATACATGTTTGGCCTATGTTGAATTGCTTGCCTTCTCAAGGAGAGTGGGTGGGAAGGGAAGACGGGAAAGAATTTGGAACTCAAAGTTCTAAAAACGAATGTTAAAAAAAATTGGTTTTACATGCAACTGGGAAATAAGAAATATACAATGGGGTGTAGAAATCTATCTTACCCTACAAGAAAGTAAGGGGAAATGGTATAAGGGGGGAGGGAGTGGGGTAATAGAAGGGAAGGTAGACTGGGGAAAGGGGCAATCAGAATACATGCCACCTTGGGGTGGGAGGGGGAAGGTAGAGATGGTGATAAAATTTGTAACTCAAAATCTTGTAATCTTGTGGAAATGAATGTTGAAAACTAAAAATTAATTTAAAAAAAGAAAAAAAATCATATGATTATGTCAATAGATGCAGAAAAAGCTTTTGATAAAGACTAACACTCATTTCTATGAAAAACACTTGAAAGCATAGATACAAATAGATCTTTTTTCTTAAATTGATAAATGCATTTATCTGAAACCACCAGCAAGTATTATTTGCAATGGGGATAAGCTAAAAGCCTTCCCAGTAAGATTAGGTATAAAACAAGGATACCTACTGTCACCAATAATATTCAATATTATATTGGAAATCTTAGCAATAGCAATAAGAGAAGAAAAAGAAATATAAGGAATCAGAATAGGGATATGATAATATATGATATGCTTGGAAAATCTCAAAGATTCAACTAAAAAGTTAGTTGAAACAACGAATAATTTTAGCAAAGTAGAGAATAGAAAGTAAATTCATGTAAAATCACCAGCATTACTATATATCACAAACACCACCCTACAAGAAGAGATAATAAGAGATACTCTATTTAAAATAATCTTAGGATAGAATCTATACGTTCTAAAATATAGGAATGCTATAAACAAAATTATTTTTAAAAAAACCCACAACCTTTCTTATACAAATAAAATTAGATTTAAATAATGGGAGAAATATTAATTGTTTATGTGTAGTCAGGGCTAATATAATACAAATGACAATTTTGCCTAAAATAATTTATATATTCAATGCCATCCCAATTAAATTACCAAAATATATATATATATTTTTACTGAATTAGAAAAAATAACAAAATTCATTTGGAAGAACAAAAAGTCAAGAATATCAAAGGAGCTAATTGAAAAAACATAAAGGAAGGAGGCTTAGCAGTACCAGATCTTAAACTACTTTTTAAGGTAATAATTATTAAAACTGTCCGGTATTGGCTAAGAAATAGAACGTTCCATCAATGGAACAGAGTAGATAATTTGCAGCAGCAAATACATATAATAACCTTATATATGACAGTTGTAAAGATTTAAGATTGGGGATAAGAATTCATTATTTGGTAAAAATTGTTGGGAAAACTGGAAAGCAGTATGGCAGAAATTGAGCACAGACCAACATCTTATATCATTTACAAAGATAAGGTCAAAAGAGATACATGACTGTAGCATTTTGTAGGTCAAAAGAGATACATGACTGTAGCAATTTGGATTTGAAGATCTTTCCCACCCATTAATTGGCCATGCAACCTGCTTACATCACAGGTAGCCTAAGTTACATGTGGTGGGAGGAGTTTCTTGACAGGAAAAGGAAGTTATGTCACAGGAAATGCTGAGAGAGGGAGAGAAGTTATGGCTGCTAATGGCTGCTAATGGCCACCCTCGTGATTGTTAGAACTGAACAGGCTGACTTAGCCGTACTGTGAGTCTTTGGGGAAACCTCAGCAGGGAGTCAGAGAGGTTTTGGGATGGCGAGGCTGCAGGTTGTTATATTGTGTATTGAATGTTTTGGGTTCCTTGCTGTTATGATGAAGTGGATTGACTGGATCCGTGGCTTGTGGGATATGGTTCTCTGGTGTCTGAATAAATGGTTTACTTCTTCTACCTTCTATGTAGAGAGTCTCATATTCTTTGCAATACAGAACTACATAGGCATTTTGATAATTATCATCTACATTGTTGTTATTGCCTTACTGTTACATTGACTTAGATACAAAAAAGATATTACAAGAAAATTTCAAGAACATGGAACATGCTACTTATCAGACTTATGGTTAGGTGAACAAATAAAAAAGAGACAGAGAGCAGAGTGAGATATAAAATGGATAATTTTGATCACATTAAACTAAAAAGGGTTTGTACAAATAAAACAAATATAGTCAAGATCAAAAGAAAAGCAGAAAATTGGGGAAATTTTTTTTATCTTAAAAATATAAAGAGCTCTGTAAAGTCTAGAAGAATTTGAGTCATTCTCCGATTGATAAATGGTCAAAGGACATGCACAGTTTTCTGATGATGAAATCGTAACAATTTATAGTTATATGAAAAAATGTTCTAAATCATTTTTGACAAGAGAAATGCAAATTAAGACAACCTTGAGATATCCTTTTACACCTATCATTTGGTGAAAATGATTGAAGGGGAAAGTGACAAATATTGGAGATGTGGAAAAATTGGGACACTAATTCATTGTTGGTAGAATTGTGAACTGATCTAACCATTTTGGAGAGCGAACTGGATTTATGCTCAAAGGGTTATTAAACTACCTATACCCTTTGACAAAACGATACCACTTCTAGGTGCATTTTCAAAGATAATTAGGGAAAAAGGAAAAGAACCTGTATGTTCTAAAATATTTATAGTAGCTCTCTTTGTGATGGCAAAGAACTGGAAATTGAGGGGATGCCAGTCAATTGGGGAATGGCTAAACAAGTTGTGGTATGTGATTGTGATGGAATATTACTGTACTATAGGAAAAGAAATGATAAGTTCAATGATCTTAGAAAAACAGGGATAATTTGTACAAAATAATGAAGAGTGAAATGAACAGAACCAAGAGAACATTGTATATAGTAACAACAATATTGTTTTGAAACAACTTTGAGTGAATAAGTAATTTTGACTATTATAAATACACAAATTCATTACAAAGGACATATGAAGGAAGATGTTATCTACATCCAGAGGAAGAACTGATAAATAGAAGTATATATAGAATGATTTTACATATGTGTGTGTGCATGTGTGTACGTGTGCATTTGTGTCTAATGGTAGCTATCTCTAGGGTAGGGGGAGGGAAGAAAAAAAGGAAATTTACAAAATAATTTTATTATATATTTAAAAAGAATAGCAAATTGTACACAATAGATTTGCAGTTTCATGTGTAATCACCTTTTTTATTATACTATGTTATAGAGATTCTTGTTTTATTCCGTAAATTAAAAATAAAATAATTTTTCTCTTTTTTTCATATTTTTTATTTAATATTTTAGTTTTCAACATTGATTTCCACAAGATTTTGAGTTACAAATTTTCTCCCCATTTCTACCCTCCCCCCCAACTCCAAGATGGCATATATTCTGATTCCCCCGTTCCCCAGTCAGCTCTCCCTTCTGTCACCCCACTCCCACTCCCATCCCCTTTCCCCTTACTTTCTTGTAGGGCAGGATAGATTTCTATGCCTCATTCCCCATATATCTTATTTCCCAGTTGCATGCAAAAACAACTTTTTTTTTAGAGCATCTGCTTTTAAAACTTTGAGTTCCAAATTCTTTCCGCTCTTTCCTTCCCACCCACCCTCCCTAAGAAGGCAAGCGATTCAACATAGGCCACACATGTATCATTATGTAAAACACTTCCACAATAATCATGTTGTGAAAGACTAAATTTTGCTCCATCCTATCCTGTCCCCCTTTATTCAACTTTCTCCCTTGACCCTGTCCCTTTTCAAAAATGTTTGCTTTTGACTACCTCCTCCCCCGATCTGCTCTCCCTTCTATCATCCCCCCTTTTATATCCCCTTCCCCCTACTTTCCTGTGGGGTAGGTAGGATGCCAAATTGAGTGTGTATGTTATTCCCTCCTCAGGTCAAAACTGATGAGAGCAAGATTCATTCATTCTGCCTTACCTGCCCCCTCTTCCCTTCCAACAGAACTGCTTTTTCTTGCCACTTTTATGCGAGATAATTTATCCCATTCTATCTCTCCCTTTCTCCCTCTCTCAATATATTCCTCTCTTATTCCTTAATTTTATTTTTTTTTTTAGATATCATCCCTTCATATTCAACTCACCCTGTGCCCTCTGTCTACATATATGTATATTCCCTTCAACTACCCTAATACTGAGAAAAGTCTCATGAATTACACACATCATCATACCATGTAGGAATGTAAACAACACAGTTAAACTTTAGTAAGTCCCTTATGATTTCTCTTTCTTGCATACCTTTTCATGATTCTTGTATTCTTGTATTTGAAAGTCAGATTTTCTATTCAGCTCTTGTCTTTTCATCAAGAATGCTTGAAAATCGCCTATTTTACTGAAAACCCATATTTTGCCTCGGAGCATGATATTCAGTTTTGCTGGATGCGTGATTCTTGGTTTTAATCCTGGCTCCTTTGACCTCCAGAATATCATATATTCCAAGCCCTTCAATCCCTTAATGTAATAACTGCCAGATCTTGTGTTATCCTGATTGTGTTTCCACAGTACTTAAATTGTTTCTTTCTGGCTGCTCGCAGTATTTTCTCCTTGACCTGGGAACTCTGGAACTTGGTGACAATATTCCTAGGAGTTTTCTTTTTGGGATCTTTTTCAGGAGGCGATTGGTGGATTCTTTCAATTTCTATTTTACCCTCTGGTTCTAGAATGTCAGGGCAGTTTTCCTTGATAATTTCTTGAAAGATGATGTCTACGCTCTTTTGTTGATCATGGCTTTCAGTTAATCCAATAATTTTTAAATTACCTCTCCTGGATCTATTTTCCAGATCAGTGGTTTTTCCAGTGAGATATTTCACATTGTCTTCCACTTTTTCATTCCTTTGGTTCCGTTTTATAATATCTTGATTTCTCATCAAGTGACTAGCTCCCCTTTGCTCCAATCTAATTTTAAGGTAGCATTTTCTTCAATGGCCTTTTGGACCTCCTTTTCCATTTGGCTAATTCTGCCTTTCAAGTCATTCTTCTCCTCACTGACTTTTTGGAGCTCTTTTGTCATTTGGATTAGTCTATTTTTTAAGGTGTTATTTTCTTTAATATTTTTTGGGTCTCCTTTAGCAAGTCATTGACTTGTTTTTCATGGTTTTCTTGTATCACTCTTACTTCCCTTCCCAATTTTTCCTCTTTTTCTCTAACTTGCTTTTCCAAATCCAAGAAGGGCAGAGCAAGATAACCTGCCTCTGTGCCAACAAAGTGCTCTTTGCACTCCCACTCCAATCCGCTGTTTGATTCCTCCCATCTTGTGAGTGAGGAACTCGGGAAGCAGCGGACACTGGAGCTCTGGAAGCAGCTGCAGGAGCTTCCTGATGCTGCCACCGCTGCCACACCACCTCCACCACCACCAGGACTGGGGCCAGGAAGCTCTCTAACTAGGTCCAGCAGTTTTCCCACTAACCTGCTCCATGTTCTTTGGCATTTGTGGGTTGAGAAGTCTGGTAGCTGCCACAGCATAATGATTCATGGCCCTCAGGCCTGCTCTGCCCTGCTTGGTTCTGGTGCGGCCTATGCTGGGCTGCGTTCTGCTTCTAGCACTGTGCAATAGACCCTTCTCAGCGACCATCCAGGCTCTCCCGGGCTGGAGATCTGCTTCCCTCTGCTATTTCATGGGTTCTGCAGCTCTACAATTTGTTCAGAGCTGTTTTTTACAGGTGTGTGGAGAGATTTGGGGGAGAGCTTAAGCCAGTCTCTGCTTTCCAGCTGCCATCTTGGCTCCCATAAATACATATTTTAAAAAAAGAAATATAAAAATACCTAATTCTAACAGGCAGATCTGTACTTGAGTTTTAGATTGTGATATCAGATTTTTCCTCAACATTTTGGGGGACATAGAACTCTTCGATCCTAGATTTTTTTAAATTTATTTTTAATATGTTTAGTTTTCAGCACTGATTTTCACATGCGTTTGCATTACAGATTTTCTCCCCATTTCCACCCCCCCACTCCAAGATGGCATACACTCTGGTTGCCCTGTTCCCCAGTCTGCCCTCCCCTCTGTCCCCCCATTCCCCTCCCATCCCCCTATCCCTTCCTTTCTT
>CM053622.1:132670638-132751212 GCA_028646595.1 Phalanger gymnotis
ATTCTCTCTTTGACCTGGAAACTCTGGAACTTGGCGACAATATTCCTAGGAGATTTCTTTTTGGGATCTATTTGAGGAGGTGATCTGTGGATACTTTCAATTTCTATTTTGCCCTGTGGCTCTAGAATATCAGGGCAGTTCTCCTTGAATGAACTTTCCCATTGTAGAAATCCATTTCTGTTGGTTTGTCTGTTTGTTTTAACAATATAACTAATAAATTAAAAGAGCAAGTAGGTGATGCAGTGAATAGAGTGCTAGGCTTAGAATCAGGAAGGCTCATTTTCCTGAGTTCAGATCTGGGCCTCAGACACTATCTGTGTGACCCCAGGCAAGTCACTTAATCTTGTTTGCCTTAGTTTTCTTATCTGTAAAATGATCTGGAAAATCAAACGGCAAACTTCTCCAATATCTTTGCAAAGAAAACCCCATACTGGGTCTTGAAGAGTTGGACGCCACCGAACAACAACCTTCCTCTTCTTTTTTTCTTTTGCCACTTAGGTCCACACAGAATAAAACCAATCTCTTTCCCACTTGATAACACTTCAAAATACTTGAGGTCAACTGTCATGCCCTCCTTCCAAGTCTCTTCTCCAGAATAATCATCCTTCAGCCAATTCTCGTTTTTCATTCTCTTGAGGCCCTTCACCATCCTGGTTTCCCTTCCTCTGGATATTCTTCAGTCTATCAATGTCCATCATGAAATGGAAAGTACCCCAACTGAACACCATGCAACTATCATCTCCTTCTTCCTAGAAGCTCTGCCTCCCTCAATCCAGCCCAAAATGGTATTAACTTTCTTGGCTGCCAAAATATACTGAAGTCAAGTCAAACTTGCTGTTCACTAATACCCCCAAATGTTTTTCAAAACAACTTTTATTTGGCCATTTTTCCTTGATCTTGCACTGTGAAGCTGGTTTTATTAGCCCGAGTATAAGACTATTTATTCTATTAGATTCCATCATTCATTTCAGCCCAGAACTCTAGAGACTCTTGAGATATGACTCCTGATTCTGTCATGGGTCTGGGAGCTATCTCTCCAAGATCTGTATCATCTGTAACTTCCTAATATGGCATCTCTACTTCTGTCAGAAAGTCTACTCTCTCCTCCAATGTTTGAAGATAGCAAACATGTCTGCCAAACATGTGTTCTCTTCTTTGGGCTAAATATCCCTACCTTTTTCAACTATTTCTCATATGACATGATTCTCAGACTTTTTATCAGTCTGGATAACCTTTTTTGCATGTATTACAGTTTGTATGTAGTCCTTTTAAAGGATAACCATCATAAGACTTGAAGAGAGCAGACACCAAAATGAGTTAGGTTGTTAACTAAAAGAACAGGTTGAGCTTTGAACTAGGTCAGACTACAGAGTCCATTTAGTTCATTGGCCCCTCAAAAATGGATTTGAACTTGTATGTGCTGGGTACATAGACATGAACTCTCCATAGATCATTTCTGAATGTGTGCAGACATGGGATAGAAGGGAACTAAAGTAGGCAAAAGGTTACAGTGGCAACCCCAGGAGGCACTTATTGGTGTATGGGAATCTCTTTGCAATCCCCTGTTCTCTGTCTCCTTTTTAGATTGCTGCCACTTGTTGAGAATACTGCCAGATTCGGGGTTTTGCTTATGGAGATCAGCCTTAGGGTATAAACTCATATGTGGCACATCTTCTCACAACTCTATGATACCAGTTGTTCCATCCTTGCCAATGTGCCTAAAACTTTCTTATGTCCATCATGGCAACATGGTGCACAGTGGAAAGAACACTGGGTCTAGAGCAGATAGCTAAGATTAGAATCCTATCTCTGATGGTTAGTTGCTGTTCTTCATTCTCAAGAGGACCAAAAAGACATCACTATGTTGGAGTCAAGGTACAGTGTGTCTGAATGTGGCCGATCAGACCAATAAGAGCTCAGAAGGCTCTACGAAGAGGGCAGGCACAAATCGTCCATGTGAACATTTAGAGTGGAGATTTCTCTAAATTTGCCTGTCTCATGTTTCTTTTGAGCTACTCCAATTCTGCTTCTCTCATAGAGCACAGTACATTCTTTGATGCAGGCATGCCATATGGGGTAGTCCTGTGCCAGTATCTCATGATTGATTCCAAAGTTCTTCAGAGAGACCTAGAGAGTACTGTTTCATCACTTCCTCTGACCTCCATATGAGTGCCTGCCTTGTGTGAGTTCTCTCTAAAATTGTGTTCTAGGCAAAAGTACTTTTGGCATTTAAGCAATGTGGCCAACCCATCAGAGTTACACCTCCACAGTAAAGTCTGAATGCCTCACGAAAGCACCTTAGTGTCTTGTACCTTATCTTGCCAGGTGATCTTCAGAATCTTCCTAAGACAATTCAAATGGAAGTGATTCAGTTTGCTGGCATGGCACTGGTAGATTGTCCTGGTTTCACAGGCATACAGCAGTGAGGTCAGCTAACGGCTCTGTAGACTTTCAGTTTGGTAATCAGTCTAATACCTCTTCTCTCCCACACTTTCCTTTGGAGCCTCCCAAACACTGAGCTAGCTCTGGCAATGTGTGTGTCCACCTCATCATCTATATGTATATTCCTGGAAAGTATACTGCCAAGGTAAGTTACCTTATCCACTGCATTCAGTCTGATATCAGTTCTGATACTCACTACCTGTATGATGTTGGGCAAATGACAAACCTCCCTGAGCTTCTATTTTCTAATCTGGAAATGAAAGGCTTCAATTTGATAAGCTAAGATTTCTTCTAGCTCTAAAGTTATGATCCAGTGATTTCTAGAGAGATCTACATAAATCAAATAGGCGGCTTGAGTCACCTCTTAGCCTTCTATTTATTTAATAATCTTATCTATAAGATGAGGGACAGCAGAGTGTTTGTAACAGGTGTTGTGTATATATAGTCATATAGGCATTCCCTTTGTCTCCTGGGACCTCTTAGATAAAATGCTCTCCTATCTTGGACTGAAGCACCAGCTGCAGGTGCTTATATTTGCTTCTCCTATTTGATTTCCTTATTTACTTTTCTCCTCCGGCTTAATTTGATGTCGCTGCCATGTAAAAGAGTCTGAGATGCTGGAAGAGAGCCACAAAGAGGAAAGTGCATTTGGCGTAAGGTTCATTTGTGTGCACATTTGAGCTGCTGATTTAATGAGATGACAACCAGGCTTGTGGATTGACTGTGGTGAGAGAAGGGATTTACAAGCTGCCTATATAATTACGGATCTGTTTAGTTGTCTCTGGGATCCCATTTGGGGAGGGGAGTTGTTTTTACAATTAAAAATATTTTAAAAATATTCTTAACTAGGTTAGGACTCCATATTTTAAATGTCACCTAAAAGCATATTTTAATGATTGAATTATTCTCCAGAACCTTTGAAACAGAAGGTTTACTAAGGAAATCATAAAATAGAGGCTTGGTTATAGAAGGGCAAACTCGTGGAGGTTGATTAATGTCTAAAAATTATTGTGGTTTGCAATGAACTATGGGGTAATCAGGTAGATGTGGTTTATGGTTATAAATCTTAAAACATCACAAGTGAAATATAAATCAAAATCCAGCTGATTAGTTTTTACACTCTAGGTAGCTGAGCACACAATCTAGGAAAAAATATTTCAACTCCGAGCTACAATTATAGAATCACAAATTTTCAGAGTCGGAAGGGGCTTGAGTGGCACTGTAGTCCATTGCATATCCCCCTCCTTATAATGCACCCAATGAGTGGTTATGCACTGGATATTAGGGGGAACCCATTACTTTCTGTAACAGTTCATTCAATTTATGGTTAACTCTAGTTATTAGGAGGGCAGTTAGGTGGTAAAGTGGATAGAGTGCTGGGCCTGGAATCAGAGAGATTCATCTTTCTGAGCTCAAATCTGGCCTCAGAGTTTACTAGTGACCCTGGGCAAGTCGCTGAACCCTGTTTGCCCCAGTTTTCACATCTGTAAAATGAACTGGGGAAGAAAATGACAAACTGCTTTAGCATCTCTGCCAAGAAAACCACATTCGGGTCATGAAGAATCTGACACAACTGAAAATGACTGAGTAATAACAACTAATTATTAGGAAGTCTTTCTTGGCATTCAGCCTAAATTTGCCTCTTCACATCTTCCATCCACTCTTTTGCATTCTGCACTCTGGGGTCAAATGGAGTAAGTTTAATCCTTCTTTTACATGACAGTCTTTTGGGTATTTTTTAGTGCTTTCAATCATTTTCCATTTGACTTTAGTGCCTTCTGCAATTTTTTGAGGTAGCAAAAAAGTAGAAGCAAAGTAGATGCTTATTGGAGAATAGCCAAAGGAAATGCAGTCCGTTTTGTGCCATAAGAAACAGTAAATAGGAAGGATTCAGAGAAGCATGGGAAGATTTATATGAACTGATACAGAGTGAAGTGAGATAAACTAGGAAGATAATATTTGTAATGTCTACAATAACAATGGAACTCATGAAAATGAATACCATGTGATCAATTATAATGATCTCTCTTAGTGTGGAAGAAGAGATGAGAAAATGTACTCTTCCTTTAAGGGATAGGAGACTCTGGGCATGCAACACTGCATATCTCATGAAACTTGATTTGTATTGGTTAGTTATTCTCTTTCTTTTCTCTCTATTTTTTTCCTATAAGGAATGAATATTTGTGTATAGGAAAAGAAGATATTTTTCAGAAATAAAAGTGTTGTAAATAACAAAAGATATCAAAAATTAAAAAGAAACTTATTTTCATCAGCAGGATAAATCTGTCTCTAATAACCTTTCATTAGAAATTGTCAATTTGTATATTTGCAGATTTAAAGGACAGTCATGTGTTTTCCTCCACATACAAAGTGGGCCCTCCCTGGGCCCCTACCAGTAGGACATAAGCTTTGGGGTTATTTTCCCAATAGAAATAATAGATTTGAACTGATTCAACTCTCTTGCTCATTTCGTGTGAAAAAGAAAATGCCCACATATTTATGGGTGGTATTCTTAGTTTAACACTGGTTTGGTCTGCAGTGGTGGAACATGGCTAGGTTAACTGTCTAATTGGAGATCCTGACTCTGTGACCTTCATTATTGTTTTTGTTGTTGTTCAGTTGTTTCAATCATGTCCAACTCCTCATGACCCCATGTGGGGTTTTCTTGGCAGAGATATTGGAGTGGTTTGCCATTTCCTTTTCCAGCTCACTTTATATATGAGGAAACTGAGACAAATAGGATTGTGTGACTTGCCCAGAATCACAGAGCTAGTAAGTATCTGAGGCCACTCAGGTCTTCCTGACTCCAGGCCAGTCACTTCCTGCCTCTGACACACACTGGTTTTGTGTCCATGGGCAAATCATTCATTTAATACTTTCTAAGATTCTAAGTTGTGGAATGGGGAGGTTTTCCCCTAGACTTCTTTGTACAAATGAAACCACACATCTATCTGAAAAAAAAAGTGGAATATGTCTATATATGTTTAATGAAGGGGATAGTTGAAGCAATTACCTAGGTTTTTTAAGCTAAAAAAATTACTATATCCATGAGGTTAAATACAAAATTGGGCTTGTCCTTACTTCCTAGATTTGAATTTAAGACAAAAGCAGAACTTTCTTAACAATCCTGCAGTATCATGTACCCTATCAATCTTTATGATTAGGGGAAGCATTGTGGGAGATGGCAAAGGTTCTGTTATTAAATAATTACCCCTTGCAATCTGGCTTCCTGTCTCGCAACTCTAGTAAAACCATTCCTTCCAAGGTTTCCAGTGAAGTCTTAACTACTAAGTCTAAGGTTCTTTTCATAATCTTTATCCTCCTTTCTTTTTGACACTTTTAACCATTCTTCTTTCTCAGATTCTCTCTCCTCATTTGTCTTCTGTGACACTTTCTTTCCTGTATCTCTTCCTCCTACCTTGTTGAAAGCTTCTCGTTCTTTTCTGGATCACTGTCATCTTCTGTTCATTAAGAGTGGGTGTCTCTCAAGAGTCTGTGTTCAGTTCTCAGCTCTGATCTCTTTTGTCTCCATACATTCTCACTTGGTGATCTCATCATGAAGGAAGCACCTATTATGTGCCAAGCACTTTACATATTCCCTTTGATCCTTGCAACAACCTTGGGAGGTTGGTGAAATTATCATCCCCATTTTATAGTTGAAGAAATTGAGGCAGACAGACGTTAAGTGACTTGGACAGAGTTACACAGCTAGTAAATGTCTGAGGCTGGATTTGAACTTAGGTCTTCCTGACTCCAGGCCTAGCACTCTATCTACTGTGCCACATAGCTGCCTCTAGTTCCCAAAGGTTCCATTATTATCTTTTCTTATGAATTCCAGTCTATTATCACCATATAGATATTTCCATAATCATCTCAACTTCAATATATCAAAAATGTAAGTTATTTTCAACTTAAATGTTCCCCTCCTCTAATTTGTATTAAGGACACCAACATTTCCTTAGCCACTCAGGTTTGTATCCTTGGGGACTTCTGGATTCTTCTTTCCCTTGTCCTCTGTCTTTGTTCAGTTAGTTAGATTGGATTGGTATGTGGATTCAACCCCTGTAATACCTTATTCTTTTTTATCTTTTTCTAGTCAACTATCCTTCATCTCAATTGAATTTCTCAACATCTCTTACCTGGCCTCTCACAATAACTTCCTAACTGTTCTTTCTGCTTCCAGTCTCTTACCTCTATAATTCATCTGACACACAGCTGCAGAAATAATCTTCCTAAAGCCTAGACATGACCATGTTATCCCCCTGCTCAAAAATTTGCATGGATTTTCAATTGTCTCTAAGCTAAAATTCAAACTCCTCCATGAGGTTTTTCAGAGTCTCCACTATTATTCTGGTCAAAGGGTTAATTAGAATTAAAGAAGGTGGAGCAAGTACTGATTGAGTTCCATCCAAGGATTTGTTGAAGTAGGTCCTTCAATGGTATTTGAAATAAGCTTCCTAGTTTCATTTTAAGAGTGTATTTTTGCAAGCATGCCCTTTGATTTAGGATAGCACAAGACAGAGAATAATAATGGAGGTCCTCGATCCTTAGTATTGAGATGTAGGAGTTGTTAGACATTGATTTAAAAAAATATAAAGAATCTATCTCAGTTTTATTTTTTAGGTTAATGATCTTTTTGTTTTAAATTTAGTTTGATTTTCAAAATTTCTAACATTTTGCTTATTTTGAGATTATTTATTCATTGATTTTCTAGTTTTCAATGGCAAGCCTAATTTTTTTCTTTCTTATTTTTCTTTTGAAATTTTGTTTTTAATTAGCAAGCATTCATTTTCTCTTTTCCATTCTCCAACCCCCCTGACCATTATAAAGAAAAAGAATATTAATATTCGTTTTCAGAGATATGTTTTCCTGTGTAAGCTGCTATAGCTTTCTCCAGCTACTCTGGCATATTGTCTTATTGTTTGAATATTTTTTAGTGTAATCGTTACTTCTATAATTAAGATTTTTATTTCTATGTTGCTGTGTTTTTTTTTTTTGACTCATTCATTCATCAGGATATCACTCTTTTCCTTTTGTTTGTGTCCTTTGTTCATATTTCCTTTATTGATTATAATTTTTAATATATTATGGCCTATGAGAGATTTGGTGTGGCATATATAACACTTTAATGTTTAAATTTATTTAATTTATTAATTTATTTTATTTATTTATTATTATTATATATTATATATATATTATCATTTAATTTATTAATTAATTTAATTATTTAAAGTGCTTTAAATATGTTGTCTCATTTGAGCCCTACAATACACCAGATACTATACCTTTTTCTTAATTTTCTTTTGTGTACTATGTTTGCATTTTTTATGATTCTGTTTAACTATGGATTTCTCAAAAGTAGTACTTGGAAATATTCAATTCCGTTCAAAGTTCATTTTTCCCCCTGCATGCTTATACTAAACTTGAAGTAAAATTTGAGAATAAGTCTTGAGAGTAAGTAATTTTCCTTTGCTTTCTGATATGCTATATCTTATTATTTTCTTTAATTTTTCATTGATGGCATATAGCCTTATATGGTTCTGATTGAAGTTCCATGACACATAATCTATCTTTTCCTAGCCACCTGTAATAATTTCTCTTTGACCAGGAAGTTCTGGAGTTTGGTGATCCTGTTTCTGGATAAATTTAATTTTGAATTCCTCTCTGACAGCATCCTATTGATCAGATTGATTCATATATGATTCCAACTTTTGATTCCAATACTTCCAGGAATCTGTTTTTAATGATTTCTTGAATATGATATTCAAGTTATTGTTTTATCGTGTTTTTGTGATAGACCATTGATTGTTAAATGATCTCACTGAGATCTGTTTTCCAGGGCAATTTTAAAAAAATTGTAGATACTTCATGTGTTTTTAAAATTTTACTGTCATTTGATTTCATTTTACTATTTCTTACTGTGTCGTTGAATTTTAAAATTTCATCTTCCCCATCCTTGGTTGTTGTTGTTGTTTTCTTTCTCAGGGTGTCTACTATCTTTCTAAGGTTTTCTATTTTCTAAGTTGTAGAGTTTCCTTTAGAGTTTTTCATTCAGCTGAAATTCTACTTATTCCTTTCTAAAGTTATTTTATTAAGACTCACAGTTACTCTCAGTGACTATTCCATCTTCTTTTCTGGGATTTTAGTTATAGTCATTTTATACTTATTCTCTTCTTTTGTAGTTTTATCTTGGCATTCTTTTACCCCATGGTATGTTTTCATTATACCAATCATACAGTGGTGTGTAGGTGTATCAGTAAGGCAAGATTTATGACTTTGAGGATGACCAAGAACATGCCTGTTTGGAATCACAAAGCATGAAAAACTCCCTAGGTAGAACGCAGAGGAAGTATAACATTTGTTTAGACTCCAGAGGACAAAATCACAAGTCCAATAACTCCAATTCAATATAGCAGTAATTATATTCTAAAACCAGTAAGCCTACCTGAATGTAGCAACAAGGAAATTATAACACAGTACTATAGCAAGGAACCAAGTTATCCTGTAACCTTCCCCCCTGCTAAGGACTTCCCATAAACAATCACTCAGAAATCCTAGCTGTCTGTTTGCCTGAGTTTTCTTCCCCCTCAGTTCTCTGGTCTCTGAAGCTCCTTGGTTTCCACTCTCTGATTAGCACTCTCTTCTGCAGCTCTGTCAATTCCATCTCCTTGGGCTGAATTCTGAATTCTGGCTTCTCTTCTGACTTCTGAATTCTCAGTTCTCAATGGCTATTCTTTCAATGAACTAGGATCATAACCTCAGAATCAACTTGTATCATCCCTTTTCTTCAGTCTCCATTCAAGTTATGGTCCTCAAACACAGGTCTGACTATGACACTTCCCTGCTCAGTAACCTTCAATGGCTACCTTGTTCTTCTAGAATAAGATGCCAATTCCTCTGTTCAATATTTCAATGCACTTTCATAACCTGAATTAATTATGCCTTTTAAGCCTTATTATATATTATTTTCCTTTACACACTCATTGATCCAGCTAAACTGGCCTTCTTGTTCTTACCCTAATAGGACATATCATTTCCCATCTCCATGCCTTCATGTTCCCCATGCCTGGAGTGGACTCTCTCCTTACATTGCCTCTTAGAACCCCTAATTCCCTTCAAAAAAAGCTACTTCTTACATCTATATGAGGTCTTTCCTAGCCTCTCCACAACCTGCTAGCTCTTTTCCAAAATTACCTCATGTCTTTCGTGTATCTATCATGCATATTTATTTTGAATGTACTCATGTGTGTCCATGTTGCCTCCCCCACTAGAATATAAGTTCCTTGAGTGTAAATTTCACTTTTATCTTCATATCACCAATATAAACCTTCAAAAACCCTGTATTTCTTTTTTTTTCTCATACTCTTTAGTATGTCATTTTGTAGATGTAATTTAGAATGTTACTTTAAAAATTTGGAGACTGTTGATTTTCCTCCCACTTTCCATTGAAGTATTGGCAAAAGTTTTCAAAAAAAGACACCGGTCACCTCTGCTGACTGAGGTTTGGCAGGGCTTTAGAAGAGGGTGGTGACGGATGCCTGCAGGTGTGTATCAGAAGCCATTGTGGAATAGAGAGGAGCCTTGATGACCTTTAATGAAGTGAATGGAAAACTTTCTCTGCTTGGCAACTTCTTCCTGAAATGTTTTATCTTTTCCTCCTGAAGATGACTATTGTGGCAAAGGAATCTGAAAGTCCATTAGTTCATCTCCTTACTTTTCCCTGGAGATCTATACGCTTCCTCCTGCAATCAGCACCTTCTGAATGCTGTGAGAATGAATATCCCAATTCATCCAACATTGCAGCTGTTAATGAGTTATCCAAAAGATAATTAGGGCTTTTCATTTAACAATGAATCAGCCAAGGCACTTCAGAAAGATGTGACATTTTCCAGAAAGTTTACCTTTCTTTTGCTAAAATATTATTTTAGAATTACACAAGAGAGCCCCCAATCTAATTCTAGGCCCATCAAAATACCACACTCCACTTTATGCAGGATTGTATGTTTTGTGGACTGCTGTGCTTTTGGAACATCTGGGTTTGAACTGGAACAGAAAGGAGCAGGGAGGCTCAAAAAGGAAAAACATAAAATGCACCTTCAATTCCAACATGTCTGGAGCACTAGAGCCTACAAGAGGATTAGGTGACCCAGGCTACTTGACTAGATGTATTACCCTGAGGCTAATACATGAATCTCTGGGGAAAGTCAAGGGGGAGCGGCTCCCCCACCTGACAAGAGCATGTCTGAGAATCTTGGCCACACAGTGCATTGTCTCTAATCTGCCCTTCCTGACAGCTCATTACTCTCTTCTCTGTACATGCTACACGGCAGGCTGCCTTTTCTGGGGCCAGGGGAAAAAATGAAATGAACCTTATGAAATATATATTACGGTTTCTACTCTCGGTAGAGGTCCAAAAAAAAAATCCATCTCTTCTGCATCTCCTACAGAGACAAGTGGAGGCCACTCTCAGTACAGTAATGGAGACCACTGCCCCAGTGAGGACCACTCTTTGTCTTGTAAGCCCCTCTCAGACTTTTCTCTTTCTTTTTGATTTATGACTGAGACAAAGGTAGCTGACATGGATGATCCAGAAATACCATCCTATCTGGGAGGTACATTTTGACGCATAGTACCTCCCTTCAAATAAATAATTCCCAAGGAATTATACATGGGCCAAAGGGGGTATACCCAATTTTAAACAGGTATTACACAGAACCTTGAAGTAGGGTTGAAGTAATTTAGGATTTCTTTATTCCCAGTGGGTTGCAAAGCCATTGACTTGATGGATAAATTTTCTTTTCCAACCCATTTGTTTCTTACCACTTAGTGGTGCTTTCCTGGGGTAGTTAAACTAGTGTAACTCAGCTTCTATTTTTTCCTGGTAAAATTCAAGGAATAAGGAGGGTTTGGCTTGGTTATCTTGCATCCATTTACAGAGCAAGCTACAAAATATCAATAACTGAAATATCAATAATCAAATCCACATATTCAGCTCCCCACTTCTCATCTTTCCCTTGCCTACCCAATTGTTCATCAAAACTTCTTAAGTGGCAATCAATGCAGATATGATTCTAGTTTCATAGAGACCTTAGCTAGTTTTCTGAAAGTTATCAAAGAAATATGTTTGGTGGTTAAAATTCTTCATCCATCTTTCTTCTCTCTTAGTTCAGTTCAAATGACTCCTCCTATTTTGCCCACACCCATATTGTCTCTTGAGCAAAATGAGGGCTATGTTGTTTAATTGAAGAAAATATTTGGACTCCAAAAGGCATTCCTTCTTAAGCCATAACAGTTTCAAAGCTCTATTGTCATTGGAAAATTTTATTTTAGTTTTTTTCCCCTTCCTATTCTGTTTCTCCCCCAGTAATTCCAAGGTTAAAGATTAGTTTAGGGGTTAATTAAAAACAACATTTGTTGTTTTCCTGAAACATAAAAATGACTCATTTGCTGAAGCTGATACAGGCCGTACAATTATATAATGCCATAATGCCAAATAATTCAATTCAATCCAATGCAATCCAATTCACTTCAACTGTAACCTTTGTCTTTTGGGCTTCCCACCTAGGGAGTGTTGCTATGGACCTGTTAGACTCCAGAAGTGGAGGATAAATTCTGCTCCGGAGTTCAACAATTTGGTGATAACTTTTTGGATTTGGCTTTGGAAGATTCTGGGAGATGAAATCAGGAGTTCTTCCTCCATGCAGAGGGAAGGAAAGCAGAAAGGGTGGAGATGTGTATCTAATCTCTGGGATTCTGGTAGACTGTGGCCATAGAACGGTGGCAGTTGAAACTGATGGGATGCTTCCCACTGCACCTACCACAATTCTTGCTTTGTTAGGGGAGGAAGAAACAGAAAGAGAGAGAGAGAGGTCTCAACCTCTGGCTGCCATCAAAAGTGGCCTGTGCTTGTTTATCTTGTTTATGTTGTGGTTGCTTCCCTTTTCTTCGCATTACTATGTATGTCTTGCGTCCAATTTAAAAAAAAAAAGTCAGTCAGTCATCAAAACCTTGTTTAGTCTGACCAATAACAGCAGTAGGTAGAGTTGGGAAGAAATTCTGATTTCCTTAAACAGATGAGTGACACATCTCCCTATTTCAGCATGGGCTTAAGTCCATTAGGGCTTCATATGGAATCCATATGGCATTTCATATGGAAGTCCCATAAGCAAGAGAGGCATAACAATAACATACTTTTAGGCAAATGCAAGTTTCCAATAAAGAGAAGAACCTATAAGCAGAAAGCTGTACTTGAGCAAGATTTTAGAGGAAGTTTTGAAGACAGCTAGGTACTCAGTGCACTGGGCCCAGCGTCAGAAGGCCTGAGTTAAACTCCAGCCTCAGACACTTGATAGCTGTGTAACCCTTGGCAAGTCACTTAAATTCTGTTTGCCTTGGAGGCACCTAGGTGGCACAGTACATAGAGGGATGGGCCTGGAGTAAGGAAGACCTCAGTTCAAATCTGGCCCCAGACACTAGCTGTGTGACGTGGGCAAGTCACTTAACCATTTGCCTTAATCCATTAGTGGAAGAAATGGCAAACCACTTCAGTATCTTTGCCAAGAAAACCCCATGGCCAGTACTGGCATCCACTGGGGTCACAAAGAATCAGATATGACTCAACAACAACAAAGGTTGATGCCTTTAGAGGTCTTTGTCTCTACAGGACTTTGGATTGAGAATTATCTAATATGCAAAAATTTTAGGCTACAAACAAGCAGTCCTCCACCCTTCCATGTCTAGAGATGCCACCTCATACTCCAGGAGGTTGCATTGCCACCACAGGATCCAAAGATTATAGATTTAAAGCTGAAAGGAACTTAGAGGTCATTAAGTCCAACCCATTCATCTTCCAGATGAAAAAACTGAGGCCAAGAGAGGTTAAATGGCTTCCATGGGGTCACATAATGAGTAAATTGAGTCAGTATATGAACCTACATCCTCCTGACTTCAAGTCCAATGGCCCATCTACTACACCATGCTGCTTCTTTTGATGAAAAGAACAAGGCTCCAGTTGGATATGAACTAGAGACCCCTAATTCATAATTCCTGCTCTCTAACCCCTGAGTCATGGAGC
Source organism: Phalanger gymnotis (assembly GCA_028646595.1). NCBI lineage: Eukaryota > Metazoa > Chordata > Mammalia > Diprotodontia > Phalangeridae > Phalanger > Phalanger gymnotis. Next base: position 132,684,155 of record CM053622.1, read on the forward strand.
CAGTTTGATGGTATGTTAAAACATTCTAGAGTTTCTGAACATTAAGACCTCCCTGCCCCCACACACCTTTCTGATCCAACTCACCAGTAGGATCTACTGGTCTGCATTGATTCTTAGAAAATTGTGATATATTTTATAAAAAACAAGGGAATGAGACATTCTTGTGTTCATTTTCTGACCATTTTCCTCCTAGTCCTGTGAATGTTTTAGATAGTACATGTAATCTTAACCCTGTCCTGTGCTTCCTTAGATGTTAGTTGTCCTCCCATGATCCCAGTAGGTGGATACAGGCTCCAGGATAGACAAGGAAGCTATGACTCTGGTTCCCACTCTTATCTTTGGACCCTTAAGGGAAAATTCTCTACTCAGGAGAAAAAAAAAACAAAGTTAACTACTTTACTTCCACTGTCTTTGGGGACCTGGAGTCTCTAGGGTCCATAGGCCTTTTTCAAGGGATCCTAAATGGATAATTTGACCTTGTATCAGCTCTGCCTCAACCTTCCCTCAGAAAGAGTAGAGAGAAAGAGGAGCAAGCTTTGCCTATCTGCCCAACTCAGCATCTCTGGGACCCTGGGGCTTTGTTACCTTTCTGGCATTTATCAGTGGACTTTGGACAATTGCCTCACCTGTGATTGCCAATGACCATAGTAGGATACTCCCTGAGGTCTGGAGGTAATGGAAAGAGTCTTGTAGTGTTGGCAGCCTCAACTACAATGGGAACTATAGTGGTGCCTGGAGAGAAAGGGAAAATTGGTCAGGATGCTATGGCTTTGAGAAGCAAGCCACTTGCTATAGGCTCAGCAACCCCTTTGCTGGGAAGATGAATGCCCAGTTGAGACACAGATTGATTTTCCATCAAATGGGAAGAAAGGTTCTCTTCTACTGTACAAATGTACTTCTTTTCTATAAAACTACAAGCTTTGATGTTTCTCCCAAGAATTAAAGTAACATTATTGTTCCCTAGAAATGAAAGAACAATTGGGTTAAGAGAGAAAAAGAGAATCCACTTATTGAAGCCCTGCTTGAAATACAGAAGGAAAAAAAGGAGTTAGTATTGATAGCCATCTTTCACCCTAGCATCCCAAAGCATTTATTATAACTTTCCTAGAGTGGTTGAGATTGAATCTGTTTTCTCATTGTAATTAGGAAAAACAGTGAGATTAAATGACCTGTCCAAAGGTAATCAGTCAATTAGTTGATAGAAGGGGAATCAGGCTTAAAACTGCTAGACCATATTCTTGTTTTGTGTGACCCCTTTACTCTTCTTGGGTGTTTGCATAGGTGTGTACATATCTCAAAAGATACACTTTAGCATTATATCTTAGTGTAGGCTGAGTCCAAAGCCCTAAGTGGCTTTGCTGGCTTCATATGTACAATACAGATAGGAATTTTCTTTTCCAGTTTCCAGTATGCCATCTCTATCCTTTCATCTGGAACACCTTTGACCCCTACAAGGAAGTTCTTTGCCCTAAATTATGAGCAAAAACATATAATAAGACTCTTTTAGGTAGTTAGTGTCCTAGGGCTTAAATCTATCTCTTGAACCCAACTACTTGGACCAAAGACTTGGGTGTCCCTATCAAAGATCTCCATTTAGCTTAGGGTAAGTATTACATGTGCCTCCTTTTTGATCTCTGATGACTAGATTACATCTACGCAGCTGTCACCATAGTGGTTGTCCTTGTAGCTAAATGTTAAAGGCTCTGGAATTTTCGTTTTTGTGTTTATTTCTAAGCTCTTTCCTACAGATCAGTTGACTGTGGAAGAAGATAAAAGCACTTAACAAATGCTTATTGATTAATTGACAGATACTTGATAAATAGCACAATGTCTGGCAAGCTAGGCAAGAGGCCTTTCTTGATCCATGTAACATCTAGAGCCTTTCCCTCTAAGATCATCTTTGATCTGCTATGTATGTATATTATATATGCCTATTTATACACATGGCATCTCCCTTATTAAAATAATAAACTTCTTGAAGGTGGCAGCTGTTTTCGTTTTTCTCTTAGTCCCTAGTGCTTAGAGTAGTACATGAAACACAGTAAGGGTGTAATGAATGTTTAGCATTCAGTGAATGTTTAGCCGACTTGCTATTCTGCAGACTTGGCATTCCCTTGCTCAGTTTTGTTCAGGCTGAGGCCTATACCTGGAATCCACTTTCTCTTCCTTTCACTGCTTAAAAATCCTTACTTTCCCTCAAGACTCAGTTCAGGTCCTTCCTATAAGATATTTTGCCTAATGCTCTGAGTTCTTAGTACTCTTTCCTCAAATTATTTTGCATTTATTTATGTGTTTTCATGTTGTATTCTCCAGTAGAATGTCAGTTCCTTGAGGGAAATCACTATGTTTTGTCTTGCTATCCTAAGCTTAGCACAGTGCTTTCGATGTAGTAAGTGCTTAATAAATGTACTGTACAAGACTAAGGAGTTTACATTCTGCCACGTAGCTTGTGTAAAATTGAAACGGCCATGTATGCCAGGTTTGAGGACTAACAATTTGGCTAATTTGCTTGACATGTAGAGTCTGTGAAGAGGAGTAATATGAAGTCAATCTGCAAAAGAAGGCTAGAATCATACTGTAAAAGACTTTAAATGCCGAGCTAAGGAATTTCTATTTTATATCAGGTGTAATAGGGAACCACACAAAATTCTTGAGCAAGAGGGTAACACAGTCTTATAATCCAATAGGGTTATATCATCTGTGAGTATACTTTATGCAAATTCAATTATGCCTGCCTGGCAAACAAAAAAAGGGATAAAAATTTAAATAATTCAATGACCTCGCCCACTGTGCCACTCAAATGAGTATGTGTCCCAGAATGAACATAAGATGGGATGTTTGCATCTGCTGTTTCCTTGGTCATTCCCATTTCTGCATGCCATTTCTAATATGAGCAGCCTTCCACTGTGGGGGCATCTTTCTGTTTTGAGTGTGATTCTAGAATCTCTTCATCCTACTCATGGGCTATTCATTTTTCTTAGGCTAGTAGATCCAAGGATAATCTTAGCTGGACTTCTTAGCATTCCTAGTTACTTGTGCTCCTTTTGTTTTCCCTGTGTACCTCTTTCCCCCTTTTTTAACCTCCTAAAGAACCAGGAAGAAGAAACAATTACAAGATGGTGTCATCACCTTCTATATATTCCCACATTTGTGAAGTCCTTTGGAGTATATTTATTTACCCAGTCTTGAGTTTTCTTGCTAAATCCTTACCTGTTTTCTTTTTTCTTTTTGAATAGAAGTCCTCTTAACACATCTCTCCTGATCAATAGCTAGCTGGGTGCTGGGGAAAACAAAATTTACATTCACTTGTTTCCCTACCTCTGCTCCATCTTCTCTCTGATACTGATTGCCTACATTTAAAGATAACCTAGCTCTTATGCAGGGACAACTATTTAGGGAAGAGAAAGGGACGAGAAGAAAATGAACATTTATTTAGTACCTACCAAACTCCAGGGTGTGTGCTAAATGCTTTTTATTATCTCATTTGATCCTCACAACAACCCTGTGAGTAAATGCTATTATTATTTTCATTTTACCGTTGAGAAAACTGAGGCAAACAGAGGCTTAAGTGACTTGCACAGCATCATAGAGCTAGTTAAGGGTCTGAGACCAGATTGGAACTCAGGTTTTCTTGATTCCAGGTGCAGTATTTTATCCCCTCCCCCACCAGCCTAATTGCTGGATGATTTAAGGGAGTTTCAAGAATAATCATGATTATACATGTGTGTTGATTTTAGAAATTAAAGTTCAGAATAACAAGTTACAGTTATCCAGAGTGCTTTCTTAACTCTAAGGCGCTATATCAATACTAGCTAACAGTTGTCGGTGTTGCTTTAAGGTTTACTGCAAGGTAGTACAAGTAGGAGTTATTCCTTTTTAATGGATGAGGAACCAACCTCCCAGAGGTTAAATGACTTGCTTTAGGTCACACTAGTCAATAGTAAAAATAAGACTTGGGCCTGAGTCCTCAGAGGCCCAATCCAGTGCGTTATTACTGTATATTTAATACTCTTCCTTTCCTACTAGATGGGGGCTTTCCCCATCTGCTAGTTCTGTTTCAGAAGCTCTCTCCTTGGAGCTGCATTCTATTTATTTATCTTGCTTGGGTGAGGACAGTGGTATCTTGCTGTGCCCTGGAAGGGGTACAACAGACAGCCAAGTAGGCCCCAGAGACTGCCAGGCAGCAGGCTTACCAGTTTCCTTCTCCTCTTCCTCCTAAGACATACATGCTCCTACACAGGCACATACATAAATGTGTACACACACACACATACACACACACACTCATACACACACATGTATGTGTATGCACATACACACACGCACACACACACACACACACGCATGTACATACAAACACACACCCTCTTCTAGGACTCCATTCCAGTGGCTTGGAACAGCTAGCATATGTATAACTGCTTGCCATCATGTCATAGAAGAGTAGGACTTGGAGGATTCTTCCTTCTTCTCTCTCATCCCTCTGTAAGGCATGAAGGACAACGAAGCACACAGGCTGAGTGAGTGTAAGTGTAATGTAGTAGAAAGAACACTGGCATTGCTAGCAGCAGACCTTGATCTGAGTTGTGGCTGACACTAACCACGGATGTTTCATCCCTTGGAGCTTCAGTTACCTCTGTAGAATGGAGATAATGTTCTAATGAGGTGCATTGTTTTGAGAGATGAATTATAAGAAGTGAGCAACTTTTATTAGCTTAGCAGGCTGGAGAGTTTGGGAATTAGAAGGGAGATGAGCTGGAGTCAAGAAGGTTGAGGATGAGAATTTAGTAGCAATCACTATGTTGAATGCTGATTGCTATTTTGTTACTGTAGTGTAGCAACAGACCCTGGTAGTTACTGTATCGTAACAACAAACCTTTGGGGCAGCTAGGTGGCACGGTAGATAGAGTGTTGGGCTTAGAGTCAAGGAGACTCATCTTCTCGAGTTCAAATTTGACTTCAGATGCTTACCAACCATGTGACCCTGGGCAAGTCACTTAACTCTGTTTGCCTCAGTTTCCTCATCTGTAAAATGAGCCTGGAGAAGGAAATGGTAGAACACTCCAGTATATTTGCCAAGAAAACCCCAAATAGGGTCACCAAGAGTTGGACGTGATTGAAATGACCGAACAACAGCAAAGCAACAAACCTGTGACAACAATAGGCTCTGAGTTAAAGAGTTAGTAACAGGTTTCACCACCATGAAGGAAGAAGAAAGGGCAGAGTTTGGGAACAGAAAATGTAGAGAAAGGGAAAGGGAAGTCAAAGCAGCATATTGTTGCATGAGGTCAAATCAAATCACTTGAAATATTAAATTACTCTATAGGACACTTACTCAGAAATCTCTGCTGTGAATCAGAACAACAGGCTCCTTAGGCTGGAGCCAATTTAATGGTGTGTATATAAAACTGACTGAAGATAGTTCCAGAATTGTGAGTCTGAGAGATGGTGTTGCCTTTGTCTTTCTCTCCTACAGCAATAAGGATCAATAAACATTTGCTGAACAAAGCAATGAATAACTAACTAGTTTCAGTTCAATCCACAAACCCACACCTTTTCCAAACTTTCCTATTTCTGTTGAGAGACACCACTATCCTTATAGTTCCGGTTGGAGTTTTACTCAATTCTTCCCTCTCCCTCACTCTTGAACCCCTAAAATCGATTGCCAAGACCTGCCGATTCTTCCATCACAACTCCGCTCTTCTCTGACCCTTGTCTCCATGCTCACAGCCACTACCTTCATTTAGACCCCTCTTCACTGCTTTCCTGGCTTACTGCAATGAATTGGACTCCCTGCCTCCAGCCTCAAGGTATGGTAAAGACAAGGTTCTCACTTACAGACAAGAAGATGAAGAAGACTTCCCTGAGGGGATTAAAGAAGAAAAAGGAAAGGGGACATATCTGTCAGGTTCAGATGTCATGTAGATTCTGAGGTAAGGGTTGGAAACTAGATTCTAGATGGTCAACCAATCTGATGGGCTATATGTCTAAATTGCTAACTGGGTCAAGAAGCTTTGAGATGAGGCAGCAGCGGGGTAATGTGGATAGAGAACCAACTTTGGATTGAAGTTCAACCTGTGGATCCCTCCCCAAATCATTGAACCTCTTCAGTGTCTCAGGCAACTCTAATTTCAGGAACAATGGAAGATCTTTGATAGTAGAGAGAATTTCCTCATCAGGAGTTCCCTGAACTAATGAAAATATAGACATAAACAAAAAAAAAAACCTGATATTACCCCCCCCCCGCCCCCCACCATCCATTTTTCCTGGTACTATGTAGAAGTAAATGCTCTTTAAGATATCTAAGGAAAGGGTTGAGTCCTATTTTCAGGGAGCAGGATAAGGTTTGTGCCCTTGCCCAGCAGTGTTGAGATATCTTTTTCAGAGAAGCAAAGTGATGTCAGCTAGAAATCACTAAGGGGCACCAGTGGGTAAAGATTTGAGGCTTAAACACAGGTGGCAGAAAACAGTGGTGTCACCAAAAGGGTTATGTGTATGCTTATAAGCACATCCACAGCCATATTTAGCTGAGGACTGATCTAGATGGAAATGTCAGAGAGATAGGAAAAGATCAGGGATTGAATGAAGGGCAGGAGGTAAGGCCTGAAAACACAAAACCTGTGAGCCTTCCCTGAACCACAGTGAGTGAAAAGATGATTCGTTGAGAGACAATTTATCTATCATTGCTTCTTTCTGCAAGAACTCATTGTGGGGGCGTGCTGTGACCTCCTCGAAGAAAGATCCTGGATAAACACAAAATATAATTACTATTAACAAAGAGTTACTTCTGCATATGAAACAATGGGAAGTATTATTTGTGGTGGTTTTTTTTTAAGGAAAATACTTTTGTCCTTTATAGAACATCCCATTTATTTTCAGATTGGAAAAATCTCAAAGGCCTCTCTGAGCTGAGGTTGTTTATGCAGTAAAAACTGAGGTCCGTACAAATATTTGGAACTTTATGGTACTTTTGTATATATCTCTGAATTTTTGTAAAAAAAAAAAAACAAAAACAGGTGTCAGTTCTGCGTATGTTTTAAGGCCCTGTTCAGCTTATGCTATTATTGTGAAATGACTACCCTTCTTATTTGGAACAAGTGAACAAACAAACCAAAAACTCATTTATTTTAAATTAATTTAGAGCTGATCTGAAAAAGGAGGCTCCCAAGTGATGGCACAAATTATTTCATCATGGCCGTCTCGGGCCTGGTTAACTATAAAGTGATCTTTATAGGTCAGGGTTTTTCATTTCCAGAGCCTGTCACTACATGAAAGATAAATATCTGACCACAGGAGGAGAGGATGTTTGACCAGTAGAACTTCATGGCCTGCTCTTTTAGTTCTTAAATTTTTTTTTTCTCTCAACTCGCTTTGGGGACATGTGGGAAACAGGCGCCTGGAGCAAAGGACACACTCAAAGGTCTCCCTGTTCTTGGGGCCAAAAATATAAACAAGCATGTTGGCCATTGGTGTTCAGAATTTCTTATTTACTCTGGTTAGGACAGCCAGTGTGGGTTCCTTTCAAGAGCCAGCTCTCTCTACTACCTCAAGTACCTTTCCAGAGCAGAGGCCCATGGGAAGATGGGCCAGGCTCTCCCTTGTCAAGGACTGGCCAGACTGACTTATCAGACCATCGCTTCCAGAAGCACTTAGGCCCTTAGGTCTCATGGTATGTGAGTTTTTCTTCCTCTCAGAAATTCAATACAGCAGCATTGAGGTAGAGAGGGACATCCATCTTTATGAGCTCAGATATGAGCTTCCAAGGCCATATTTTTCTCTGTTTCAATCCTTTTTATTCATCTTTTCCTTACTACTTCCCAGGGGAACCGACTGGCCTCTCCATGCTTCACTCCTTGTTCAACAAAGTAGTTGGCACGTGTAAGTAAAAACAATGTGAAGGAAAGGACGCTTGATAAATAGCAGAGGCTGTGTTATCTGAAAGCACATTCCTATAAGATTTAAGATTCCTTTAAGATTTTTCAGAATACTTTCCTTATACTGATCCTGCGAAGTAGGGAATATGAGAACTGTTAGCCCTATTTTATAGGTAAAGAAATGAGCAAAGTGAGATGAAGATACTTGCCTTCTGATAAGCCAAACAGGGACATTTTATTGGTTACAACATTGAATTATTAATTAACTTAGAGAGTTAGCTATTATTATCCAAACCTAGAGAATGTTTAAGTTGCTGTAGCCATGAATGGTAATACTCAGAGCTGTTAACAGGGCAGGGCAATCAAGACTGTCTCAGGATGATGATATTTAGAGATACTGATAACACTTTGGGGTCCTTCAATACTGTAGAAATAACTGAGCTTTTTACCTAGGCAGTAAGTGTTAGTTAAAAGGAAGCTACCGAATATTTCTCATCTTTGAACTCCAGGTAAGCTCCTCTCTATTCCTCCAGCCCAGTCTACCTTTCCCCACCTCACAGCTGCCCCAGCAATGTTTTAGAACAGTAGTATTAAACTCAGAATCACACTGTGGGCCTCATATTGACTTAGAAAACTACAAATTAACATTATCTATATTGAATTGTATTTTAATTTATTTTGTTGGGTATTTCTCATTTACATTTTAGTCTGCTCGGGCCACACTCAGGAGTGTTGTGGAACCACATGGTGGCATGTCTGACACCCCTGTGTTAGAGAATGTCTCATGTGGCCATCAAGAATTTAGCATTGCTTGCCCTAGATGGAAAAATGGCTAATTGTGACTCTGGCATTATTGTTGGACTGAGTGCTACTTATATTTCAAACTTTCATCAGAATCCAGACCAATTAGAAAATTCTGGCTGAAGAAAAGGATCTGTAGATACTCTGCAGCTCTGTTCTCTGTAGTAGACCTGTTGACATATACACAGAAGAAGAGAGTCTTTTAGGATGCTGGTTATCCAGTGTCATCAGCCTCTCTGGGCACAATGACCTGAGGACATCAAAGTTGGTTCATAAGAGGGCAATGACATCAAGCAGCCAAATACCGGCCAGTCAGTATCATTACTATCCAAAGGTAAGATCAGCCCACCAGACTGATGACTATTTATGGAACGTGGGAATTAAGAAAATTCAGGGAATCATAAGGCTGTGTGGGTGATCCCCTAATCCAGGGGTGGGGACCTGAGGCCACATGTAGCCCTCTAGGTACTCAAGTGTGGCCCTTTGATTAAATGCAGACTTCACAGTACAAATCTCCTTCATAAAAGGATTTGTTCTATAAAAGTTGAACTCAATCAAAAGGCCGCACCCAAGGCCCTACAAAGGTACATGTGGCCTTGAGGCCACAGACTCCCCACCCTTGCAAAATGTTTAACTTTAGGTACATTTCCTTTCTAAAATTCAGTGATTCTAATAATTCTGTAAGTTAGGGAAGATTGTTATTATTTCATATGTGAGGAAAGGTTATTATTATTGTTTAGTTCATGTTTTTATTGCCTACAAAGTATTTTATATATGTAATAGGATTTGGAGTAAATACCCAGACCACCTGAAAAGGCATCACTCGTGGGGGAGGTTCTTAGAATCTACTTCTGAGAGACAAAAAAACTGGTGCACATGTGGACATCATGTTGGCTACCATGTGGCTGGGAACAGCCTTTTTCCATTGACTGCATAGCTAAGAACTTTGTCTTCAAAACTATTTGACACAGAGCATAGTCATTCTTTCATGTCTAGGATTAGCGCTTATCCACTTACAGCAGATGACACCATGCAGAAAGAGAGGAGGCCCTCATGTGGTCCTGAAAACAGGCTTGGAATTCTGGTCTTGTTTCATTGGTCCTTGACAATTCCAGGTGCAGGGAGTTAAGTCTTTGACCCAGGATTTTGAGCCACAGAGATCTTGGAACCCAGGATTCTAGGCTGGATGTTGCAACCAGCCCAGCAGGGAAGCATGATAAGCCAGAGACCTGGGATGCTAGCCTAGGGGAGCTTTGGACTTGAATTTGATGGGACTAATGCCATGTAGGTACTGAATTAAGCTGTGAACCTAATCCTCCTCCCTTCTCCAGAAACCAAGGTGTTCTATGGGGAGATTATGCCCCAGATGTCAGGGAAAATATGTTTATGTTCTTGCTACATCTTGGATTTCTTAGTAAAAGTTAATTTTATGTTAAATAGGACTGGAGTACTATTCATTTGGCCCCCAAAATGGGGGTGGCGCAGAGAGGCACAATCACACTCGGGACTTGAGCTAATAGGAGAACGGAGACTTTCCAGTTTCCTCAGGATCCTAGAGAACCTTGAGTGTGGAGGGAGAAATGTAAAGGACATGGTCCTCAGACAGTGGGGACAAAGCAGCCAATGTTATACATATATTACATCATTTATTCCTCACAACAACCCTCTAAGGTAGGGACTGCAAGTATTATTATGCCCATTTTACAGACGAATAAACTATGCTCACAGAGGTTAAGTGACAAATACAAGGTCATTTCAGGTGTTAAGTGGCAGAGCAATTATGAAAATCTAGGGTTTCTGACTTCTAGTATAATTTGGTCTTTGCCATGCTGCAATAAAGATGTAGTTACTCCTCTAGAAGGGTGAGTAAAGTCCCCTGTACTTCCCCTCTCTGCAACTGCTGAAAAACACAACAGAATTAGAGATTAATAAAAAAAGAAGGCTTTAGAAATTGTAAATGTGCTTTCTTCCAGTAACTCTGTAGGCTGCTTAAGTACTAGAGTGTAATCCTGTAGCTAGGGCTGTCAATCAAAATCAGAGAATCTCATGGACGGAATGGACCTCAGAGGCAACTGAACAGGAATGCTCTCTACCAGAGTGGTCCTGAATATTTATTGTTCTGCAGACCCCATATAACAACAGCAGGGATGATGATGGCAACAACGAATGTGCTATGAACCTCAGCATAATTTAACATATTACTCATAATAGTTTTTACAATTATTTACTGCTTAAGGGGACCTTAAAGAATTTTTGGCACCTTTGGGTCGTCATTATGAACCCCAAGAGGGTTGATTAAACCACAAATGGGAATCATACATACAAAAGTGGTCAAACAACCTTAGCTTGGAGACCTCCAGGGAGGGGAGACCCACTGGGAGACCCCGAAGTCATTTATTCCTTTTTTGTATAGCTATAATAGTTAGGACCTTTGTCCTTCCACCAAGCTAAATCTACCTTTCGTGAGTTTTTACCATTTGCTCCTAATTCTGCCCTCTGAGACCAAGAAGAATAAATCTAGTCGCTTCTCCACATGGGCAGCCTTTCAAAAACTTGAAGATGAAGTTCAGGTCCTTCCTGTCTCATCTTTTCTCCTCTAAGCCTCCTGTGTGACATGAACACAGAAACCTTCCCCATCCTGGTTGCCCTTCATTGGTTGCTGCCCAATTTATTGTCACCCTTTCTCAAATGTAGCACCAGAATGGATTACTTTGTTAAAGAATCATCACTGCAGCCAGCCCAGAATGAAGGGGAAAGTCCCTGTGCTAGACACCTGCTGAGTAAGAGCTTATCACCTAACTAAAGGTCATACTCTCAGTTGCTGGGACAGCAGTGCATGTGTGGCTGGTTTTTTTTTTTTTTCATCTTGCTTATATATTCAGATGCAATGCCATTTAGCAAGGTCATCTTCAAGGACAAAAGAAAACAGTAGTCTGCCCTGTCTCTCTCTCCCTCTCCCTCTCTCTCTCTCTCTCTCTCTCTCTCTCTCTCTCTCTCTCTCTCTCTCTCATGGGAGGGGAGCTCTTTCCTTGATTCTTATTCAGGTCACTGCCTCTTATTCTTTCTAGTCTCCCTGCTCCATATGAGCTTTCAATTCTCTCCTGAGACACCAAAGTGGGCAGGGTGATGGATGGTGGTCGTAATGGTGGCCATACAAAGCCAAGAGAGCAGAACATGAAGGAGATGTTCTCCTCCATGTTTCAGCAGTCAGGACAGACTGTTTCCCTAGTCCCTTTCTTTTACTATTTTAAATCTGTAGTAGTGCGCACAGTCTAATTTTGTGAAACCTGTGTGATGACTTGACTTCCTCAGTTTACTCTTACAGAAAAGAAACATTCATTCAACGTAGCATGTAAAATCATAGGACAGGTATTACTTTTAGCATTGGATAAAATGATCCAGCTGTTAGGGGCACTGTAGTATGGTAGAAAGCATAGCATATAGAGACTCAAGTTAAAATGCTGCCTCTAATATTTATGACCATGGGCAAATCATCCAGACTTCCTAAGCCTTAGTATTGTCATCTGTAAAATGGGGAAATAAATATTATAATATCCAATTCATAGGACTGTTATGAGGAGCAAATGAGATAATATATGCAAAACACTATGTAAATGTTAGTTCATTATTGCTTTGGATGACTCATAGTAGCATCAACTGGCTACACTCTTCCCACTCTGATCCTTTGGCTTTAACTCTACACTATCCTTTGCTCCCTTTTCCTATCACTAATCATGTCTTGCCAAACCCCAGCCCTGGATCACTCTTACCATCTGCTTCTTTTGCTTCTACTCATGTTCTGCTGAAGAGATGGAGGATGTCACAAAACTGTGCTGGCAGAGTCTGCTTCAAATTTATATAACATAAATATATATGTTCTCAACTGGATCCTCATTTCAATAACAAAATCTTATTCTTCCCTAATTGATTCTCTGTGGGAACTCAGTACAGAGACTATTTTAAACTCTCTTGTCTCTCCTCAAGTCTCTCATACCACCCCTCCCTTCACCCTTTCAGCCGAGGACCTTGTCTCATTCTTCACCAAAAAAATTGAGGTCATTTGAAATGACCTCCCTCTTTTCTTCCCTCCATCTTCTATTTCCTTGACATTATCCCTTATGATCTCTTCTTTTATTCTAGTCTCTTATGAAGGGATGCCTTCCTCCTTTACCAAGACCATCTCTTGGTATCTTCCTTTATATCCCCTTCTCCCACTTGCACAACCACTACCCTAATTCAGGCTCTCATCCCCTCATATCTGGACCATTGAAATAACTTCCTAATTGTTCTCTATGGCTCAAGTCTCACCTCAGTCATAGCTATCAAAGTGATTTTTCCTAAAGTATGTTTTTATTGTTCAGTTGTTTCAGTTGTGTACAACTCTGTATGACCCCATTTGGAGATATCTTGGCAAAGAGACTGGAGCAGTTTGCCATTTCTTTCTTCAGCTCTTTTTGTTTTTTTGTTTTTTAAACAGATAGGGAACTAAGGCAAATAGGGTCAAGTGACTTGCCCAAGGCCACATAGCTAGTAAATGCCTGAGGCCAGATTTGAACTCAGGCAGATGAATCTTCCTGACTTCCTAACTAGGCACCACCTAGCTGGGCCTTCTTGAAGTATAGCTCTGACCATATGACCCAACCCCCCCCCCCCATCCCTCCCACCCCTATTCAGTAAATTCTATTGACTCTTTGTTATCTCTAGGATCAAATATAAGGTCCTTTGTTTGACATTTATAGATCTCTTGACCCTGGCCACTTCCTATCTTTCCAGTGTTCTTACACATTCCTCCTCTTTACCCAATGCTCCTTTTCTCATCTTCATGTCTTTGCACTTCCATTCCCTCATACCTGAAATTCTTTCCCTCCCTCTTTTAGAATCTCTGGAACTCTTCAAAACTCAGCTCAAGCACCGCTTTCTGCTGGAGGCTTTTCCTGGTAACCCCCCACTTCCTCCCTCCACTTAGGTGTTAAAGCCTTTCCCTTTAAGATTACCCAGTATCTGCCTGTATGTGTTCTGTCTATACCTATATGCGTAAATGTCTTTCCCGTTAGAATGTAAGCTCCTTAAAAGAAGCAAAAGCTTTTAAAATTTTTCTTTGTATTCCCAATTCTTAGTGTGGTGCCCAGCATATAATAATCACTTATTAAATGCTTGTTATTAAATGCTATTCCAGGTAGCTTGACTTCCATTATCAACAACAAACATTTTGACAGCTCCTCCTCCTGGGTTAGGCACTGAGAGAGAAACAAAGACAAAAGAGACCCAACCTTGCCTTCAGGAGGTTTACAGTTTAACTGAGGAGATAGAGTATGTACCAAAAGTAAAAAATGAATATGAGTTTGCAGGAGTTAGAGTTTTTCTCGGGTGTGTACATTCCAACCAACTTCAGTAAGGAAGGCACTCAGGAGAACATAGTACCAAGGAAATTCTATCTGGTGGCTTGTGCTTTCTCTTTGTTCCTTCTTTAAATTGAGAAAGGAGGGATGGGGTTTACGTCCTCTATATTCTTATCCAGGGGTGGGGAACTATGGCTTCGAGGCCACATGTGGTCTCGAGGCTGTAAGGTTCCCCACCCTTGCTATTCTTCAAAGGTGCCATAGTCAGCTTGATACCTACTTCATTTCCAAGACAGAAAAAAATCCACTTATTCCAAGTTATATTTCCTGGCTCTCCCTCCAAACCCTTCATTTTTCTTACTTGGGCATTTACTTCTCCAGGAGGGCTGTCTGAATATTTTTACTAAAAATAAGGTTCAGATAGTTTTATTTTACTGCTCACACTATGAAAAGCCCTGGTTCTTATACCAGGTGAGCCCAAAGGTGGCAGGACTTTCCCCAATCTATTTATTTGCTTTAGCTGTTTATTTTAGCTGGATTAAAGTCAGCCTTATTTCACTTTTGATGAGGTGCCATAGACTAACAGTTAGTCTAAGCAGTGGGCTGCTTGGAGTCCCAGACAAACTTTTTTAAAATCCTTTTTTATTTAAAAGTTTTCATTTTTTTTTCAGTTAACAAGCATTTGTTTTTTCTTGTTTCTACTTCTCCTTTCATTGGGAACGTGTGTGTGTGTCTGTTTTTGTGTAGAAACCCAAACCTTGTAACAAATATCAAACAAAACAAATTCCTGCTTTGGCCATGTCCAAAAATGTATGTCTTATTCTTCATCTTGAATTTAACACCCCCCCCATTGAAAAAAGTGAATAACTTGCCCCATCATTGATCCTCTGGAGTCATGGCTAGTTGTTGCATCCATCACAGCTCTTAAATGTTTCAAAGTAGTTTGTCTTTATCATGTTGTAATTATACAAATTATTCTCCTGGTTGTACTCACTTCCCTCTGCATCATAACTTTTCCAGTTTTCTCTCTATCTATCCCCTTCATCATTTCTTATAGCATATCCCAGCATATTCGTATAGCATGGTTTGTTCAACCATTCCCCCATTGATAGGTATCCTCTTAGCTTCCCATTCTTTGCTACCCCCAAAGGAGCTGCAATAAGTATTTTTGCATATATGAATCCCTTTCCTCTTTCTTTGATCACTTGGGAGCATAAGGCCTATCCAAACTTAACTGGGATCCCAAAATTGATCCCCAAACTAAAATAGAAGAAGATAAATTCAGGTCCAGATTAAATAGCTTCATATTTAGACTAATTGACTAAAATTTCCATTTGATTTGACTAGTGTATTCACTGAGAGGTGGTGTAGTATGGTGGGTGGAGAACTGGACTCAGGGTTAAGAAGACATGTTCAAATCCCCCACTCTGACATATAGTGACTGTATGACCTCAGTAAAGTGACTTAGACTCTCAGAGTTCCAGGTAATGCTCTAAGACTGAACTGCAGAGAAAGCAGAAGAATCTGCTATAGTAATTTTGTACATAATGAGCATTCAGTAGGGTAAGGATTGAGACTAAACCTCTGATTTAATTTGTTGAAATTTCCTTTACAAATGCTGGTCAGCATCCTTTACACAACTTAAAGTGTTAAAGAATTGCCCTAGGGCACTGAGAGGTTGAGAGTCTTCCACAGATTGCCCCCCTATATGTGGCAGCCTTCCTTGTTTCAATAATGCCCCTTAGAAAAGGTTATTAGCTGATTGACAGGAGAAGAAAGGATCTGAAGCTTGAAGACCAGGTTTCTTTGTGCTACTTCCCTAGCTTTCTGACTTTAAGTGGGACTGGCAATGTTTTTAGCTCCCTATATGTCCCACCATGAAGATCATTCCACTATTCTGCTGCACACTCAGAAATTTTCTTTTTTTCCGTCACGTTTAAAAAAAATAATTTATTTATTAGAAATTTTCGAATCAATGTGAAGCTCGCATGTTTCGCGTCTCATTTCATTGATATTGCCTAGAGGAATGGGAGAAGTATTGGGTCAACTAAGTGCCAAAATAAGATCAAAGAATATAAATTCCTTTGGTATTAGCAGAATTTTGCTGATCTTTGGGCCTTGCTGGATTGGGCAATCCCATAGAGCAACTGGACATTTAAATTGGTGACCCATGAAATGACCTGCATTTTTCTGCCCTTTTACAGTATGTGTTGGGAGGAGGGAATGAGGTACAAGAGAGAACAGGACAGCAGTGTATAGACTTGCCCAGTACATGGCCATTTGACTCTCTTATCTTTCTAAAGACATAGCTTTAACTAGGACAGGGCAATTGGGGCTTTGACCCAGGGCACCAAATTTAGAAGACCCTGAATTTAGAAAGCTCCTGCTTTCCTTTAGCAGCATAGAAAAAACAGCTGAGCACCTAGTGCTAAGGAAACTCTATTTGGTGTCCTTAAGTCACAGGAATTCTCCCCACCAGCCTTATGGACCTTGTTCAGTGAGGTCCTATAGTACTATTCTGATACTGGCCTGGAGTTTAGTTACCTAGTACATACTAGAAGAAGGCGGATAGATAGCCTCATCTTCATCTGACTAAATTAGCCAACTTTTGCTACTCTGAATGAACCCGAAATTCAGTTCTTTATACAAAAAGAAAAAAAAAAAGATACTTTCCAAATGGTTCTGAGTACTAAGCTATAACCCTTCAGGCTATTCATGTTGTAATGTTGGCATATAATCATTTCTGCCAGAGTTCCCCTGAGGCCACCTCAGAAACTGTGCTCACCTTATTAGTTTTATCCAGAATAATTTCTACAGCATTTTGTATTCTCAAGGTGCTTCATAATCGTGTCTTTGTTATCTTTTCATCAGCTAGGTTAAGCTTATTTTCCCCTTTTTACATTTGAAGAAAAACAATGCTGTTGAAGATAGTGGTTTGCTGGTCCCAGGCAGGAAAAACTGCTTTGATGCCTATGGTTCTAGTTCATTGCCAACTTACTCCTCCGGGGTACAAGTGAATACAGAGTTCACTGGCTATGCAGGTACACTCCAGTCAATTTTGAGTAAAACCGTTGGCTCTTCCACAAGGTGAAAGAATAATGGTTATGCTTGCCCAGGGTGCACATCTCATCCCTGTCCTGTGCACATCTCTGATTCCAGGTAGTTGTACGGTAGCATACCAGTTCCCTGTGGTAGATCAACATAGTGGGTAAAGGCCACAGAAGCAAGATTTTTCTCCCCTCTTTGGTTCCAGATCTAGTATATGTAGTCAAGTTGTCCAATGGAGTCACTTATATCTCCATGGTAGATTAGTTGCTAAGATTTGCAGTGATTTCTTACTACTTGTTCATCTTTTTTGGTCTTTTGAGTGCTAGGATAAATTTAGTTTTGCTTTAAGATTGATTTTTCAGATTAACTGAAGCCTTTTCCAATCCTCCTTAATACTAGTGTCTTCCTTCTGAGATTATCTCTCATTTATCTTGTATATAACTCTTGGTTGGCATAGTTGTTTGCATGTTGTCTCCCCTGTTAGACTGGGAGCTCCTTCAGAACAGGGGCTATTTTTGCCTTCCTTTCTATTCCTGGCACTTAGAATAGTGCCTGACGCATAGTAGGTACTTCATAAATGTTTTTCGACTTGACTTGAACTGTTGAGTAGTATTCCTCTGCTTTTTCTGATGTCTTTGGGAACTTCTGCTCTGCATCCAGCTTGGCATTGTACTGAGAAATTAGGGCTCTTAAAAAAAACACATTTATTCATAACTATAATTTTTGTTTAAAACATTTGAGTTCCAAATTCTCTTCCTCCCTCTACGTCCTTCCCTAACCACTGAGAAGGCCAGCAATATGATGCCCATTATACACGTGAAGTCATGCAAAACACATTTATTTCCATATTAGTCATGTTACAAAAAACAAAAGCAAGAAAAATTATGAAAATAAAAAATATGCTTTAATCTACTCTCAGAGTTCATCAGCTTTCTCTCTGGAGGTGGATTGCACTTGTCAACATGAGTCCTTTGGAACAGTCTTGGATCATTGTATTGATCAGAGTAGCCAAGTCTTCCACGATTGGTTCTTACAATATTGTTATTACTATGTAGATTTTTCTCCTGGTTCTGATCACTTTACTTTGCTTCAGTTCATATAAGGCTTCCCAGGTTTTTCTGAAATCATCCCCTGTGGTGATAATGTGATTAAAAATCTTGCCCCCCTCCCCCCCTCACATATGCCCATTCAATAGGCCTCAGGTGGGGCCAGTTAAAGAGAGGTCTGATTAGAGGAGGGCCTACATCTTTGTGATGCCAATCAGTGATTAAAGATATTTCCTACATGCTTTTGCTAAGCAGATGCTAAGCCTCAGTCCCACACCCTTTAGCTGATTGAGCATGAAGCCCTAGGGGGGCGGCTCCCCCCCCTAAAAAGAATATGTATACCCAGAAGGTAGCCACTGAGAACTGAGAATTCTGAATCCAGCCCAAGGAGGAGGAGTAAGAACTCTGAGATGACAGAGCTGCAGAAAGAGTGTGGACTGGAGAGTGGAAATCAGGGAGCTGCAGAGACCAGAGAACTGAGGGGAGAGAGAACATAAGCAAGCAGACCATTAGGATTGATGAGTGTTTATGGGGAGGCCCCAGCAGGGGAGAAAGTTACAGGATGATTGTATATATGTATGCTATAATACTCTGTTATAATTTCCTTGTTGCTACATTGAGGTGGGCTGACTGGTTTGGGAATATAATTACTGCTATATCGAATTGGTGTTACTGGTTTTGGGGTTTGATCTTCTGGTGTCTAAATAAATGTTATACTTCCTCTGCCTTCTACCTAGAGACTTTTTCATACTTTATGATTCCAAGCTGTACAGGCATGTTCATGGTCATCTTCAAGGTCATGAATCTTGCCTTAATGATATATCCCCTCATCATTTCTTATAGCAAAATAGAACTCCCTCACAATTATATATCGAAACTTATTTAGCCATCCCTCAAGTTGATGGGCAACCCTTCAATTTCCAGTTCTTTACCACCACAAAAAGACCTGCTATAAATATTTTTGTACAGATAGGTCCTTTTCCCTTTTCTTTGAACTCTGAGGGCTCTTCTAAATTGAGATCCATTTTCCCCTTGCTAGATGGTCAGGAAAAGGTAGTATGGTGTAGAAGAAAGCATGCTGCATTTGGAAACCAAGGAGCTAGGCTTGTAGCCAGACTCTACTACTTACTAACTGTGTGACATTGGGCAATTCACCTAATCCTCCTGGGCCTCAACTCCTTATCTGCAAAATTAGAGTTGGACCAGGTATTCTGAGGTCCCTTCCGGATCTATTAGGTAGTTGTTTGACTGTTGTTTCCCCTATTAATTAGACTGTGAGCTCCTTGAGAGCAGGGACCATGTTTTTTCCTTTTTTTTTTTTTTTTTTTTTTGTATCTCCAGCACTAAGTGGAGGGCCTGGCACATTGCTTAAATAATACTTATTGTTGATGATAAAGATGAGGTGGAGAATGAAGATATTATGGTCAGAAATGATACATCTTTTTTTAAAAAAAAGAAAATTAAAGATACTATTGTCAGCCCATGGAATTCATTTCAGCTCAGGAAGTATGACCCAGGATCAATCTTATTTTTTTATCAAGTATTAGTGAGACTAAAAATAGCTATTATATTGCCCGAGATACTTGGTATTGGGAAGTCCAGTCGTTAATAGCAGGTAACAAAAATCCTCCCTGGCTCTGATGTGGATATTATGCACAGCTTTGGGCCTTTTAAATATTAGTTACCAGAAGTTCTACCCATTTGACTCCTCTGTGTGCCTAAAGACATGAATATAACCAGGGCAGGGCAACTTGCACATTAGCTGGGATCACGAAATGAGGAAGGTGCTGAATTAAAGAGGCCTGGGAGTGTTTGTAGGCTTTTGACAGCATAGGAAAAAAAAAATTCCATAGTGATAATAATACAATAAAAATAAAATAAACCCTAGTTAGCAAGAATAATTATTTAAAATGGGAACCAGACTAAAGCAAGAATTTCCCCAACACAAACCTGCTCTTTCTCCCACTCCGTAATTTCTCCTAGACTATCCATCAAGTGAAGGGGTGTTTTGTGCTGTTTACCAAGCTAGATTTTTGGTACTTGCCCCAAGCACAAACATTTCTCTTCCTAACTCTGCCTACATCTTAATTTCACTCTGCTTTAGATTACCATTTCAACAAGGGTTTGACCTCTATTATTTCCATCTTCTCTGAAGTGGGTTTGTAGAAGACACTGATTTTAATTCATCTGGCAGATTTTTTGTGGTTGGATGTAGAAGGTCTATTTTTGCTGCATTTAGGCAGCTAAGTGGTTTAGTGTATAACGAGCTAGACTTGAAGCCAGAAAGACCCCTCAAATATTTCCTAGCACCAGCAAGCAAGTCACTTACTCTCTGTCAGTCTCAGTTTTCCTCATCTATACAAAGCAGGTAATAATAGTTCCAACCTTACAGGGACATTGTGAGGCTCAAATGAGTTAATATGTAAAGTACTTTGCAAATCCAAAACTGCTTTTTGGAGGCTAGCTATTAATACAATTGATTTTGAAATGATCATTATTTGCTGAATTTTATTCTTTGGAGGAGAGTGAGCCACCCATGAGCATTTGATTCACCATGGTCACCGGATTTCAAGAGAACATTTTATGTCACCTTATAGTTGACAGAACACTTTCACCCACATCTCATTTGATCATCCCCTAAATGATTGCTCTTTCATCTTATAGAGGGGCCTCTGGCTTTGCAAAAGCTGTGTCAAGATGTGACATTTAAAAAGCTCAAGAGATGTAATTTCTGGATAGTCATTTTATTAATAATGCTAGAGTTTTAACAAAAGGTCAGTGGCACTCTCGAATCCCAAAGATAGAGAGCTGGGCAAGAAGTCAGGAAGTCCTGAATTCAAATGTGACCTCAGATACTTACTAGCCACTTGACCCTAGGCAAGTCACTTAACCCTGTTTGTGTCAGTTTCCTCATCTGTAAAATGAGCTGAAGAAGGAAATGGCAAACCACTCCAGTGTCTTTTGCCAAGAAAACCCCAAATGGGATCACAAAGAGTTGGGCATGACTGAAAAAATCTAATCTAATAATGTGTATTGAATCTTCCAAAGACTTTACTTGTCCTGAATCTGTCTGGCTTACTAATTTGCTCACTCTGAATTTATTTTTGACTCTCTTTTCTTTTGTCAGTCAGCTTTCTACCTTGGTGCTCTCATTCGGAGCCCTGGCTTTAATAATCATCTTTGTGATCATGACTTTGTGATCAAATCTCTACATCTCTTTGGAGAGTCTACCCGCATGCACCACACTCTATCTCCTCTTGCATTTGTCATCCCACATACCGGGAATGTTCCTTACCTTCTCCTCATAGATTCCCTCACTTCCCTTAAGATTCAGCTTCATGTAGAAATTTCATTCCTTTAATGTACAAGCAACGTCTTGTATGTGAAGCCTTTTCCGATTTCCCTAATTCCTTCCATCTCAAAATACTTTGTATACGTTTATATTTATCCACTTAATATCTATTCTGGATACGTTTTTAGATATACTTTGTGTCTCTTCCATTAAAATCTAAATTTATTGTGAATAGGAATCATTTCATTCTTTGTACTCATATCCCCAGGACCAACACAGCTTGGCCCTGTACTTAACAGGTGCTTGTGGATTGATTGGTTAAATGAGGAAGAGATGGGTAAATTTCTCAGTCTGAAACTGTTATTTTCTATCCCTACTGCTGATACCCTGACTTTCTTAATATGGTAACAATACGGAAAGGGCTAGGAAGGTGTCTAAAGTTGGTTATCCTATAAAATTCTCAAGAATATAAAAAATGGGCAATTGACCTCACTTCATTACTTCTCTTTGTTCCCAAATTCTCATGGACCGCTACTAGTACGTTTTGAGGAATTCCACTAGATACTTGCTAGAAGGGATCAGCTGAAGGCAGGCTTCTGAAAAAGGCATGTTGCTGGGTGTGGTGGCACACATTTGTAATACATACATGTGCCACTGGGCTTCTGAGCCTGGTGGATTGCTTGAACTCAGAAGTTTTGAGCTGCTGCAGGCCAAGCTGATCAGGTATCCACACTAAGTCCAGCACTAATAGGGTGAGCCCCAGGGAGGTAGGGGTAGCTATTAGGTGGTTTGAGGAGATGTGAACAAGTTCAGTCAAAAAGGGAGCAAATCAAAACTCTCCTGCAGATCAACGGTACAATATGGCTATGAGTGGCTACTGTACTTCCAGCCTTGGTGAGATAGGGAGAGCCAGTCCCAAATAAACAAACAAACACAGTGGAGATTATTTAGGAAACTCTCTTGAAAATGACAATGGAACTGCAGACAAAGTGCTCCATCTTGCTGGAGAAATTCATTTCTGGGGCAGAAAGCATTCAACCCTACTGCCCCCGCCACCTTTCTTGAGCTTCTTGAGTGGAGTCAGTTTATGAACATGTGGTATTTTTGCTTTTCATTGTGTCCCTAGTGCTTAGTATGTAGTAAGTACTTAATAAATGCTTTTTGTCTGACTCACTGATGCTAATCTCCAGGAATACTTTGAAAAAAGGTCTAGTGAATCCCCTTTAAGGATTAAAGTGATATCAGGTCCAGCAAAATGGCCATTTGGAAATTTTGGGGTACCTTATTGAGGGACTGGAGGAGGGTGGAATTGGGAAATACGATTTTTCTCTCTTTTTCTTTTTTAGTCAGCGGAAAATGATACAAATCTCTGAGAAATGCCATCTCAAGAATGTAGAAACAGAGAATGCTACTGTGGAAGTTGTAAAGAGGTAACCTGAGCTCTGATGTGAAGAAAATCTTCCTAACAATCAGAACTATCAAAAAAAATCAAGTGGCCTGTTTTAGGGGGAGGCAAGCGCCCCCTCATTGGAAGCCTTTATACAAGGGCTGGCTAACCAGCTATTTCATATGTTGAAGGGTACGTCTTTTCAAGCATGATTTGGACTAGATGGCCAATGAGACATCTTCCAATTTTAAAATTCTGTGTTCGTGGATTTAGAGATAGAAGAATTCTTTGAAAGTGTTTAACAGCCATCTTGTTCAAAGCCTTTATTTATTTGTTTGTTTTTGTGAGGTAATTGGGGTTAAGTGACTTGCTTAGTGTTATGTATCTGAGGCCAGATTTGAACTTGGGTCTTCCTGACTCCAGGGCCAGAGCTCCATCCGCTGTGCCACCCAGCTGCCCTATCAACCCTTTTATTTTACAGATAAGGAAATTGAGGCCCAAAGAAATAAGTGACTTGCCTGAGATTACACAGGTGGTAAATGGCTGAGCTCAGATCATGTGTTGCCTTGGATGAGGACAAATGGCCTTGATGTTCAGGAAAAGTTGGGTTTGGGAGGAGTCAAAAGGCGCCTGAATGCCTGGGATAATAAAGGAATTCTCTGGGAAAGAAAAGAATGGAGTAAAATGAAAGAGGGGAAAATATAATGGCGAAGGGAAGCCTCTAACAATAACAGAGGCAAAAATAGTTCCATCTCATACAAGTGACCCTTTGTTCAGCCTTTTTGCTAACATAGTTCTCTGAAACACTAGGACTATTATAACATAAACCTCCCTAATGGCACATACCATCCAAGACTGCCAAGACTAGTCATATAGAGCCAACCTCTTCTGAGCTGTGGTCTGGCCAGTTCCCAGCTCATCTGTAGGTTGGGTACTCAGGGGAAGAGTGGTGGGACAGAGGGTGGGGACTAGGGAGGGTAGGTCTTGAAGTAGTATCCAAATAAATGTTTAAAAAATAGATTTTGAGGAAAAAGTTGTTCTTGAAGGCAAAGTGTAATTGTCTCCTCATCTCAAGCCTAGTGTTAGAAAAAAAAAATAGGAGAAGTGGGGTCAGTCGGAAAATTAGGAGAGGTTACACATAAGAGAATTCAACTTGAACAGTATTTCCTCCAGAAGGAAGTCAACAGCTTGCCCAGTGAGTTTATGAACATTGAAAATTAATCATGTGATTAAAATCTTTGCATAATTAAAGTCCTCAATGGGGATAAATGTAGTCTTTGTAGGGAAGGCAGTAAAGGCACCAAAACCCTTCATGCATCTGCTGTAGACAGTGCAGATAAATTAAACATGGATTGTTTTATACAGGCTTAGTCTCCCTTTAGCCCTCTAAAGAAACGAAAGATCAGACCAGGTAATTACTGTTTTTCTGGCCCCAGAAGCACTTCAGGATTACATTGAGCAGGGAATGGAGGGATGCTCCCTACCTTCTTTCAAGATACCATTCAGGAGCCCCCACCAGGAGGGGGCTCCCTTTCCCTGCCAGAATGGTCAGAGATGAAGATGGATAGAAACGCTAGCTGTTTCCACTGCTGTGTGCACTGAGTCGTCAGTACCAAGTAGTGTCTGTCTAAAATAGGAAAAAATGAAAACTAGGTCAGCCTAGTTCTACTCCATAGCTTGGCGGGTTGAGAGAGTAGAGGGAGAGAAAGAAGGATGGTTTTGTGATTTCACCAATGTTTAACTGTCTCCACTGTGGCATATCTTTTTCATCTGGTTCCAAACATCCCATGTTTTCTAAAGGCTCCTTGGTTTCTAGCATTCACTGCTGGTTCTTGGGTGGCCCAGAGATACCTGTGGGGAGGACTCACTCATACCTACCCTTCAAAGCATTTCTGTCTGGGCCCGAGACCTCCTTTTTCCCTCCTTCTTCCTCCCCCATCTTCTCTGCTAGCCTTGTGCTGCTACAATCCTGCTTTTTTCAGGTTTGGTCTCAGGCAAAATTGTAAAATTGGCAAGGCTTGTCTTATGTGTCCTCGACCACTCCTTTTTCAGCCTAATTCTCTGTGCCATTTAGGGATCCAGAGACCTTTCCCCAACCTCCTCAACCCCTTTCCAATGGAAAGAACACTGACTCTGGGTTTAAATCTACCCTTGACGCTCCTTGTGCATCCTTGGACAAGTCACACTCCCTAGGTTTTAGTTTCCTCATCTATAAAATGAAGGGGTCAACTCCATGGTCTCTGAGGCCCTTTCTAGGTCTAGATCTATGATTTTATGACCTAACCCAAATCATTGATGCTTCAATGTGATTAATGCCTCTGTTCTCCTTCTTAGCAGATTTTATAGTCTGTGTCTTATTTGTGCTTGTGAAAGGAAAGGCTTTGTCTCTGCTGAAGAAATTTCAAGCTGCAAGCAGGGAGGTGATTTAGATGCAAAGGACCTTCCAAACCCTATGAAATCTTAGTAGGTGTCTCCTAAAATCACATGAGAAGGTTTTGTTGTTGTCGTTTTTCAGTCAGATCCAATTTTTTGTGATCTCATTTGGAGTTTTCTTGGCAAAGATATTGTAGTGGTTTGCCATTTCCTTCTCCAGCTGATTTCACAGATGAGGAAACTGAGGCAGACAGAGTTAAGTGACTTGCTCAGGGTAACACATATTTGAATTCAGGAAGATGAGTCTTTCTGACTCCACACTCAGCACTCTATCCACTGACTCACCTAGCTGCCCTTAGATAAGAAGGTGACAGACTATTAAACAGTGAATATGGACAGCCAGAGGGGTGAGAATTAGGGGATTTTATGGTTTGACTTACAGTAGGGAGTATGTGGATAAGCCTTTCCTGTTTGCGTGGTTAGTATGTGGATTTACTACTAGCTCAAGATTTTATTTGTAATTAAGTTCTATAAATAGATAGCTGGCCTCAGTCAGGAAAGCCTGGTTTCTGACACATACTAGCTCTGTGACCTTGGGCAAGTGCGCCCCAAGCAATTCTCTTAGACTAAAAGTTGAAGAGTACTTGCTGATGTTCTTGACAGACATAGACGGAGATTCCTACACCAAAAGGACACCACAGGACTGGTTAAAAAAGCATCAATTCAACAAATCCAACACAACAAATATTTATAAAGAACAGCTCTAGGCCTAAAGGCAGCTAGGTGGCATTGTGGGTAGAGGGCTGGGTCTGGATTCATGGTGACTAGGGGCAGGTCACGTAAATTCTGTCTGCCTCAGTTTCCTCATCTGTAAAAAGGAGACAATAATAGCATCTACCTCACAGGGTTCTTGTGAGGATCACGAGATAATATTTAAATAGCACTTTGTTCACCTCAAAGCTCTCTAGAAGTGTACTTAATATTAACAACAATAAGAAACTTATGACTATTAATTGTGTAAAAGACACTTTTTATGCACTGACAGCCCCTTTCCCAGGGCTTTCTTTATTGAAGAAGTTATGCCAAGGAGGGTTGGCTCAGTACATAAATCTTACAATTCACACAGAACATTTCTTTCTATCTCCTCTTCCTCTTTGGCTCTCCATCTGCCCTTGCTCTATCTCTGTGGCCTTAATTGGGTTTCATAGCCAGATAAGAGAGAGCTCTGAGGAGGAGGGAATGGCATTGGGGGAAGAGGTGGGGGTTGCACAGTGAGGGATAAGTGTGTTAGGAAGAGATCGATGTGGTTTCTCTGAGCTGACATCTATAGACCTTGAGCCACCCTATAGAGAGATCACGTAAAAGGGTGAGAGTTCTTATTCAAGGCAATGCAACTGAAAATCATTAATTCTACCTGCAGTTAATTCCTCAAAAATAGGAAAGTGAGTTCTATGCTGAAGGACCCATGCTATTTCTTCCCTGTGGCTAAGGAACTCCTTGGTAGTAAGTTAGTCTTTTATTACCATTTTAAAATCAAGTCCTACTGTGATTCACCATTTTATGTTACCATTAAAATCAAACTTCTCTCCTCCTTTGGAAGGAAGGAAACAAGTATTTATTAAGTGCTTTCTATGTGCAGGGCACTGTCCTAAGTGCTGGAAATACAAATACAAGCACAAAAGAAGACAATTCTTGTCCTCAAGGAGCTTACATTCTAAAGGAGGAAGACAACACACAAAAGCAAGTTGAGAAATGGTGGGGACTGGGGAGGGGCAGGTAGGACGTTACCTGGCAGGGTGTCATGGTTTTGAACTCCAGAAAGTCAGAAGCAGGGCCAGGAAGAGAATGACAGCAGACCAGGTTAAGCCCTTCTGTGTAATGGAGGATTTAGGAGGAATGAGTCACTGAGAGAAGGAGAGGTGGGCCTTGTAGAGGAATGTTCTAGAGTGAGCAGGTTGCAGGGGTGGCAGGCTATTCCAGGACAAGGAGGCCTTAGGTGCTGAGGGCAGTTCCTGCATGAGCCAGCAGTAAAGAAGGCATGGTTTTGACATCCAGAAAATCCGGGGACAGGACTGAGGGGAGAATGGTATTGCAGGCTCTCCACCAACTGAATCCTTGATGCCTCTCATTCATTCATTTAATTCTGAAACACAGTCATAGAGAATTACTTGATGTCATTGAGAAGTTGAGTGACTTGCCCAAGGTCACATAGCCAGTATGTGTTAGAGATGGGAACTGAACATAAGTCTTCCTCACTCTGTCTATTATGTCTTAAAGTTACATGTCATCATTTGGAGAGTGTCTAGATAAAGGGGATGTTGCTATTACTGGATGTTGGATTACTCTGTTGGCAATCATGGCCTTCTGATTCTTAGATACATTGAAAACCAAAGAAGACATGAACTTTAAATGCAGTTAGGGAAACCGAGGTTAGATATCAGTGAGACCTCTTTTTTTTTCTTGACTGATTCAAGGGAGTGGGACTTGGGAACAGGATATAAAGTATGGATGGAGATCTTATACATCTGCTTAGAAGCAAGGAGATTGTGAAAGGGAAGTCCTCAACAACAAAGACCTAGAAAGGTGAAAACTGCCTTTACCAAAGACCTAGGCCTTTACCATGGTCATAGATAGCAAATGGCAGGGCTGGAATTTGAACTAAGAGCCTCCAACTCCAAATCTACCATCATTTCCACCCTGCAATGCTGCCTTCTTTCCATACACAAAAGCCTACATTTACAATTATCAGAGTCTCCCTGAGCTCTTAAAATCTCTAGATGTTCAAATATCATTGCTGGGGGCTGTCTTTTTCATTTAAAATGTCAATCTTGCTTTTTTCCTTCTTAAACTGGGTCTAACTGAATGATCCCCATTAGCAGTTGCACTCTGGAGTTTGCACTAATTAATCAGACAAAGTGCAGGCATCACTCATCCTGTACCCCTCACTACATACACTTTCACACTGTGTATTTGAAATGTAGCCAGCCCTTCGTTATTCAAGGCAGTGGGAATTACTAACGATAGAACAGATAATTGAAATCAGTCAATCAGCAAGTATTTATTAAGAGCCCATCATGTGCCCATCCCTCCACTGAAGTCCTACTCTCATGCCTCATAGAACTCTATGTTCTCAAAGCCCATGCCAACAGAATTCAAGCCTTGGCAGGTCTTACCATAGCTGGAAGGATTGTGAGTGTAGTCCTGGTGATGGATAGACTGTATGTCTGTCATTCAAGGGCCAACGTAGCCAAGTTCAGAGACTCATTAACTAGAAGGTTGGCCAAAAGGTGATGCTTTTTTTTTTAGTCACAGAAACTCATGAAGACTAAAGGAATTGAGCAGGGCCTCTTAACCTCCTCTCAGGAAACTTGCTTTAAAAATATTTTCATAACTGCATTTCAATACAATTGGTTTCTGTTGTAATTCTATGTGTGTTATTCATTTAAGATATTATTCTGACAGTGGGTTCATAAACTTCTCTAGACTTCCAAAAAGGACCATGACACAGAAAAAGTTAAGAATCCCTGGAGAATAATCCCAGGAGCATAGATCTAAAGCTCCAAGGGACCTCAGAGGCCATCGAGTTGGACCTCTTAATTTTATACATAAAGGGACTGAGACCCAGAGAAATTAAGTGACTTGCCCAAGGGATTACAATCTTCAGTGATAGAGGCAATGCCTCCTATGGATCAAATTACAGACCCTTTAAGTATTGACATAAGTCTGTAACTAGCATCATAGGCCTCATTATGGTCATTAGTTTCTAATCTCCCTTACAAAACCTCTTACCAGTGTTCTCACAATTTGCAAAATAATCTGGTTCAAGATCCCTTTCCTAGGATCTTCTTACTCTTCCTTAGGGCTACTAAGAAGTAAGGAAGCCAGGAAACCACAATAAGTCAGAAATTCAGAAGGAGGAAAAGCTAAAAAGGAGGTCTCGATAATCCACCTATTGAGCGGTCAAACATGTAATAATCCAGAGGAAAGTGTCATAAGAGATAGCCAGCTCTATTAGCATGTTTTTGTAACTTTAGATGGACACCTTGACCTCTATCTTACCTCAATGGATGATAACACAGTTACACACTGCTCATGGCAGAGCCAAAGCTATTTCTTTTAAAATAAATTATTGTCGATGCCTTTTAAAAAATCACATTAATTCTCAAATACAAGGCGTCCCAAAAGTCTTAGTTTGGTCTTTAGCTTTAATAGCTTGCTCTGCCATCTTACCCTGACCTAGCAACCATCATTTCTAACAGAATAAAAATGCTGCCTTGCCAAATCAACCAATACAGCAGACTGTGACAGATGTAAAATCATATATCCATAATCCCCTACCTCTGCAATGAAGAGAGAGAGGTGAATTTTCTCGATTCTCTGGAATCAAGCTTAGCCATAATTTTGACAAAGAACTTATTTCATTTAGTTGTTCTTTTTGCTTACATTATTGTGGTCATTGTGTATGTTATGTTCCTGATTGCGTTTACTTCATTTTGTATCAGTTAATAGAAGTCTTCATATTCTACTTTGTTATCCCCATTATTCATTATTTTTCATGGTATATCAATGCGTTC
The DNA here is from genome assembly GCA_028646595.1 of Phalanger gymnotis. Classification (NCBI taxonomy): domain Eukaryota; kingdom Metazoa; phylum Chordata; class Mammalia; order Diprotodontia; family Phalangeridae; genus Phalanger; species Phalanger gymnotis. The sequence goes on from CM053622.1 coordinate 132,713,886, forward strand.
ACATACCACGGTTTTCAAAATTTAAATTTTTTTTGAATTGTCAAGCATTTACTTCTACTATGCCTTTTACATTTGAAAAAAGAAGAAAAAAGAAAACCTTTGTTAAAAAAAATGTATAGTCAAGCAAACAAATTCCCACATTGGCTATGTCCAAAACTTTTTGTTTAAATCTGCATCTTGAATCCATCACCTATCTGTTAATAGATGTCTGATATGCCAGGAATATGCTTCATCTTTGGTCCCCTAGAATTGTGGTTTACATTGATCAGAGTTCAACAGTCTTTCACAGTTGTTTTTCTTCATATTGTTGCTATATATAAATTATTTTTGCTTATTATATATATTTGTTGCTATATATAAATTATTTGTCTGGTCCTGCTTTTATATCTCTCTGATTCATTCACTATCCTACTCACCCATGTAGCTTTTCCAAACATTTTCACCGCCCCCCCCTCAAATTTTCCATGGGTCACTCACCCTCTACCCTCTTAGATGAGAATCTTGCTCATATTTCACTGGAAAACTTGAGATCTTTTACCAAGAGCTCATTCTTTCAATCTCTTCCTCATTTCATATCATTCAGATACCTTTTAATAATAATAATAATTGTAGCTAGTATTTATATAGTGCTTTAAGGTTTGCAAAGTGCTATACATGTGTTATCTCATTTGATCCTCACCATAACCCTTGGAAGTTAAATGAATAAAACACATAGAACTACAACAGAAACTAATTGTATTGAAATGCAGTTATAATTATCACCATTTTACAGTTGAAGAAACTGAGGCAGACACAGGTGAAATGACATGCCTGGGATCACACAACTAGTGTTCGGGGCCAGATTTGGACCTAGTTCTTCATGACTTCAGGCCCACTGCTCACCGTGCTCCCAGATGCCTCCTCCACTATTCCCTCACTCACTCCTTTCTCACACAAAGAGGTGGCACTTGCTAAGGCAAACCCCTCTACATGTTCAAGTGATACTATTCCATTCCATCTTCTCTAGTGGATTGCCCCCTCTGTCACCCCCGCTCACTCACTAATCCTCAATTTTTACCTGTCTGCTAACAACTTGCCAGCTAATTACAAATATGCCCATGTTGCTTTATCCTCAAAAAACCCTTACTTGATTCACCCATGCCCACAAGCTATTGTCCTGTCTCTTCTCTCTTACATGGCTAAACGCCTTGAGAAGGTGCCTCCAATAACTTTTCTGTCACTGTTTTCTGAACTCTCAGCAATCTAGTTTCTTATATAAGTGAAACTGCTCCCTCTAGTCACCAGTTATCTCTTAAAAGTGACATCTAATGACTTTTATTTTCAACTTTTACCCTTCTTGATCCTTCTGTACCTCAGTGTTGGGCTCTCTCCTCTCCTCTCCCTCTCCCTCTCCCCTCCCCTCCCCTCCCCTCCCCTCCCCTCCCCTTCCCTCCTTTCCCCTCCTTTCCCCTCCCCTCCCCTCCCCTCCCCTCCTCTCCTCTCCTCTCCTCTCCTCTCCTCTCCTCTCCTCTCCTCTCCTCTCCTCTCCTCTCCTCTCCTCTCCTCTCCTCTCCTCTCCTCTCCTCTCCTCTCCTCTCCTCTCCTCTCCTCTCCTCTCCTCTCCTCTCCTCTCCTCTCCTCTCCTGTCCTATCTTAAACTCAACACATCCCAAACTGAACTCATAATCTTTCCCCCAGATAACTTCCCTGTTACTGTACAGGGCACTGAGATCCTTTTAGTCACCTAGGCTTACAACCTAGGTATCATCCTTGACTCCTCACTCACCACCACCTCCCGTGTCCAATCAGTTGCCAAGTCCCCTTGATTCTACCTTTGCAATAACTCTTATGTGCCTCTTCTCTCCTCTGACACAGCCATCACCCTGGTACAATCACTTGTTCCCTCATACCTGGACTATTTCAGTAGCCTGCTTGTTGGTCACACTGTCTCTCAATTCCCCACTCCAGTTCATTCTCCACTCAGTTTGGGAAGTGATCTTCCTAAAGTCGGGGTCTGACTGATGATGTCACCCCCTATTCAATAAACTCTAGTGACTCCCGTTTACTTCCAGGAACAAATTAAAAATCCTTTATCTCGCTTCTAAAGCCCTGCATGACCTAATCCCTCCCTACCTTTCTAGTCTTTTAAACCTTTTATTCCCTTCCAAATATTCTGCAATTCAGTGATGTTCGTCTTTTTTCCTTTTGCTTGTACAAGACACTCCATCTCCTTACTCTTTGCATTTTCACTGGCTGTTTCAACAATCTGGCTAGCAGCTGTTGTGGGGGTGAAAGATCAACACAAGCCCAACAACAAGAATGCTGCCAAAGCCCAGGTTCTTTTGATTTGCTTTACTAAGAAAAGCAATGTTAAGGGGTTGACAATCTCACCTTAATCCAGCATAGAAACACCATTCACTTGGTTTAGGGGAAAAAGCCAGCACCCTGAACTTCAGAGCAAATACAAACAAATTACAAACATCCACAGACAGACCAAATATGATTCATAGTTACCAACATCTAAGTTCAGCCCGGGAGCTCATAACAAGGACTGGCCCAGAGTCACGCGAGCTGCCACAGCTGTGGGTAAGAGCTCCAAGAAAGAAAAAGCCAACCCCTGGTTTTACATCTTTTTCAGGGTCAGGAGCAAGTCACACATGCGACTCACCCACATGACCTGAAATCGTCACAAAAAGACAACTTAAACTGATGTGGTCTAAAAGCCTCTGATGTCCTAAACATGCCACTCAAACCCACATAAACTAGGCCCTCCCCTGAGGCAAGGAGGTCACCAAGGACTCCAAATCTAATCAAGGAAACAAAGGCCAAATTCTTCAAGGGCACTTGATTGAACTGAGTGGTAAGAGCCCATTTTGATTGCCAACACACTGCCTGTTTCCTTTACTTCAAATTCTCTCCCTCTTCATATCATATTGGCTTGCCTGGCCTCCTTCGCTTCTCAGCTGAAGTCCTACCTTCTTCATGAATCCTTTCCCAGTTCCTCTAAATACTAGTGCCTTTCCTTTAAGATTATTTCCAAGATGTCCTGTATATCATTTTGTTTTTACATATTATTTACTTGTTGTCTCCTCCATTATACTCTGAGCTCCTTGAGGGTAATAACTGTCTTTTCTCTTTCTGTTTCCCCAGTCCTTAGCTTAATGGCTGGTATATAGTGGGCACTTAATAAATGCTTGTTGAGTGGACTTCTGCTGATTTCACTTTGCATTGGTTCATACAGGTCTTCCCAATTTTCTTAGAAACTGTCCATTTTGTCATTTCTTACGATGTAATTATATTTCATTACATTCCCACACCATAATTTATTTACTCAAGCACCACAACCTGAATAGCTGTTCCTTAACCAATGCCACCTACTTTGTTTCTACTACTTGATTACCACAAAAAGTGATATGATGAATATTTTGTTGTAGATGGCACCTCTCTTATTTTGAAATTCTTGATCATCCCCTCCAACCCTGGTGCTCCAAACCTCCAAATCAAACCTCTGCAGACATCCCAGAGAAGCTAAGACGCTGAGCTCTGAGCTCTCTAGCACCATGCTTTTTTTTTTTTTACTCTCATCTATTTTCCACCCTGCACTGACATTTGAATTTCATGGGTTCAAATTCTGCTTCTGCTGCTGTGAGACCTTATGCAAGTCACTTAACTTTATTAGGTCTTAATTTCTTTATAAAATAAGAACATTGAACCAGATAGCCTTTGAAAGCCCTTCTAGCTCTAAATATAGGATCCTAGGATTCATTGCTATTCTTTTCATCACTTCTTTTGAGATTCTAGTATTTTTTTCCTCTTAATGAATTTTATTATTTTTCCCAATTCTACAAAATGCCTCTTTGGTAATTAGGTTGGTGTGGTACTAAATCTATAAATTAATTTATGTCCGATCATTTTATTTACACTGGGGTGGACCAGTTCTGAGCAAAGACTAACCTTCCAATCCCAATAGAAAGGACAGGGGATTTGAAGTTGGAGGACCTAGTTTGAAATTTGGTCTCTCTGTTCCACTTGAACTTGATGGTCCTTAGATTCCTCATGTATAAAATAAGGAGATAATATTCCGGCATCCAACTTAAAATCTATGATTCTAAAATTTGTTTTTTTCATTTTTTATTCTAAATCTCCCAATAAATGACTTTGTGATGAGTAAGTGGTCTTCATGAGTTGCTACAGCCAAGAAAACATCATTATCTGGTAATGATGGTACATCTTTCATTTGGAGACCAGCCTAGTAACTTCCTGTAGCTGTAATATAGATTTTTAAAGAAATAGGGTGTGAAATATAGAAGTTGAGAAGTCAAAAATTATATCAAGTCACTGAATCATCGATTTAGAGGAAGAAGAGGCTTTAGTGATTACTGAGTCTGGTTCCCTCATTTTACAGATGAAGAAACTGAGAACAAGGGAGCTTAAGTGATTGTCCAGGGACACACAGCGCACATAGGAGGTGCTTTGAACCCAGGTTTTTCTGCTCTGACTCTACATATTAAAAATTAATAATCTTCATAGATTTTAGAGTTGGAAAGAACCAAATCTCTTTGAGATCCTGGGGTTTCCTCTGTGCCTCAATGAGGCATTAATGCATTCCTTTAGGGGAAAACACAAACAATAGAGCACAAAATGATAAAAGATAAGTGCATAAGAGAAGAGATCTAAGAGCTTCAAGGGGGAAAAGCATTATCAGTTGATGTGGGGAGTTATTATAATAAAATCCCAATTCTACAAGTTGATATGTGTGAATGATTCCATCATATTCTTCCCTGAGACTATGTTGGGGATGGGGCTAAGGGAGCAGGAAGATAAGAGGGGTGGAACATTAAGTGGGAAAAGTAGAAGTGCATGAGAAAGGCTAAGGTCACAGAGAGGATTGGCTAGGGATAAAAAGAAATATTTACCTAATTCAAAAATGTTTCCCCATTTGGGCTTTCCCTATTCAGCCTTATTGAATCAGACTTTCCCATCCCCTAACAGTCAATCAGCAAGAAAACAATGGTTGGTTCAATTAAGTGTTAAATATTTCTCAGAATTAGAGCTTGGGAGAGACATTGAAGTAGCTTGCTGGTGTTGACCTGAAAGTTTGGTTAAAGAAGGCAAATAGACTAGGTGATGTATAAATTCATATTGTTTATTCCCTTGAAGCTAGTGATACCGAGTCAGAAGGAAAACTGACTGACAAAAGAATGAGAAGGTTTAAATACACTTTAGAACAATCTCAACACCAATGTATGGTCTCCATATCATGAGAAAGGAAGTTTCTTAGTTGAATGAGTCATAAATACAGTAAGATGAGACAATTGACAAAATAGTGTCAATTAGAAATTATCATCCCAATATGTTTGTGTTTCCCCATGTATAAGCACACGCCCCTAGGATATCAAGATAAGAGAAGTCCCACTATTCTGGCTTATCATTTAGAGGTTACAACAGGAAGAATACTCTTTGTCAACTTTATCTGGTGTTTGAAGTTGCTGACACAGGAAAGGGCATTTTTAGAGCAAAGTAAAGCAGTTTGGTTGATTAGTTCCAGCTTTAGATCTTATTGGGGTTCAAATAATCTGAAAAGATTGTCACTGGGGAATGGGAATTTTCTCTTGTCGACTAGCAGAGGCTTCCCAAGAGACACATGATTGTCACTGTGTGGCTGGATGGCTGGTCTGGGAGTTGAGAAGATCTGGAAGGGTTTGTGATTGGCAGCAGTGAGAGGTGTATCCACACCAGCCAAATTAGCAATATTTTGAATTAGTGAGGTAGATTATTTGTGTACTGCAAGGATCTACTACACTGAAAGCCATAAGAAGGCAGGGACTTTTCTAAACTTTGCTTAATGGTCCACTTTACAAATTACACATTCCTCTTCAGCCTGCATTCTGAACTTCCTCTACTTTGCTCCAGAAAACAAGCCATTCTAGCCTTGGAATTTACATATTGGAAGTATGTTTTGCCCTTGTGGTTCTTCCTTCTGATTAGAGACTCTTTCCCAGAACCTCTATTTAAGGAAGGTGCCCAAGCCTGCAATATCTTCATCACTTTCTCTAGTATTCCTGAGCAGGGTACCTTAGTCTCTCTTCCCTCCTCCTTTCAGCTTTCCCCATTAGAATGTAAGCTCCTTGAGAGAATAGACTGTCCTCATTTGTGCTTGTATTTGTATTCCTAGCATTTAGCACACAACAAACACTTAATAAATATCTGTTGATAGTTAAAATGATACATTTGAATTTAAGAGCAAATGCAAAATATTAGCTGAGGCTCCTGGGAAATCATTAGGAAAACATGAATGTTGGGGGAGGGTTACGACTGGGTAAAGAGAAGCATCAGTGAAAGATTAGAACTGCTGCTGGGGTGGAGTGAATGATGAACACGACAAATCACAGAAAAGGCAAAATTACTAAACTGTAATTTGACTCCCATTGTCTCTGGCAAGTGGAACACATTTTGGAATGGAAAGGACAGAACAAAAATATTGAATAGGGAATTGAAATCCAACCTAAGTAGGGAGAGAGTAAGAGAGTAGTTTCCTAGCTGTCCTTGGTGACTTCATATCACCATGTCCAGATGAAATACACCCTAGGAAATTAAAAGAACTGGCAAATGTGATGACTAAGCTACTGTCAGGGATTTCTGAAAGATCAAGGACACAAAGCAAGGTACTGCATGATTGGAAAAGGACAAATGTTGTCCCTACTGCCAGAAAAAGGAAATAGAGTCATTAAGTTATATGTGAGAGAGCTCGACTTAGATTCCTGCCAAAGTTCTAGAATCACTTATTAAAGAGACAGTGAACATCTAGAAAAAGGAGTAGCAATCAGAGAGAGCCATTGGGGTTCATCAAGAAAAGGCTGTGTCTAAGTTTCTTTCTTTCTTTTTTTTTAAGCAAGGTTAAATAGACTGCCAAATCAAAGAAATCCTATAAATGCAATTTGCCTATATTTTAGCAAAGCATTTGACAAATTGTCTCATTAATTTATAAGATGGAGAAATTGTTGTTGTTTGTCCTTCATTCTTGAAGAGGACCATGACATCAGGAAGGTGATGCCATGACTTGAAAGGGAATTGGATTTAAGTGAGGGAGGACTGTGCAAAGTCACCAGTCTCACTTTCTCCTCCAGAGCCATCTGGGTCCAGTGGTAAGAAATAGAGAAGAATGACTGCAGATGACCCCTAGATGGAGATAGATGATTTAGGCAATAGTACACCTAAGTGCAAGCAGAAATGGTGGAATGACTGGGTCCAAAGACTAGTCATTAATGGCCCAATGTCATCTTAGAAGGAAGATGGTCTCCAACAGAGTGTTCTAGGGAGCTGCCATTGCCCAGGGCTATTTAATATTTTTATCAGTGACTTGGATTGAGAGGCATAGATGGCATGCTAATCAAATTTGCAGAGGACAGAAATCTGGAAGGACTTGCTGACATGCTGGATAACTGAGTCAGGATCCAGAAAGATCTTCACAGGCTAGAATGTTGGCCTGAATATAAGAAGGAATTTTATACAGAAAAATGTGAAGACATAGAGTTGGAAAGCATGAATATAAGCATGCTTATACAACTATTTGTCTACAAAGAACCTCAGAGATTTTTTGCCGAGTTGTTTTTCACTCATGTCTGACTCTTCATGACCCTTTTTGGGGTTTTCTTGGCTAAGATACTGCAGTAGTTTGCCATTTCCTTCTCCAGCTCATTTTATAGATGAGGAGCTGAGGCAAACAGGGTTAAGTGATTTGCCTAGGGTCACACAGCTAGTAAGTGTTTGAGGATAGATTTGAATTCAGGAAGATGAGTCTTCCTGACTCTAGCCAGGCATGCAATCTACTGCATCACCTGGTTTCCCACACTGGGATTCTGTTAATCCATGGTCTCTTACTTAAGCAGATATATTTTAAGAAAGCTCACTTTATTCAATACATTCGAGTTGTAAACATAAAAGTCCTTGGATCAATCTTGTAAAATTTTCTTTAAGTAACAAATTATGCTTTCTAGATGCCCGAGACCTTTATTCTTTTCAACTGGCAGTTTGTTTTTCTTTGCTTAGACTGTTTTCACCTAAGGGTTTCAATTCATCCTTCTACATATGTTTGGGGTTTGTAAATGGGAAACACATTCTCTTTACAGGTGGGTTTCTTTAACAAATAGGGACACTGTAGTCATGTCTCCACAATGCACTGTTTGTAATTTTCAGTTCCCAACATCACATGCCCAACAGCTACAATGGTTAACAAACTTATCAGCTAGAGGAAACAAATGATTGTGTGGGTGGCCCTACTCATCCACCCAAGGCCCACTAATCACTTAAGTGTGTGTTGCTTCTCTTAAAACAAACCCATAGGCCTTGACCAGATAAGCCCCTCTGTTTCCCTGAAACCCAAACCAGAGCAAAGAAAGTGGAGCCAGCTTCTAGGGAGAAGCATCTGGACATTAGTCATAGGTGGACCAGTCAGGCAGCAAAGCAGCAGACTGGAATGTTCAGGGGATGGGATGGGGGAGGGAGGAGAAAAGGGGAAAAATCGGTTCTCTTAACACACCAAAATCCAAATGCCCCTGGGGAACACTTGGATTTGCAGTCTGAATAGAAGTTGCAATCCCTAGGATCTGTTGACTCTGCCCCATAGAGTAAGTCCAACTTGGTCATTCCCAGCTCTCCAACCCATTAGTATAGTATTATATAAAATGTGGATTGTGTATACTCTTCTGTTCAGGAGATACTCTTTTCACATGAATGGAACCAAATTCTGCTTGGAGTCAGCAAGTCCATTTTGCTGGAGGAATAATTTAGCAGCCTTCCAGTTTGGACTGGGGTCATGGAATGGTAACACCTTTAAAAGGATCTCTGAGGACAATGGTGTGGATAATTCTGCAGTGAGTTGAACCTAATAATGAGAAACTCAATAGGGGTAGATGTAATGTCCTATACTTGGTTAAAAAAAAATCCATTGCGTAAATATTGGATATGGGAGGCCTGGCTAGATAATAATTCATTTGAACAGGCCTGGAGATTTTAGTCAACCACAAGTTTAATATGAATCAACTGTAATATGCCAACTCAAAGCCCTAATGGGAGCTCTGGCTGTATTAATAGAAGAATAGTATGTATATGCCTACTACTACTATATAATTATGATATACATAATGATGATAATAACAATGATAATGATGATAATAATTCTGATGATGATAATGATAATGATGATGGTAAAAATAAGAGCCCTGGAGCCCAGAAGACCTGGGTTTGAATTTTGCCCTTGTCATATGCTGTCCACGTGACTATGGACAAATCACTTAACCTCTTAGTGCTCTAGGCAACTCTCTAAATCTATAAATTGAATAGATGGTGCTGACTCGTCTTGGCAGAGGGAACGTCCTCATTTAGGGGTTCCTTATGCCAATGAAATCACAGATTCGATCCCTATTCCTAATAATAATAACTAACAAATATAATATGACATATAATGTGTAATATACTACATGTGTGTATGTATGACAAAAATGACCCCAAAAAGAAAAAAAAGAGTTCTTGCTCTTAGGAAACTTATAGTCCACCATGGGAACAATATATATCTATATAAATAAAAAAAAAAAGAAAAAAATACAAAATAAAGACAAAGTAGTTTAAGGAGAGTAGGCACTAGAAATTTGGGGAATCAGAAAAGGCTGCATTTAGAAGGTGGTACTTCAGTTGAATTTTGAAAAAATCAAGATATTTTTTGGCCAAGGTAGGGGTAAAAATGATTTAGGATGCGAGAGGGCCAGTACAAAAACCTGGAGCCAGGGGATGGAGTTCTATGAGAGGAGGAGCAAAAAAACCAATTTGGCCAGACCACAGAGTATAGGAAATGGAATAATGTACAATGAGGGTTGAAAGGTAGTTTGGGAGCCACATTGTGAAAGACTTTAGAAGCCTAACAGAGGAGTTCTGCATTTATTATAGTGGTAATAGGAGTCATTGGAGTTTAGTGAGTAGAGGACTGGTATGGTCAGATGTTTGTTTTAGGAAATCACTTTGTTGGTAGTGTGAAGGATGGACTAGAGTAGGAAGAGATTTGGGTTTAAGGAGGCTAAATAAGAGGTCATTATAATATTCCAAGGGAGAGGAAATTTGGGGCCTGAACTAAGGTAGCAGCTATATGATTAGTAAGAAAAGGAGAGATGTAGGAGGTGTCAGTCAACAAGTTAAGTCAATAAGCATTTATTAAGTGCCCACCATGTGTCAAGTACTGTGCTGAGTTGGGTATATATATAAAGCTAGACAAAAATAATCCCTTCCTTGAAGGCCCTCACAATCTAAAAAGGAAGAAAACATAAAAACAACTGTGTAAAAACAACATCTACACAGAGTAAAAGAGAGAGAATCTGAGGAAAGGAAGCAGTATTAAGGGTGACAAGAATAGGCATTATGATGATGTATCAGCAAAGCAATAGTCACAACATCGAGAATAATTGTGAATGTGCCTGTATAGTTCTGTATTACAAAACATAAGAGACTCTCCATATAGAAGGTGGAAGAAGTAAAACATTTATTCAGACACCAGAGGACCAGCTCCCAAAACCAGTAAGCCCACTTTATCGTAGCAGCAAGGAACTTAAGACACAATATCACAGCATGGAGCCTCGCCATCCCATAACCTTTTGGGACTCCCTGCTGCGGCCTTCCCACAAACACTCATAAATCCTAGCTCACTCCTGGCCTGTGTCCTTCTCTATCCAAGGTTCTAACTCACTCTGAGTATTTCCTGCTCTACCCTTTCCGGTTCCACTCATTCAGCAAGCTCCTCCCACCACTTGTGACTTAGGCTTCCTGTGACATAAATAGGTGGGAAATGCGTGGGAAAGATCTTAAAATTTAAATTACCATTATAGATGGTAGTGGGATTTTAGCTGAAATTTGAAGGAGGTGAAGGAGAGTGGGAGATAGAGAGGAAGAGGCAAAGAAGTCCAGGCCGGGGGAATAGCCAGTGAAAATGCAGTCAGGAAATAGAGGGTGTTATGAAAGCAACAATGAAGAAGCCTGTGTTACTGGATCGTAGACTATGTGGAGAAGAGTAAGGAACAGGAAGACTGAAGCAGTAGGAAGGGTCCAGGTTACAGAGGGCTTTAAGAGGATTTTATACCTAACAGGATTTTACATTTGATCTCAGAGGTAAAAGGGAGACACTGGAGTTTATTGAATTGGGAGGAGTAACATGGTCAGACTTGGGGTTCAGGAAGATCACTTTAAAAACTGAGAGGAAGATGGACTGGAGTGGGAAGAGATTTGGGGCAAGGAGACCAACCAGAAGACTATTTGAATAATCCAGGCATGAAGTTATGAGGTCCTGTACTAGAATGTTGGCAGTGTCATGGAAGAGAGAGAGAGATGTGTATGAGAGATATTGAAATGACTGACAGGAAGTTGTTGAAGTAGGATTGGTCCTCAGGAAATTATTTCAGCAGCAATGTGTAGGGTGGCTTGAAATAGAGCAATACTCAAAGCAAGGAGACTGAGTAGGAAGCAGTGACAATAATTGAGATGCAAGGTAGTGAGGACCTGGATGAAGGTGATGACTGTGAGTTGAGAGAAGCAGTCAGAAATGAGGGATGATGTGCAGGTTGAAACAGCAACAGGTGGTGACTAATTGGATAAGTGAGATGAGAGAGAGTGAGGAGTAGAGAGTGAGGCTGAAGTTATGGACTTGAGGCAGAATTTGAGGGGAAAGATAGTTTTCGTAAGTTGAGTTTGCTGTTTCCAAGACATGTAGTTTGAAATGTGCAATAGGCAATTGGTGATGAAGAATTGAGGCTCAGGGCAGAGATTAAGGCTGGAGACCTCCCTCTCTTTTTGTCTCTTCCTCTCCCTCCCCACTCTGTCTCTCTCTATCTTTCTCTTTCTCTCTGTCTGTCTATCTCTGTCTCTCCATCTCTCTCTCTCTCTCCCTCTCTCTGTCTTTCTCTTTCTCTTCTTCTCCCCCTCCCTCCCCCTCTTCTCTCTCTTTCATCATGCTATCTATCTATCTATCTATCTATCTATCTATCTATCTATCTATCTATTTATCTATCTTTCTATCTTCCATTTCTTCTGGAATTGACTGTTGCTTTGGGAAAGAGTGTAGAGGGAGAAGAGAAGAGAATCTAGAACAGACCTAAAGGCAGGGGATGTGATATGGATAATGAAGCAGAAAAGGAAACTGAGACAGAGTGGTCAGAATGGTAGGAGGAGAATCTAGAGAGGAGAAAATATTCAGGAGGGAATGATAGTCTTTAGTGTCAAATGCAGTGGGTAGGCCGAGAAGAATGAGGACTGAGAAAAGACTATCAAATTTGGCAGTTAAGAAACCGCTGATAACTTCAGAAGGAACAGTTTCAGTTGGATGATGTGTTTGGAAGCCAGATTGCAAAGAATTTAGGAATGAATAAGAGGAGAAGTAGCAACAAAAGCAAATGTAGTTAGTTTTTTTGATTAGCTTGGCTGGAAAAGGAGTGATACTAGATGACAGCTTGAGGGGAGGTCCTTTCCAACTATGAGATTCTATGATGTGTGCTCTCAACAATTCAGGAAACACCTACATTGTGAAGAGAACCATGCTAAGCACAAAGGGATATGCAGAAGCAAAAGGGCATTCTTTCTGCCCTCTAGGAGCTTGCAATCTATTCAGTGGGATCAAATGTAGAAAAACAATGCAGATTGAAATACACCCATACCTACCATCTTTTCGAGGCTCTTGTCTACGTCCTCCTATATGTTTGACACAAGGAATCCATTCAATGTGTTGTTGGCTTTCCTGGCTTTCTCTTGACATGTCATTTGCAATCTTTGTCTAAGATGAATTTTATAGACACATACAAATATTCTGGGTGAGAGCTATACCTTGTTCATTTCACCGAATATAGTAGTCTAGACAATAGACTTTCTTTATCTACTTGGTATTTCCTTTTTGAATAGTTGGGCAGAATTCTTTGGCGTTTGCTTATGGATCCCTTCCAGGTGTCTTTGCAGTGTTTTAGGGCTTATTGCCCTCAGCACAATGTCATCCTCCAACAGGAGCATCCGGAGGACATCACTCTCTCTACAGGAATCATCTTTTCACCTTCGACTCTGTGCTGCGATAGTAGTGAACACCTTTTGTGGGAATATTCTCCACTTCATGCCTTTCTTGTTATTATTGATGAGACAGTTATCAAAAAGGGTTTTCTCTACCATTATACCTTTTAAAGAATTTTGAACAATTTTGATGTATGCCCAGAAAAACTTTGTTGGAAGAGTCTTTAATGTAGCATGTTATTCTATGGATATAAAAATATATGTTTTTTAATGAGCAGCAAAAAATAAGAGAATGTGTTCTCTATATTTTTTTTTAGTCAATTATGTGATGTTAAAAATGTGGTACACTCTGGAATATCACTTGCTGAAATCTGTTTTTTTAAAAAAATGTCCTCAAGGATAACCTTGATGCTCGTGTACCCTATTCTCATACAACTTTTTTTTTTCTGATGGGCAGGCTGGTCAGTAGTTGCTGATATTCTCTTGACTGTCTTTTTTTTTTTTTTTTTGGTATCAATAGGGTCCAAATTACTTTCTCACACCTTTGGTACATTCCCTTCCTTCAGATTCTATGTAAATTGATTCTTCAGCACTCTCATAATTGTGTCATGTACAAATAGATTTTCTCTATGTTCAGGGCTCCCTAAAATCTCAAGATATTAATGCTTAAAATTGCACTAAGACCTGGTCTACCCTATATGTAGTCTAATTTAGTGGCTTTTTTTGGTTTTCATTAATATGATTTCTACCCTCTCTAAAAGCATATCCGGTATTATGATTTTAGACTTCGAGCTCAAGTGATAAGGCTCCATTTTCCTTAATGGCAAAGGGTTTCTTATAAAAACTTTGAGGATCTTTTCTATATTTCTTCCCTTTGTCATTCTCTTTCCTGTTTGATCCTTAAATACTGTTGGGGTAATTTTGCCCAGTCACTTTGCTTTAAATTATTTTTGTTCTTCATTTTTTTTTGCAATTTTTTGAGAATAAATGGTTTATAAATATTATCCCCCATAGGGTTTTACAAGCAATTTATATTCTAAACTGGTTTTCCCCATTGGCTGTCATTTTAAAAAACTTGCCAAATAAATATAATTTCGGTTGACCAAGGTGCTTTTTAGAGTCTTTTGGTGTTCTCAGTATGGCGATTGATTTATATCAGTTACATTTTTGTATGAAATTGTTATAATTGGTATCTATGTCCTTTCCTCCATCCACATCCCAGTTTCATTGTTCATAACTTGTTTAATAGTTTAGGTTGTGTTTGTTTTAATTGAATATCACATTTTTTCTCATTTTCATTCTTCTTACTTTGTAACTTTTAATTTTTTCTCTAACAAGTAAGTGGTGTAACAGTCAGAGGCATCAAGCAGGGCCCAGGCCACTTGGGGCCCATTATGGCCAAAACCAGATTAAAATGTAGTTGGGAAAAGTTGACAAAATAAATTAAAATGCAACATAAGTAATGTTAATTTTTGGTATTATATGGCAGAAATCTATTTCTATTTGAATTTGACACCACAGGTCTAACTATATGCAGAATGACTCCCATATCAATCCTGAATACATTTTCTTGTCCATTAAAATATAAGCAACCCTATTTTTTGGTAATGTTATTTAGTGTTCACTATGTCCAGTGCCTTCTAATTCATCTCTCAAAGAAAGAATTTGTGAACATAGGCATAAAGCGCCTGTGTAGTCTATAAGTTTTGGCCTCTTTCATTACTTATTCTATATTTATATTTTCCAACATAGCTTTCACTCTCCTCACTTGTACCTGTTTGCATTTAAATTACTGGATATCAAAGTAGATTCTGAATTGGGGCATAAGCTACAATTATTTTCCTGGTGATCTTTTTGCAAATATTCAACATAAGCGTGGCAAATGTGGTTGCTTGCACCCTCTGATGTCTTTGTTTTGTCTTTATCACTGAAGATGCAGAAAGGGGTCTCAGAGGACTGGGAGTTGTTCTGTATTTTTCTTTGTTTTGTCAAGGAATTCCTCGCCAAGTCGCCAGCAGGCTGAAGACTAGTTTCTTCTCATCTAGCTAGGCTGATTTTTGTAAAGTAGATGCAACCTCTGGAGCCAGCCTAGGCACCAACTCAAATGGTAGAACCTGCCAGCATTTGTGCTGTGCTAGCATAGCCTTCGAGAGACCAAAGGCACCTCAATATCATGATTAAGGGTAAGACAGACAGACAGAGACAGAGATAGAGGAGAGAAAAACAGAGTTGATGATGATGCTAATAATAACTAGCATTTATATAGAAAAACATTTTATATAGTGCTAGGCACTGTGCATTTGATCTTTATAACAACCCTGGGAAGTAGGTGTGATTATTAATTCTGTTTTATAGTTGAGGAAACCAAGGCAAGCAGAGGCTAAGTGTATCTAAGTATCCAAGGTTAGATTCGAACTCAAGTCTTCCTGACTACAGGCAAGATTGAGCCATCACTCTATCCTAGTTGCCCAAGAGAAAGTCAGAGAGTCAGAAAGAAATAGAGAGAGAGAATCAGAGATGGACAAAATCAGAGACACAAAGACAGAGTCAGAGAGAGCACACCAAGAAGGGATTGCTGAGAGGACAAATAAAAAAGGACTTTGTGAGAGCTAACTCATTCAAATATTCAAATGGTCAGATTTGTGGCTTCTGAAATTTCCTGCAGTAGTTACTATAGCTAGATCCTACATAACTGCCATAATATTTAAAAATCTCTGGCATTACCTACCAGCTCTCACATTGGGAAGGAAAAAATAATCACCAAAGGTCTGTAATAAATACTGTTCTGTCTACGTTACTCAGTCAGGCTTTCCTTTGCTTTATGAACAGAGGCATAGAAGTGGAAAAAAAGTACTTAGCCAGACTGGCCCTTGAGTCAGAATAATGTGTGTTCCTGACAGGTGCTAATTCTGCTCTGCAAATCCTGGAAGCAGAGAATCTTTACCTCCTGGTTAGTTCCACTAAATGTCAATTCAGTTAAGTGTGCGAGAAAGAAGGTGACTGTTTTCAGATAATGTTTCTGACTCCCTAAACATTGCACTTCCCTGGGAGTAGAGAGATAAGATTACATTGATATTTCTTCCTGTTGGCAGGGACAGAATGAATACCATAGCACTTTTAAGTTCACCCTCTGCATTTTACAAGGTTAATCCAGAAAGAGGCCAAAAGAAAAAAAAATAGTAGAAGCTCTATGATTGGTAGGAAATGTAACATAGTTTCGTCTCAGTTTTATCTGGGAATTGAAGGAAGGCTAGGAGGCAAGGAGATGGAAATGGAGGAGGGAGAGCACTACAGATGTGGAGGACAGCCAGAGAAAATGCCTAGAGCCGAATGATGGAATGTCTTGTTGGAAGAACAGTCAGGAGGCCAATGTCACTGGGTCAACATAGGGGATGTAAGATCTAAGAAGACTGTAAAAATAGGTGGGAGCAGGTTAGAAGATTTTAGATTTGATCCTGGAGGTGATCCTTTCAAAGGAAGCTTTTCCTAATTCCTCTTAATTCTAGTGACTTCCCTCTGTTGGTTATTTCCAATTTATCTTGTATCCAGCTTATTTGTACACAATTATTCTCATGTTGCTGCCTCCATTAGATTGTGAGCATGGACTATCTTTTGCCTTTCTCTGGCTTTTTAAAGTCTCAATTCTGTCTGCCCAACTTTCCTAATCTCTTGATTCTAGGGTCTTCCCCATGTTAATCCTATTTATTTTGTATATAGCTTGTTTGTATGTTGTTTGTTGTCTCTTTCATTTGTAAGTTCCTTGAGGGCAGGGTCTGCCTTTTGCCTCTTTTTGTATCCCCAGCATTTAGCACACTGCCTGGCATATAGTTAGTTGGTATCCTTCCTTCTCAAAGAGGACCAAAATGATGTCACTGTTTTGGGGTCAAGGTACATGTGTTTGACTTTGGCTGATCAGCCCGATATGAGCTTGGAAGGCTCCACAGAAGTCAGGCACAAATAGTCTCCATGAACATTTAGAGTGGAAATGTCTCTAAGTCTCTGTAATCATTTCGTATGATCTACTGCAATTCTGCTTCTTTCATTGAGCGTAGCACCTTCTTTAATGTGGGTATGCCAAGCTGGGCAGTCCTTTGCCGATGTCTCCCATGTCACACAATTGATTGCAAAGTTTGACACAGAGACCTTGAGAGTGTCCTTCTATCACTTCTTCTGCCTTGCATGAATTCTCTGTAAAATAGTCTTTTAGGCAGACATACATTTGACATTCGAACAACGTGGCCAGCCCATTGGAGTTGTGCTCTCTGCAGTAGAGTTTGAATGCTTGCTGGTTTAGCTTGAGAAAGGACCTCAGTGTCTGGTACCCTGTCTTGCCAGGTGATCTTCAGAATCTTCCTAAGACAGTTCAAGTGGAAGTGATTCAGTTTCCTGGCATGATGCTTATAGACTATCCAGATTTCACAAGCATACAACGAGGTCGGCACAATGGCTCTGTTGACCGTCAGTTAGATAGTCAGTCTAATATCTCTTCTCTCCCACATTTTGCTTCAGAGCCTCCCAGACACTGAGCCAGCTCTGGCAATGCATGAGTCAACCTCATCTTCTATGTGTGCATCCCTGGAAAGTATACACCAAACCAAGTGACCTTATGCACAGCATTCAAAATTTCTCCATTTGCTGTAACTGAGCGTTCCACATATAGATGATTTGGTGCTGGCTGGTGGAGACAACCTGTGTTTTCTTGGTGTTAATTGTTAAGCCAAAATTAGCATAAGCAGCAGACTGAGCTATAGTAAGAACTTAATAAATATTTATTGACTGACTCATTCATTTGCTCAGCTTGTGCCAGGAACACTGAATTTGTGAGCATGGTAATGGACTTAGAGGACAGCTAGGTGGTGCAGGGGACAGAGTACCAGGCCTGGAGTCAGGAAGACTCATTTTCCTGAGTTCAAATCTGCCTTCAGACGCTTCCTAGCTGTGCGACCCTGAGCAAGTCACTGAACACCATTTGCTTTAGTTCTTCATTTGTAAAATGAGCTGGAGAAGGAAAAGGCAAACCCCTGTAGTATCTTTTCTAAGAAAACTTAAGTGGGGTCATGAATAGTTGGAATAACTGAAAAATGACTGAACAGCAACAATGGACTTAGGGCTGAAAAGGAGTCAGAGGACATACAATCAGACCCTACAGCCTACCTTTGTGACATTGGATAAGTCATTTCAACTCTTTGGGCCTCAGTTTTCTTATCCGTAAAAAGTGGGGATTTGACTACATGATTTCATTTTTCTTTTTAAATTTATTTTTAGTTTTCAACATTCATTTCCACAAGATTTTGAGTTACAAATTTTCTCCCCGTTTCTACCCTCCCCCCCCCCCAAGGTGGCATATATTCTGATTGCCCCTTTCCACAGTCTGTTCTCCCTTCTATCACCCCACTACCAGCCCCCCCCCCCCATCCCCTTACTTTCTTGTAGGGCAAGATAGATTTCTATACCCCATTGCCTGTATTTTATTTCACAGTTGCATGTAAATACAATTATTTTAAACATTTGTTTTCAGAACTTTGAGTTCCAAATTCTCTCCCTTCTGCCCTCCCCACCCATCCTCCCTAAGAAGGCAAGCAATTCAATATAGGTTATACATGTATCATTATATGTTGTCATATATGACTTCCATAATAGTCATGTTATAAAAGTATATTTCACTCCATCCTATCCTAGCCACCTTCATACAATTTTTTCCTTTGACCCTGTCCCTTTTCAAAAGGGTTTGCTTTTGACTACCTCCTCCCCCAATCTGCCCTTCCTTCCATCATCCTCCCCACCTTATCTCTTTTCTCCCTACTTTCCTGTAGGGTAAGCTACCCAACTGAGTGACTACATGATTTCTAAGTTCCTTTCTAAGTATAAGTCTGTGAGCAATGTTATTTATACCTGTGTCTGCTTCCTTGATTCCAAATAAAACCAACGAGGATGGAAGAACATGACAGATGACCATGAACAGTTAGCCTGTCCATTCATCAATGACTCTGTAGGAGGCCATAGATGATCAGTATAGAGGAGTTCTAGCCCAACACCCTCATATTACAGATGAGGAAAGTGGAATCCAGGGAGTTTAAGCGATTCATTCCAGGTCCCACAGGTAGCAAGTTGTAGACTGAGATTTGAATGTGGGTTCTCTCGTTCTAGAGACTTTGTTCTTCTGACTGTGTCACATTGCTTTTCCCCTCAGGGGAAGCAGAATTAATGAAGATGAGCTGTAATAAAAAGTGCACACACCTGTGAAATGGCTATTCATCATGGGCACTAATGAAAAGAGCCAGAGAGAGGGCAGGATTTTCACAGAGAGGCTAGCAAGGAGAGACAAGAGAGTTGACATTAAATGGCCCAGAAGAAGAGAGAGAGACTGAAGTTAAGGACAAAAGGAGAAACCTAGTCAGCCAAAGAGATAAACAATGCTCTAAAATCCAGAGGAAAATAAGTAGGAGGCTGAATTATTGTAGGCTGAAATTGTGGTTGGAGCCATTGAAAGGAGTTGAGAGGGCAAGATTGAAAATCATTCATGGGAATTAATCAGCCACCTCTTTCAACACTAAAATTTATACTGACCCACACAGACCAAAAAGACCAATGAGAGAAGCCAGCCAAGCTGTCCTGAAAACCAAAGATCACTATAGAAAGGGTGGTGCTAAGAAAGGCTCCCATGGAAACACACAAAATGACAGACCACTGCGGAATAAGTGAAGGGGACACAGGCAAATGGGGAGAAAAGGCTGCCCTATACCTTGGAACTCGATATGTCCTTATGAATGAAGGGCTTTTCATGGGAATAAAGTCACTGCCCCACTTTGGGCTTGGCTACTGGCAAGGTAAGCTGTTTTGTTTGGCTCAAAGAGCTCCTGCCAAGTGGAACTCTATGGGTAGATGGAAGACCATATACCCTCTAATGGCAAGGACAGGCTGACCCAGCCAATGGGGGCCATAACTTCAAAGACTGAACACTGACCTTCAAGGGAATGTGACACAAAAATGTCTCCTTCCATCTGGTATACAGAAGTTAAAGTTTTCCTGTCACACACACACACATACGCATACTCTTTCATAATTGAAGTCTCTGTTGTAACTTACCAACCCTTCACCAGAAGAGTCTCCAGCATGGTTTGGCTTTCCCTGTGGGTGGTTGCCTGCTTGGTCATCACATCCCAGACCTGCTCCTTCCTTGTGGTGCCTGCAATGACTGCTAGGAGATCAGGAGCAGGCAGGGCTGTTCCCCATCTGGTATTTGCCTAGACAGTTCAGAATCCATATTTCTGTCTGGTGTCTAGAGAAACCTTGCCAGAGCTAAGCATGGGACTTGAATGTCTATTTTGGCTGCTGATACCTTACTGGAGTTTCCTGACTATCTGGGTGAGCAAATTGGACAGTGGCGTAATGTAGGTAGACATTGGAAAAAAGATTTTATCATGTCTCTTAAGCTATAGAATCTGGAAGAGTAATCTCTTTCTCCTCCCCACGAGCTGAATAAAGCTTTTCTGACAAAATCCTTGGTTAGTGATGTAGACTCTGTACAAATTAGTATATGTATATGTATATATATATACATATATGTATGTGAATGTATGTTTGTATATATGTATATATATGCATATATGTGTGTGTGTGTGTATATACATATATATGCACACACACACAGAGACAGGAGAGAGAGAGAGAGAGCACATCATACTTTCTCCTTCATTAGAATATGACCACCATGAGGGTAGAGACTGGATTTTTGCATCTTTTTATCCTCAGCACTTAAAACACAGTGTCTGGAATATAAATAAGTGCTTAATAAATTCATGTTGTCTGACCAATTTCCTAATTTTGTAGATGAGGAAACTGAGATAAGAGAGGTCAAATGGCTTTCCCAAGGTGACACTGGTAAAGTTTGTCTGAGATAGAATTTGAACATAGTTCTTCCTGATTCCAAGTTTGTGGCATTAGTTGATACAGTGAACATACTAAGTGGACACATACAGATGAAGCAAGTGAAAATATTCATTACCCTACAAATATATCTATGTGTGTGTGTACATACATATATGACGACAGACTCTCTGGCAGAAAGCACATTTTTAAGTTTAATTGGCATTATAACATTTTCTCTATCATTTTATTAAATCTAGATAATTAACAAAACAATAAACCAAATCCTGATTTTTAGCATTTGCTGATTTCCTAGGTGTAAAGGCTAATACCAAACTCTTAATACACCTCTTCTGAACTGCTAAGAGCAGGCTCCTGCATACTCCTGCTTTTACTCCCACCTTGAGCCCTGCAGAAACTCTCTCTGTGATAAACCCATGTTTATTAAATGTGTTTACACTGAATTCTTTCATATATGAATTTACTCCCCAGTTTGGAACCCTGTAGTGGTTCTTTTCCTTGAGGAAATGCGCTTGTGCATGGATTTTAGATGAGAACTCCACTTTTCTCCAGTAATTTTAAAATTTTTCTAGTGATTCACTGAAAACTCAGTACTGTGGGAAGGGCAGATGCAACCCAATGGCTGTGTTTCCCCAAGCATTTCCAATGCCCATATCCCTCAGGCTTGGGAAATCAGACGTTAGTGGGTTACGTTCAACAGTTACAAGAAGAGGTAACATTTCCCAATGTTTCAGAATTTCGCAAGCCAACACAGCTGATGCAACCAAAGTTACAAACCCACAACCCCCACTTGGACAGACCAGAGAGAGAGGAACAAGGCTCTACCTAGGTCTTCTCAGAGCTTGGGACCAAATGGAGTTTCTTTTAGTAGCCATTTGACCAGAGTTCCGTTGATTTGTTGTTTTCTGTTCCAGTTGTGGATTTTCCCTCTGGCTTATAATTCAAGAACCACAAACATTTAACATTCCAAAGGGGTGTCTATTTACTATATTTGACTTGTTAGCTTTTGGTCACATTTACAATGGCAATAATGGAAAATGTCTCTAGTCTTACATCATTCAACTTTATAAACAACCTAAAAACTTGTTAGGAACTCCTCCCTGAATAATAATTCTCTCTCCCTCTCTCTTTCTCTCCCTCCCCGCCTCTCTCTCTCTCTCTCTCTCTCTCTCCCTCCCTGTCTCCTTCCCTCCCTCCCCAGCCCTCTTCCTCTGTCTCTCTGTCTCTCTGTGTCTCTCTGTCTTGTCTCTGTCTCTGTCTTTTCCTCTCTCTCTCCTCTCTCCCCTCTCTCTTTCTCTGTCTCTCTATCTCTTATCTCTCCCTCTCTCTTTCCCTCTTTCTCCCTCCTCTTGCCTCCCCTTACTTTCCCTATGTGTTTTCTTCCCCATTAGAAGTATACTTGAGAGCTTGGCCTGTCTTACTTTTCTAGTTATATCCCCAGTGCTTTGCACATACCAAGCGCTTAAGAAATGCTTGGCTCATGCACTCCCTCATTCATTCATTTATACTCTCCCTCACACACAAACGTACCACCCTCAGATTTCAGACAATTCTCTGTCTTTTGCATTGAAGATAAAGTATAAAGTCTTCAGCCTGACACCTAAAGACCCTCACAACCTAATTTCATGTTATCTGCCTTCACGCTGTTCCCTTTCCCATCACGCTGACCTGATAGCGGTTTTCCACACATGATATTCCATCTGTCGCCTCCATTCCTTTGCACAAGTGCCCCCCCTGCCCTGTCTGGCACGCCTTTCTCCCTCTGTCTCAAGGAAGAGCTGCCTTCCTTCGAAGCCCCAGCCTTCCCAGATGCCCAGTGCTATTAGGGCTCCTTTCCTCTTGAAATCACTTTGGATTACTGTAAAACAATCAATCAACAAGCTTTTACTAAGTGCTCTCTGTGTCAAGCACTGTAGGCCTTGGGCATACAAATATAAAGAATGAAACGACCCCTGCTGGCAAACTTACACTCAAATGAGGAAGACAACCAGTATATTATACACACACGTGTGTGCGTATGTATAACTACATACACATGGGTATATTGTATATGTGCATATGTGTGTAATTGTAGGTTTTGTATATACATATAATATATACACATATACATACATGTATATGTGAATACATGTGCACACATATACACATATGTGAGGCAGCTAAAAGGCTCAGTGGATAGAGTCAGGGAGACCTGAGTTCAAATGCAGCCTCAGACACCTACTAGCTTATGACCCTAGGTAGGTCACTTAACTTCTGTTTACCTAATCTGCTGGAGAAGGAAATGGCAAACCACTTTGGGATCTTTGCCAAGAAAAACTCTTACAGGGTCACAGAGTCAGACATGATTGAATGGCTAAAAAACAACAACAAATAGATGTATAGCTATATATATGTATGTATATCTACACATATGCACACATACCGTATATATATATATATATGCATACTTATATGTATGTATGCATACACATAGATGTCTATAAATGTATAAATACACATACATTCGAAATAGTTAAATTCAAGTGGTTTGGAAGGGAGGGCATTAGGAGTTGGAGAAATTAGGAAAGACTTCATGTAGAAGGTGGAGCTTTGTCATGAAGGAAGAGAGGGATTCTCTGACACAGAGATCAGCAGGGACTGCATTGCAGGCATGGGGGCCATCAGTGTCAAAGCAGGGAGGTGGGATGATGGTTGCATGTGGGCAACAGAGAGAAATCCATTTTGCCTGGATCATGGAGCATCTATTGTGTTTGGAAAAATAGTTTGGGAACAGGTTGAAAGAACTTTAAAAGTTAGAGGAGTTTCTATTTTTCTTAGAAGCAATAGAGAACTAGAGGAGCAGATTGAGCAAGGGGCTATCCTGGTCAGACTGGCAGTAGTATATAGGATGGACATGTGTGTTACATCCCTCCAAGGAAATGTGAGCTCCTTGGCTTTATATGCCCAATGCCTAGCACCGTGCTTTCAATGTAGTAGGTGCTTAATAAACACTTTTCGAATGAAGTTGTACTGAATTCTAAATGTAAATACAGTGCCTTCAACTATTGGTCCCTGGGAAAATCTAGTCACAGACAATCCAGAGTAGATCTGGAGTAATCTACAATCAGGAATGAAGTAATCCCCAAGAATGTAACTTTAACCATTGCTAGACCATTCATTATTAGTAGCTATAGCAGACTGGGTTATTTCTGTACCTGGGACAGCTAGTGGTGGGGAGATAGGTATATGGGTAATTGAGAATGATGCCAGTTGGAGAATACATCTATTCTCACACATAAGAGCAAGGATGGAGATTGTTGTGGGAACAGGTTGACCCACTGTTATGACTGAAATTATGCTTCAAGTATCTAGATGAATCCATGCCTTGATGATGTCGTGCCATCCCACTTGTACGTGAGAAAATAGTTTAAAATAAAATGTGCAATAGTATTTGTAAAGTGTTTAGCACAGTCTGTTACATAGTAGGCACTTAATGAATGCTTGTTTCTCTGCTTCCCCCCTTTCAGCCTTGCGTGTGGTTGTGATTTGTCCTTCCTTCCTCAAAGAGGACCATGACATCAGGAAGGTGACAACATGATTTGCAAGTGAATTGGATTTGAGCAAGGTAGGGCTGTGCAAAGTTACCAGCCTCACTTTCTCTTCCGGAGCCATCTAGGTCCAGTGGCCAGATATACCATATTTCCCCATGTATGAGACACACCATTTTTCAAAAAATTTGGGGTCTAAAAACTGGATGCGTCTTATACAGTGGTTGTAGATTTTTTTACTTGCATTTCCCGCTTTTTTGCACTTGTCTTTGCACTCATTGTTTTGCATTTGTTACCCAGTATATTAGGTTAAGTTTTTGCCATGTTCTGCCCAGAAATGGCTCAGAAAAGATTTTCATAGAGTGCTGAATTCAAGTTAAAAGTGATTCAGTTTGCAAAAGTGAATGGAAATTGTGCTGCTGAACATAAGTTTGCTCCTCCTCCAACTGAGAAAACAATCCGAGACTGGCTACGGGAAGCAGAAACCCTACTGATGAGAGGAAAGTCAGCAAAATGGCCTGATTTAGAGAGGGAATTGGAAATATGGATCAAAGAGCAAAGGGCAATTGGAATTCCTGTGTCCACAAAGATGGTTCAGCATAAGGCAAGAAGAATTGCTGATGAAAAAGAAGTTACTGATTTCAAAGGAAGATACAATTGGTGCTTTAGGTTCATGAAATGGAATGGACTAAGCATACGTACACACACCAGACTTGCCTAAAAGATGTGTGAAAGCTATGAGCAGAAGGTCCTTGAATTTCATTGTATTATTGTATGAATTTTATGATGAATAAAACTTGAATTCGATAACTTTATGTAATACATTTTTTTTTCAAATTTCGGGCCCCAAAATTAAGGTGCATCTTATGCATGGGGAAATATGGTAGATCAAGACACTTGGAGACGGCCTGGGATGCAGTGGGAGACCTTGCCTTTTTAAGCTAAGGTCTTTGCAAATTCTCACTCTGACTGCGGCAAAGCCCATTCAGTGATTAGATCTGTTTAAGAAGTGAGCCAAGGGATGGCCCCATAAAAAAAAAAATCCAACTGGGTTGGGGAGACCCTCAGGGTTTCTGGCCAAAAGAGAAACAATTACTATATGAATGCTTGTTTCTCTGCCTCCCCCCTTTCAGCCATGTTGGGAGTAGAAACAGGAAACCCTATAATTCTGTTCTAGGGTTAACTACTGTGTACAGTTCTAGCTGCTATAGGCATTTCTTTTTGTGCATGAACACATTTAAATTGCTTTTATGTAGAATGTGACACTGGAATGTCAAAGTGCTGTGTGCAGGATACTGCACAAATAACCATCTAAAAAGCAAAAGAACTAGTCATGTTCAGCTGAACCATGTGTTTTCTTAATAACCATGAAAAAACAACTGTTTTAACTTAACTTTGTCTAAATTGAATGAAATTTTCACTCAACTTGGTTGATTTTAGGCCTATTAAGTCTGGTGATTCATCTGAATTAAATTTCCCTCACCTGGGTGCCTGTGTGTGCTGTTTCCTCACTTTGGAATTGATGGACAGGTAACCAAGGCATATCTAAGCCAGACCTTTGCACCTTCTGGAAGGTGATTTTTGGCACCTAAAGGATGTGCTGACAGTCCAGAGATGTGGGACCAAGACTTGCAAATAAATCAATCAGTTCCAGCCAAACTGACCTATTTGCTTATTAATTTAATCTCCCATTCCTTTTCCTTTATGTTGAAATCTTCCATGTCTGGAATGCTTGCTTTCTGAGCACCTCATAGAATCATATTCATATGTTCAGTTATTTTTCAGTCGTGTTCAACTTCTCATGACCCATTTGGTGTTTTCTTGGCAAAGATCCTGGAGTGGTTTGCCATTTCCTTCTCTAGCTCATTTGACAGATGAGGAAACTGAGGCAAGCAGAGTTAAGCTACTTGCCTAGACTCACACAGTGCAGAGTCATGCAAGTGTTTGAGGCTGGATTAGAACTCATAAAGATCAGTCTTTCTGGTTCCAAGCCCAGTGCTCTATCATATATGTGTGTATGTGTATGTATACACACGTATATACACACATACATTCATGTGTATGTGTATATATGTATATAGGCACACGTATGTGTATGTATATGTGTATATGTACGCATATGTACATATATGTATATGCATAGCTCTGTGCTACCTAGTTGCCCCTACATGGAATCATATATTCATAAAATCCCTAGATTTACTTCCTGTGTGATGCCTCGAGTTGCTAATACCCTTTCCACCCCCTGTAAATTATTATGTATATAATATTTTATATATAAAATGTTTGTACTTAAAATTGTGGCTACAAAATACTAGTGCATTTTGTTTATAAATTACTTTGTGTATAATCTCTCTTTACTTAAGGGTGTACATATTGTTTCCCCTAACTTGAATGTGAGCTCCTAGGTGCAAGCACTTAGATCAATGCCTGGTACACATTAAGCACTTAATGAATGAATAAATGAATAAACGAATAGATAGAAGAATGGATAGATGGATGGATGAATGGATGGATGGATGGATGGATGGATGGATGGATGGATGGATGGATAGAGTTAAGTATTCATTCAGTTTCTTCACTCATCTGGTTGTTTACTGTTCTGAACATCACTACCTTTAGCAAGATGAAGTCTAACCAACTAACAGTAACTAGCCTGTGACCAAAATAGTGTGGTCAGTATTGTTGCAGAGCTGTAATTGTGGAACTTGTTATTATTTATGATGTTCTTCCGGGCCCGTGATTTCACCAATATAGGGAGTGCACAATTTGGAAACCGCTTCCACCATGACTGATTTGCAATTCATATGTGACTTAGAATCTCAGAGAATTGCCGGCGCTAAGACATTAAGTGACTTGTCTATAGTCCCACTGCCGGTATGTGCCAGAGGCAGAAATGGAACCCAGTTCTTCCTAATTCCAAAGCCAAGACTCTTGCCACGAGACTACATTCAACCATGATTGTCAGGCCCCACAATTGCTAAGGAAAAAGTTGCACCAGCAACAGGCAACTAGCGTAGCTACTATTTGCACCATTGCAAGAATATTATCAGAGGCAGGTAGGTGGTGCAATGGATAGAATGCTAGGAAGACCCATCTTCATAAGTCCAGATCCAGCCTCAGACACTCACCCTGGGCAAGTCATTTAACCTTGTTTGCCTTAGTTTACTCATCTGTAAAATGAGCTGGAGAAGGAAATAGCGGTATCTTTGCCAAGAAAACCCCAAATGGGGTCATGGAGACTTAGATATGACTGAAAAATGACCAAATAACAAAGAATAAAATCAATCTACTATCAACATGTACCTTCTGTGTGTTAGGTGTCATGCTGAGTACTGGGGATACAAGAACAAAGAAGGAAACAACTCCTACTTATAAGGGGCTTACATTCTAATGGGGGGGGGGAGACTACCGGTACACACACACACACACACACACACACACGAATAAAGTGAATAAACACAAAGTAGTTAAACAGTTTGAGAGGTATGGCACTAGCCCTGGGAGGTAAGGAAAGGCTTCATGGAGGAAGTGATGCTTGAACTGAATTTTAAAGGAAGAGAGATACTCTGAGGCAGAGCTGAGGCAGGAGGAATTGCCCAAGCCAAGGAGCAGAGAATGTCTTCCACTAAGTCCTTCCATTTTAGGTTCTCGTAGGTTCTATAGAGCAATTCCTCTGTCCCTAGAACTCTATACCACATCAAAATTTTTGATACGACTCCTGCATTTCTTGAGGTGCTCATCATGCTTCTTTTTGAAATCCAGGAAGATCTTTGCATCTAGCCCAATTTCAAAGCAATCATTCATTGCCCAGGGGCTGCATGTGACTGAGATGTCTGAGGAGGAAAGGAAATGATGGTTGCCAATGGCTTCTCAAACTGTCCATAACCTTGTTGCCTTTGGGGGAATGTGACTGTTTGTGCAGTGAAGAGGAGCCCTGACTAAGCCACCAGGGCTTCTTTGCCTCCGTTTCCCCCAGGACTTTTTCTTGTGTGGGGATAGTGTTTCCCCCGGTGCAATGAACCACGAAAAAGCATGAGGACGCATGGGAATGGTGTATAGAGTCTGTGTTTCCCCCAGAACTTTTTTTGAGTGGGGAGGTCTTTGTATGTTTCCCCCAGTGCAATGAACCATGAAAAAGCATGAGGACACATGGGAATTGTGTGTAGAGTCTGTGTTTTTCTTCTCCTCAGTTCCCCAGGGCACATATATGTGGGTCGTGTTGTTGTGTGTACCGCAGGCTGTGGTGGTACTTGGTACCTTCCCTTGTGCTAGACGGCCAGCTTTTCAGGATGATCATGTCGGTAGAGAGGGTCCAGGGTGACCTTCTAATAGGGTCATTTTACTAAAGCTCTATTCCTTTACCTTAATTACATGTTGGGGAGCTAAAAGGAGATATTATTAGCTATTGTCACTACCCTCTCACCTCTACCCATCCCCATAGAGAAAGGAGGGGTACCAGAGTAGAATACAATGCAGGGGGCAATGCTCTGAAAGAAGCTAGACCTCTAAGTGTGGCTACTGTTGACACAAAAATGATTCTTGTTATTGTTTTTCAGTCGTATCCAATGCTTCATGACACCTTTTGGGGTCTTCTTGGCAAAGATGCTGGAGTGATTTGCCACTTCCTTCTCCAGCTCATTTTGCAGACGAGAAAACTGAGGTGAACAAGGTTAAGTGACTTGCCCAGGGTCACACAGCTAGGAAGTGTCTGAGGCCAGATTTGAATTCAGGAAGATGAGTCTTCCTGACTCCAGGCCTGGCACTCTATCCACTGTGCCACCTAGCTGCCCCTAAAATGACTCCTAAGGGACTTCAAAGAGGGGCTGGAAAGAGCACAAAGTACTTGGCTTTCTACCAGGGAACACGTGCATAGATAGGGAAGTTTTATATCAATGACTTAGAGCCATAGGACTTGAGTTTGAATTGTGCCTCTATTTGCTACCCGTGTTACCTTGAGCAAGTCACTAGATCTTCTTGGGTCTCAGTTTCCTGACATCAATCAGTCAGTCAATAAATATTTATTGTTTACGATGTATTAGAAACTGTACTAAATGCTAAGAATACAAATGTAATCAAAAAGAAAGACAGTCTCTGCCCTCCAGGAAATTACACTCTAATGAGAAAGTTAACTCATGAAAGGAAGCCGAAAAGGGAGGAAAGGGGAAGAGAGGTGTTTAGTGTGGAGGCAGAAAGACGTCCAGAAGAATGCTGCGCTATGGGAAATGAATTGATGGCTGGCCTGGGTGCCCTCCTTAAGTGGAGGTTTTGGAAGGAGCTCTCCACCCACCAGTCTGCAGAGAGATGGGACCCAGAGGCAGAGAGCAATTCTGAGGAAGGAGTCTGTGAGTTCAGGGCTGGTGTGATCTTCCAGGATGAAGAGCTTTCTGTGTTGGAGAAACTCGGAGTGTAGGTTGGTGGAAAATGAAGAGATAAATAGCCCGGTGCCTTCTTAAATAGAGATTCTGTCTATAAAAAATGAAGAGGTAGGATTAGATGGCCTCTGAGGTCCCTGCCAGCTATAAATCATAGGCTCATAGGGTAGTTACACTCTGGCCTAACTCTCCCAAACTGAAGCTGGCTATGGCTCCCCTTCAGGGACCTAGGGTACCCCGGAGGGATAGGATGTCTTTCTCTAATCCTATCAGCCTCAATCCAGGTGTATTTCCTACCCCACCCCCTACCCCAAGTGCCTATAATTTGTTCCCCATTTCCATTTAACCAACCACTATCGCTTAGTTTTTTAAAATTTATTTTATTTTTAATTTATGAAATAAGCATTTCCATAACATAGTATAATAATAATTAAAAAGAGATGATTGCCGCAAAGCAATATTCATTGCAAAGATCAACAGGAACAGAAGTATAAATATTAACACCTGGGGATCCACTCTACTTATACCACCTTGGTCTCTGGGAAGAGTGGGCTTACACTTAAAGCAGTTGCTGCCTAACATTGGTCCCACCAAGTTCACTTCCTAATGTGGCAGAGCCATTGGATGAGTTTATGTCTGAGTTATGGTCAGGCTGGGTCAGACAAGTCACTTGGTACTTCACTTTTCACAGTTGGGTTTTTGGCAAATCCCATTATGGACTCCAACTCTTTCAGACTCCTAGTGGGTTGCTCTGAGGACTTCATAAAGCTCACAAGGCTACAGTCATCTCCAAATAATAGGTGCAACAGAGACAGGAAAAAAAATAGCAGGGACATGAACTTTTAGCTTTGCACTAGTTCAAGTGAGAGAGGGCCTGGGACCTCACCAGATCTGTGAGCCCAGAGCAGCTCATCCTCCTCAAAGGCAAGCCAGTTCAGAAAGAACCAGAGTAGGAGAATCCCCTTTTTTGGTTAGTGCTTTTTTGAATGAACCCCACTTCTAGCTCTATAACCAATTTTTGATTGGTCCATTTTCACCACCTGTTTAGCAGACCAGATCCTGGAACAAAATGTTTCCCCAGGATCATGCTCACCAGTCTCTGTAATAATAGGATAACAAATTAGAGATAAAAGGTACCTTTGATCTCTGGATCCTATGATCCCATGACGTTCTTGGGAGACGGTTGTCATTGTGACTTCACACAAGTCACAGGAAACCAAACGTTTTTAGATGTTGGTGGTTTCGGCTATTTAAGGAACAGAGGCCATATGGAATGGTATTAACCAGTACCCAGGCCTTAAATTGGCTGAAAGCTAAGTGACATGCTTATATGATGGAGAAAGAAGTGCTTGGTCTTGGACAAATAGAAAATGATTTGGAGAGAGACACTTTATGGTAATAACAGACTCATTGGTTTTATAGCTTGCTATTACAAGACTAAATTACTTAGGGGCCAAGTTTGAAGACTCTCAGGCTTGGTCTTTATCTTCAATTACTGTCAGATGAGTTTTCATCAAACTTCAGGTGCCATATTTTAAGTTGTCCAATGAAGAGAGACCAGACTACAGGCATAAACCAGTGAATTTCCCAAGTACCATTGGAAGTAAAATGTGACCATCTAAAGGGCTGGAGTGGCTGCTGAGAATTGAGAGGAAAGCCCCACTGTCCTGAGGGGCCTCCCCAGCATCATCACCATCAGCATGTTTATATCCCACCAAGGATCCTTGAAAAGGCAAATCAATAGCCTGAGCCTCATTCAGACTCATCATCTCAGTGGAGTTAATTGCAGAACACTTCACCTCGTCGCAATCACAGGTGGCACAAATGGTAAAATGCATTTCAAAGATGACAGGGCTAAATGTGGATCCTGTACCAGAAAAACCATCACTTACTGTTTTGACATTGAAAACTAGTTTGCCTGTGCAGTCTAAAGATAGGGTAAGTTTTATATGTTGAGAAAATAAGGATTTTTAAAGTTTTGCAAATTATTTAAAATCAAAACTGCCAAATCTCAACTTCAAAGAATTATAGAGTTGGTAGTGACTTAGATATCACCCAACTCAGACAATAATATATATGACAATAGACTCAGAAGTGAAAGAGATCTCAGTGACCATCTAGTCTAACCCAGACCTTCAAAGGAATACCCTCAATAGCATCCCCCAACAAGTGGTTGGGCTGCTTCTACTTGAAGATTGCCAATGAAAGGGAACCCATCGCTTCCATGGGTGGCCCATTCTATTTTTGGACAACTCTAAATTTTGCTAAATTTTCCCTTATCTACATAAGTTGAAAATTACCTCTATAATTTCTATCACTTACTTCTAGTTCTATTCTCTAGGGCCATCCTTTTCCACATGACAATCCTTCAAATTCCTGAAGATGGGATGTTATATCGCTTCTAAGAATTCTCTTCTCCAGGCTAAATATCTCCAATTCCTTCAAGTGTTCTTCCTATGGTATGGTTTGGGACCCCTCACAAACCTCATTGAGCTCTTCTGGTCATGCTGCAGTTTGATAGTGTCCTTTCTAAAATGCAATGGGCTGAATCAAGCAAGGCAAAATACATTTATTAAGCACTTACTATGCTTCAGGTACTTGGTTAAGTACTGGGGATATAAAGAAAAGCAAAAATAGTACTTGCCCTCAAGGAGCTTAAATTCTATAGTGGAAGACAATCTAGAAAAGGGAGCTGAGAAGGGCTTGGGGGAAAGATAGTAGATACCTATGTGGGCAAAATTCAGAGAGTTAGGAACTCACTGATAGGTGAAGGGGGCTGGCCTGACAGAGGGAGGGAGCGAGGGTGGAAAAACCCATAGAACAGAACCCATTCCCCAACAGTAAGATTTTAAATCAGAAACAGTCTTATTTAAACTTTCTGTTTCTCCCAATGGCTAGAGGAACACAACTGGTCCTGAGTAAATGCTTGACACAGTATTCTTCATACAGCTGGTGCTAAATAAATACTTAGTAAATGTCAAATGCTGAAAATAACACTTCAGATGTAGCCTGGCAAGGGCAGAGCTTAGGGAGAAAATTATCCATCATCTCCTGCCCCCTAAGTGTGGTTGTCCCCCATGGCTCTGTCCTGCGCCTTTTCCTCTCTGTACTCTCTCTCTTTTGGTGATCTTATCCACTCCTCCCAATTCATACTCAAGTGAATAACTCCTATAGTGATACGACCAGTCTCTAACTCTTACCAGAATACCAGCCTGGCATCTCCAAATGCTTGTTTGACATTCCTACTTAGAAGTCTTACTAGCTCTTAAAACTGAGTTTGCCTTGCCCCTCAGAACCTGTAAAGGGCAGTACCATATTCCCCATTCATTAACTAGGTTCAAAACCTTGGTGCCATTTTTCATTCTTCCTTCTCCCTCACCTTCCATAGACTATCAGTGCCAAACTTTGTTGATTCTTCCTTTACAACATATTTCTCATTGATCTCTGTTCTCTAACTTCATATGGCTACCACCCTAATCCAGCCTCTCATCTCCCTCCTGAACTGTAATAATAATCACCTGATTGCTCCAGCCTCTCCCATTTGCAATCTATTTTTTCACACAGCTGCCAAAATGCACATTAGGTAAAGAATTGCACTTGTTGTAAGGAAGACTATGGTTCAAATCCTAATCTCAGTTACTTAGTAGCCATATGACCTTGGGCAAGTCACTTAACCTCTTTCAGCCTCAGTGTCCTCATCTGTAAAATGGGGATAATTATAGAACCTAATTCAAAGAGTTGTTATTAGGATGAAATTAGATAATATATGTAAAGTGCTTTGCAACCTTCAAAGCACTATATAAGTAATAGTCATTATTCCTAAGCCACAGGCCTGATTATGCCACTCCTAAGTCAGGAACATTTAGTGGCTCTGTATTGCTTTGGGGGTGTGTGTAGGGGAGACCCAAACTTCTTATTTTCTTATTTAAGGCCTTAATCAAAATATTTTCTCGGCTGCTTTTCCAGTTTTACTTCATAATATTCCCTTTCACATACTCTACCTATGTACACACCAACTTGGATCACCAGATGGTCTCTGAATTTGATTGGCCATCTCCTTCTTCTGTGCATTCACATATCTGGAATACACTCCTTTATTATTTTGACTTCTCAGAAGCTTTATCTTTTGTCAAGGATCTTACACAGTAAAATCCTTGTAATTCACAGTAATCATAACTGTGAATGTGAATGGGATAAACTCTCCCATAAAATGGAAGTGGACAGCAGAGTGGATTAAAAACCAGAATCCTACAATATGTTGTTTACAAGAAACACATTTGAAGCAGAGAGACATACATAGAGTAAAAACAAAAGGCTTGAAGAGAATCTATTATGCTTTAGCTGAAATAAGAAAAAAAAAAACCAGAGGTGGCAATCCTGATCTCAGACAAAACAAAAACAAAAATATATCTCATTAAAAGAGATAAGGAAACTACATCTTGCTAAAAGTTGCCATAGACAATGAAGTAATATCAATATTAAACATATATGCACTAAGTGGTATAGCATCCAAATTCTTAGAGAAGAATTATAGGAGTTATAGGAAGAAATAGACAGCAAAACTGTATTAGTGGAGGACCTTGATATCCCCTTCTCAGAACTAGATAAATCTAACCAAAAAAAAAAATAACAAGAAAGAGGCTAAGGAGTGAATAGAATTTTAGAAAAGTTTGATATGATTGACTTCTGGAGAAAATTGAATGGGGATAGAAAGGAATATATCTTTTTCTCAGCTGTACATGACACCTACACAAAAATTGACCATGTATTAGGGTATAAAAACCTCCCAATCAAATGCAGAAATATTAAATGCATCCTGTTCAGATCATGATGCATTAAAATTACATATAATAAAGGGCTACAGAAATATAGATTAAAAATTGATTGGAAACTAAATAATCTAATCCTAAAGAATGAACGAGTCAAAGAACAAATCATTAACAGTCAATAATTTCATCAAAGAGAATGACAATAATGAGACAACATATCAAAATTTATGAGATGCAGCCAAAGCAATACTTAGGGGAAACTTTATATCTCTAAATGCTTACATGAACAAAATAGAGAAAGAGCAGATCAATGAATTGGGCATGCAACTAAAAAAGCTAGAAAAATCCCCAGTTAAACACCAAATTAGAAATTCTGAAAATCAAAAGAGAGATTAATAAAACTGAAATTAGGAAAAACTATTGAAGTAATGAATAAAACTAAGAGCTGGTTTATGAAAAAAAACAACAAAATGGATAAACCTTTGGTTAATTTGATTTAAAAAAAAAGATAGAGGAAAACCAAATGACACTAATATGAAAAATGAAAAGGGTGAATTTACCACCAATGAAGAAGAAATCAAAACAATAATTAGGAGCTATTTTACCCAATTATATATCAATAAATCTGACAATCTAAGTGAAATACATGATTACCCAGATTAACAGAAGAGGAAATGAAATACTTAACCTCATTTTAGAAAAAGAAATTGAACAAACCATCAATGAACTCCCCTCCCAAAATCTCTAAGGCTAGATGGATTTACAAGTGAATTCAACCAAACATTTAAAGAACAATTAATTCCAATACTATATAAACTACTTAGAAAAATAGACAAAATAGTCCAGCAAATTCCTTTTATGACACAAATAAGATGCTAATACCCATACCAGGAAGAGCCGAAACAGAGAAAGAAAATTATAGACCAATTTTCCTAATGAATATTGATGCAAAAATTTTAAATAAAATATCAGCAAAGAGATTGCAGCAATATATCATGAGGATAATACACTATAACCAGGAGGGATTTATACCAGGAATGTAGTGCTGATACGATATTAGGAAAGCTTTCTTCAAAGATCTTCTCAAGTACCACCTCTTCCCTAAGAATCCTTTCCTTATAACCCCAATAGAAAATGTCTATCCTCAAAGAGTTCTAAATGATTTTGCCTCCATGGTTCCCTAACTTATGTTATTATAATAAGCTTAATCTTTATGCATGTCATATTCCCTCAAGCAGAATGTAAGCTTTTTCAGAGCAGGCTTTACATGATGTTTATCTTTGTGCCCCCAAGTCCTGCAACTGTATACTTTACACATATTAGGTGCTTATTAAATGATTTTTGAATTGCTGAGTTGTGGTTGACTTGACTGGGAGAAGATGTGCCAAATGTTTGCTCCCAAGGCAAAATGGTAGGGCCACATGACAGCCAGACCCACTGAGCCATTTATTTTGGTTGTTGTTGTTTGTGTCCTATTTTATAATGTCATTTCAGGCTATCAGAGCCCAACAATAATAATACTACTATTAGTGATAGCTAACATTTATCTAGTATTTACTATGTGCCAGGGGTTTTATTATCCTTATTTTAGACATGAGGAAAGTGAGGCCCACAGAGGTTGTACGACTTGTCCAAGGTCACTCAGCCAGTAAATATATAAAGCTGGATTTGAATCCAGGTTTTCCAGATTCTAGGCCTGGTCCTCAATCCAGGGGACCACATCTTCTAGGGAAAGTCTTTGAAAATTGAGTTTCTCTGACACAAGTTGGCATTTGACCTAAGCCTCTTCACACTGACTAAGGATCTTTAGGATTCAGTTGACCCTCTAGCACATCTAGGACAGTGCCCTTCATGCAATGGGCACCGAATAAGCATGTTAACAACTGAATAAATGCTTTGCCTGATTTTTGTATAGGATCTACAGAATCTAGACATTAGCATAGGATTGTCTCTGTACAGAATGCATGTGCCATTAGTTGTCTACATTGGTAGTCTTGGTCTCAAGCTAGTAATTTATTTAAATGTCTTCATTAGTGGTTGTCATTGCATCTGAAGGAAGCTTCAAAAATTAGGTTTGGGAACAGAAATGCTAACACAAGTATAATTTGTATCATTGTCTGGCTCAACAAATTCAACATTTTTATGTGATTTTGTTTTTCAGTCATGTCTGATTCTTTGTGACTCCATGGACCATAGCATACCAATACTAGGCATGGGGTTTTCTTGGCAAAGATACTGGAGTGATTTGCCATTTCCTTCTCCAGTGGATTAAGGCAAAAAGAGATTAAGTAACTTGCCCAGGGTCACACAGCTACAAAGTGGCTGAGGCCAAATTTGAACTCAGGGCTTTCTGACCCCAGGCCCAGTGCTCTATCTATTGAGTCACCTAGCTGCCTCTTTTATGTGATAATGATACCTATTGAATACAGCAGCCATCAATTAAATAGATTACAAATGCTAAAATTACTTTTACTGAACTTTGATGATTATTTCATTTAGCCTCTGGGGGAACCCAAGTTGAAAGGACAGATAGCTCTAGGAGGAATTCAAGTATTGGGTGCATCTGCAAATTCCTTGAGTTAGGGAACACAATTACATTTGTTTGACATTGGTAACTTGTTGGAAGCCAGCATTTTATGCTGAGCCCCAGGCCCCTCAGATAAGCACACACCTGTTTCCAACGGACAGGCTTGCAACAGTACCTCCGCCCAGCGGAAGTCCCCGGAGTCAAGCTCCACCCAGCAGAAAGCTCCTCACGCCT
>CM053622.1:132751712-132865272 GCA_028646595.1 Phalanger gymnotis
GTCCCCGGAGTCAAGCTCCACCCAGCAGAAAGCTCCTCACGCCTACATCCGCCCTTTCTCCTTGCTAGCTCTATATAAGCACTGCCGAGAGCTGAATAAAGTCCCTTTTTGCCAGCCACACTTTGCAGCCTCCCGCTCCTTTTTCACCCATTCCCTTTCAGGCTGGGTCCTCCTCGAACCCCACGTTAACTGGCCCTGCTGGACGGGGCAGTAACTAAGTTTGTTGGGCATAGGAGGTAACAGTGGAAGAAGCATTGGATTTGGACTCCGATGCTACACCTGAATAGCATGGTTCTAATCTCTGACTAGTCTCCATTAGGGAAATGAGAGGAAATGGCAGGTGAAGGTGGGAAGAGGCAAATGGCCTGTGAACTTGGGGTGTGAGCTTGATGGCTTTGACAGTAGGATTGGGAGTAATATCAATTAGTTGCATATTGAATCTGTCCCTGTCCTATAGGCTTTCTCTTATTTGTCTAGGTGATGGCATATGGTAACAACCAGCCACCAGGATCCTCATCCTCAGCAAACTAAAGAAGAAGAGAACAAGGGTTTTTGTCAACCTTCCCTATGACCTTTGGCATGGTCGGAGCTCACCTTTGGCCTCTTCAAATGGTTATATCAGTATCTCCTCCTACAAGCCAAACTGTATGTTCAATAGTGAGATGGGCTCCACCCCAAAAAAGTCATGGGATAAGGCCAGACAGCCAGAATATTAAAGATGTTCATTTTGGCATAGACTCTCTTATCTGGTTTTATTCAGAAGCTTGTTATGTGATGTTAGGGTCTCTACTGGACAGTGGCCTCAAAAAAGGAAGGGCAAAAGAAAAGCTATAAGGACACAGAGAAGCATGTTCAAGAGCATATCAATGAGAAATTGGAGCTCATGGGTTTAGTGTTATACAATATTCAAAGCAATTTCTTTCACATCCTTTATCTTATGTAATTTTCACAACGACCCAGACATTATTTTTCCATTTACATCTAATCACTTAAGGATGGAGGCCCCCATGTGAGAGACTCTAGGAACCTCCTGTTGGGAAAAGACATCCTATATTCCTTTATCATGTGGGTGGAAGCATCCTCTTTCCATTGGCTGTGTAGCTATAAGAACTGGCTGCCTTTAAACCAAACAGAGGGAAACAAGATCACTTTCTCTTTCTGTTGTCATCCAGGGGTGGCCATCTTGTTCACCCACAGCAAGGGCACCTTGCAGTAAGCTGGGAAAGGGCCTGTGGGCTACCACTCCCTTCCCTATAAGATTCCAAGAAAAGGGTTTAGGTTTTGGTCTGTTTTGTTTGTCCTTTTCAGTTTTAGATGTAGAGGGTGGGGTCCTAGACTCAGAAACTCAAGCCTTGGAGCCAGGATTCCAGGCCAGATGTTGCAACAAGCCCAGGAGGAAACCCTGAGAAACTAAGGGGATAGAAGCAAGCCCAGGCAGGCTTTGGGTGTAGAATCTGGTGGGACTAATACCACATAGAAAATGAATTAAGTTGTGACCCTAAACTCCCTCTCTAGAAACTGAGCAGGTATAGAGAATAATATTTGTCCCCCATCTCACCCCAAATGCTGGGAGGAAATGTTTATATGTTCATTTCTGTTATAGCCTTAAAATAAGTATTCCTTTGTAAAAGTTAATATGTCTTTTAAGTGGTTAAATGGAACTGGGGGCTGAAATTCCCTAAAAACTGAGGGAGCATCATAGCTGGGGGCAGAGACTAGACCAGGGGTGGGGAACCTGAGGTCTTGAGGCCACATGTGGCCCTCAAGGTCCTCAAGTGCAGTCCTTTGACTGAATCCAAACTTCACAGAACAAATCTCCTTAATAAAAGGATTTGCTCTGTAAAATTTGGACTCAGTCAAAAGGCCGTAACCAAGGACCTAGAAGGCCATATGTGGCCCCCAGGTTGCAGTTTCTCCACCTCTGGACTAGACACTGTCCATCCTTTTAAGTGTATCAGAGAACCCTGAGGGAGAGGCGAAAGGTAACACACCTGGTCTTCAGACAATGAGGCCAGAAGGCATCATATAACAGTGCAGGGAAAAAGAATCTTAGAGAAGTCAGATGATTTTCCCAGGGTCAAATAAACTCAGGTCATTGGACTCCTTATTTTCAGTGGTTCATTGTACTTTTCTACTCTGCATCCCATTTAAAGTGACACCCTTTGGGAAGTTCCCACTGCTGCTTGGCCATGCTTTATTTAGTCCATTCTCCTGGCAGCCTGTGGACAAGAGTTTGGTGGAAGCAGAATTCAAACTCTAATTCTAAATAATAATAATGATCACCAGGCATCTACTATGTGACAGGCACTGGACTAGGTGCCAGGAATACAAAAGCAAAGATGAAATAATCCCTACTCTCTAGAAGCATATGAAGAAAACAACATACACACATGTGAGCATACGTAGCATATGTATGATATGAAGTGATCTGTGTGTAAAGGGTGGGATGGCTCTCTACTTGTAAAAAATAGTCCCATAGAGTAGAGGACATGAGGATAAAGAGCAGCTCCAGCACCCACAGCCAATGAATGGACAGGCACCTCCCCTGAATCTGGTTTTTCCCAGGTTCAGCTTGCATTTGCCTTAATGGTTTATTTCTATATGTATATATGTGAGTGTACATATTATATATAGATATATGTCTATAAACACTCATATATGCATATTTACATATAGTTTTATATAATTACATAGTATGACACTCATCTATATACATATAATTAGTCATATCACATCATATTCTATCATTCTATTTCATTTCGTCCCATTATACATCTTATCCTATATGTATGCAAATATATTCTATAATGTTATGAAACAAATTATATATTATATATACACAGAAACATGTGCATGTTTATATATTCATATATAGCATAGACAAACCTACCACTTATGTGTATATATACATATACAGGTATACACACATGTGCACACATGCATATACTGCTCACAGATTTTCGTTTCTGGGGATCTTACATTTCCCATGGAGGCATGACATTGGTATGGCATGCTTGTTTGTGGGAATTCCAACAGGATTGGTGTTTACTCTGATCCATGTACCTGAGCTAGAACTGTTCAAGCAGGGTCAATGCCTCCCATCTCTCTCTGTCTCTTTCTGTCTTTCTCTGTCTCTCTCTGTCTCTCTCCCTCTCTCTCCCTTTCTCTCTCTGTCTCTGTCTTTCTCTCTCTATATATAATTTTTCCCAATTAAATGTTAAAACAATTTTTATTAACATTTGGAGTTTTTCTAAGTTTTGAGTTACAAAATCTATCCCTCTCTCCCTCCCCGAGGTGGTAAGTAATCAGATATATGTTATCTCCCATGTCTTTAAAGGGATCAGAACCTTTTCCTCAGTTTCTACTCAATGGGATCATTAATCACCAAATAAAAGGATTTGGTGGTGACTTGATTTTCTTTTGGTGTTGTTACTGTTTATTATTGGACACAGGATATCTGTGATAATGGGAGTGAGGGGGTGGTGTGTGTGTATGTGTGGAATCTGAGTGGAAAGTAAACAACATAAATCAATATGGTCTGCTTATGGCTGCAGCCTGTGGTTAGACCTCTGTCTCTCCCTCTCCTAGTAGGGCAGGGACATAAGCTAACATCCCTTCAGTTCCAAGTACCATCATCTTACAGCTTCAGCCCCAGTCATTGGGAGAGAGGGGGTAATGGTGGCAGGGGAACAAGGGTTTGGAAATCAGATGCCTTCTCCATCCTACCCATTGCACTTCCTCCCTTGTGGAACCCAAGATGGAAGACAAACTCTTGGCTTGCTCTTCCCAGATGCCTTCCAAAGCCAAGTTCAAAAAGATATCACCAAACTAGTGAACTTTAGAACAGAGTCTATTCTCCACCTCCAGACTCTGACATTTGTTTAGCAACACTCTCTGGGAGGGGAGCCCAGGAAGCAAGGGTTCTATATCTGCAAATTAAATACAAGGTACATTTTTGAGAGAGAGAGAGAGAGAACGTATACACGCACACACACATAGGTTCTTGAAGTGGGTGATACCACCCCTGCGGTACTGGAATGATGGGAGGGGTGGTAGTATTCTCAGGTACAATTGGGGGGCATTGAATAAAAATAAGGGGGTGGTAGAAGCATAAGGAAAGAAGAAAAGAAAATTTTGAAAAACCATTTGTTCTTGTTTCATCTGTTGTGTAACAGAGTTAAAGTTGTAGTGATCACCTTCTTTTCCAAATAAACACTCAAAATGCAAGCTATAACCAATCAGCAGTCAAGTCCACGACAGGACTTAACAAGCAAGTGTTGGCAGGCGAGTATGTTAAGCATCGGCAGGAAGTCCAACATGCATCATCAGGAATATGTTGCATGTAATGACTTGTTTACAATATGATACTATATGGTTACATGATGCAATATTGCATCATCAAAATTTTAATGTAGGAAAACCCCTACAAATTTATAATAAATTATTATATTTAAAATGTGTCATTTTAAAACAATTATCATTTTTAAATGATGTAGATAAAAAAAAAACATTAAAGAGTTAAAGAAAGTAGATTTCCAGGGGAGGCACTGGGTAATTTTGTTTTTCAAAAAGGGGGCGGTAGACCAAATAAATTTGGGAACCTCTGTATATATATATTTTTATATATGTATGTATATATACACATACATATACATGCCTATATATACATATATATACACATATGCACATACATGCGCACACACACACATATAGAGGATCAGAAAAAGTCTCAGGTGACATGGGCTAAGCTTTGAAAGAAACTAGAAATTTTTAAAAGGTGAAGGTGAGGAGGGAATATATTCCAAGCAAATAGCTCGAATTTATATAATGTATGCAAAGCATTTTACACACAGATTCATTTGATTATCACAAAACCTGGTGATGTAAATGTTATTTTAAATTCTCTTTCCACAAGTGAGTATATGAAGTCTCAGAGCTGCCTAGGGTCACATAGTTAACAAATATCCAAGACAACATTTGAACCCAGATCTTCTGTAAGCTAATTCTACTGGGCCCTGCCATGACCTCAACCAAGAAGTTGAGATCAACATTGAAGCACCAAGCCTAGAAGTAGGGGACAGATTTCACTGTCTAACTCAGCTACCAGGGCAAACATGGCACAGTAGGAACAGAAAGTTGTCACTTAAAAACAGCTGTTTGAGAATGTGATGGAAAAAAGAGTAATTCGGGAGACTACAAACAGAGACAGTTTACAAGCTTGGCCCCCTATTCTGCCCTCAGCTAAACAAAACAGGTGGCTCAGTTCTATAACCCTAAATGGCACATTTACAATGGGATTGCTTACCTGCCTGGCTAACACTTGCTTCCCTAAAGCCCTCCATTTGAACTTCTATTATAATCGAGAATGTACTTTGTCATGAATAATTCAGTTTTTTATATATATATGTATATATATATATATATATATATATATATATATATATATATATATATATATATATATATATATATATGTATGTATGTATCTTGTTTGACCCCAGGGATTATAAGAGACTCAGTGGGCCGTAATGGAGACTCCAACTTAGAATCAGAAAAGCCTGGGTTCAAATCTCACTTGCTGATTTTAGGACCTTGGGCAAGTCATTTAACCTCCATGTGCCTCAAACAACTCCCTACAACTTTTCTGCATGGTTTGGTGGAAAGGGCAGCTAGGTGGCACAGTGGATACAGTACCCAGCTTGGAATCAGGAAGACCCATCTTCATGAGTTCAAATCCAGCCTCAGACAGTTAATAGCTATGTGACCCTGGGCAAGTCACAGTTTCCTCACCTGTAAATGTAGGGAAATGGCAAACCACTCCAGTATCTTTGCCAAGAAAATTCCAAATAGGGTCACAAAGAATTGACACAACTGAAAACAGCAACAGCATAAAAAAAAATATCATGCTAGACATTGTACTAAGTGCTTAAGATACAAATTAAAGCAAAGCAAGATAGTCCCT
The DNA here is from genome assembly GCA_028646595.1 of Phalanger gymnotis. Lineage (NCBI taxonomy): Eukaryota > Metazoa > Chordata > Mammalia > Diprotodontia > Phalangeridae > Phalanger > Phalanger gymnotis. Next base: position 132,757,675 of record CM053622.1, read on the forward strand.
ATACCCAAATAGCTTAAATTCTACTGAGGAAAGATAACACATATGGCATGGTAATGTGGTCTGATGGTAAATATTCAACAACCATCTCTCTACCTCAAAAAAAAAAAGTATGCTGGGCATACTTTTTAGTCTAATCTGCAGCATTAACATTTCCTCCACCACTTTCTGAAGTCTAGACAATCAACAAAACAATAAATCAAGCCTTGATTTATGTAGCATTTTGCAATTTCTGGATATAAATGCTCTCACTGAAAATGGAATGATGGCTCTCACAAGCTGGGTCGAGCCAGCTCTGGCATCCCCCCAGCCTAGGATGTTAGAATAAGGACTAAAGATACTTGTTTGGGAACAAAGCATCAGGAAATGAGACAGGTGAGGTCCAGAGAAGTGGAGAAGAAAGAAAAGCGAAGCATGGTTAAGATTCTACAAATATTTGTTGAATGAATTTTCCTTCTACCAATTCCAATATTTATCTCTGTAATTAATATAGAAATTTGTAATGTGTGTTTTTCCAAGTTAATCCTTTGTTCACATGTGAGCTCTGTGACTATATGTAACAGTCACTGAAAAGCATTTTGTAAATCTCCAAGCATCATGGAAACGATATTATTGTTGTTGTAATAAATGAGATTTTTTTTTGGCATCAGAAAGATTGATAGTTTTGGGGTCAGAAGATCTGAGTTCAAATCCTACCTCTGTGACCTCGGGGGGCAGGTAAGTCATTTACCTTTCTAGGTCTCAGTTATTGTTGTTTTTAATACAAAAAGAAGGGGTTGGTCTATTTGACCCACCCCTAAGGTCACATGTAATTCTAAATCCATGATCCTTCTTGATAAGGTTAATTTTCTTTGATAGCAACAAAAAATATGAGAAATCACCCAAAGTATTTTGAAAAGGATGATTTTGTTTTAAACACGGACACTTCAAGTCCCCAAATATGCTCTATTGGAAGCATAGGTAACTATAGAGCAGCATCCAGTCCAGCTAAAGATGTTGGTTCTATAGAAAGAAGAGTAGTAACTAAGTGCTACAAGGAAAATGTTATATCTATCTATGCACACACACACATATTTAAAGATAATCACATATGAAAATTGAAACGAAAGCCACTCTCTGACTTATACAAAGGACCACGTGGCTAGAGTGTATGATTTTCAGTGAGAATTAGCCTTGATCCATTGGACCAGTGTGCCTGGCTTCTTCAATTTAAGAAGTCAGCAGAAGGCAGAATGATTTTCCCAGAGCAGATTTTGGCTGCATCAATCCCATTAAGTGTGATCTCTCTTTAAGTGGTATTGGCTGTGACTCTTCTCTTAGCAGGAGATAAGACTATAGGGGTTGGTTCAGGCAAGGAAGTGCCTCCAGAATCCTCATCAAATTTAATTTTAAGTAGATTACATAGTTTCCTTTCTAACTTGACTTATATCATTATCTTTTCATCTTGAAAATCATAATAGCTGACATTTTTATAGCACTTATAGCATTTTATAGCACTTTAAGCTATGCAAAGCCATTTACCTATGTTGTCTCATTTGATCCTTACAACAACCATGTGGGGTAGATTCTATTACTGTTCCTATTTTATGGATGAGGAAACTGAGGCAAAAAGAGATTAACTGACTTATCCAAGGTCACACAGCTAAGTTATCTCAGGAGGAATTTGAACTCAAGTCTTCCTGAAGCCATGTCCATCATTCTATCCACTGTACCACTTAGATGCCTCTCTATGCTGTAGAAATTAGCATGCTATAATAAGACTGTAAAAATAAAATAAAGGAAATATATTTTTACCAGCATTCTAGTTAGAATAGCTTGATGATGTAGTTGGCTGGCTTCATGCAGATACAGAGGCAAAATTTCAATAGACAGCAGTATTAGAAGACCCCAGGAAGTCTCCTTGGTCTGAATATATATTTATGAATATATTTGCATGTGTGTATGTATGTGTATGCATACACATATATGTATATGTGTATGTATACATATGCAGATGTGTATGTACATATATATCCCCAACATTGTATTGTCATGTTGTCTGAAGTCTGGCACCACTGGATGAAAACATGTCAGTCTTTGAATTCTTTAATTAAGCATCGATATCAACCTAGATTATAAGCTACTGGAGATCTGAGACTGCCTTTTTCTACTTTTGTATTCTTATTACCGAGTACAATGATGCATAGACTAGGCATTCATAAACACTTTTTAAATGAATGATTTAACCTATTATCAATTATTAACATCTCTACGGGGATTCATTTATTAAATTGTTTTCCAGCTGTGACAGCTGAGAGTAATGATAATCATACCTTATGTTTGGATAGCATGCCACAGTTGAGAAGTTTTCTTTTATATTTTCAATACTGTGATGTACTAAAAAGAGTTCTGGACTCAAGTTAGGATACCCAGGTTTGAGCTTTGGCTTGCTGTTATTTACTAGCTATGGATACTGAACAAGCTATTTAAGCTTTATAGGACTCAGTTTCCTCATCTGTAAAATAGGGGTGCTTATACTATACTTAGGTCACAGGATTGTGGGAGGAAAGAGCTTTGTGATCCTTAAAGCATTTTAGGAAGAGGAATTGCTGATAGTTTGATGTTCTCAACAACCTTGTGAATTAAGTACATCGCAAATTAGCCATATTTTATATACTGGTAAGTGTAGCCTTAAAGAGGTCAAGTGATATGCTTAAAATTACGCATTTAGTGGTAAAATTTTGCCTGGACTGTGGGCTGGTAAAAGATAGGGCTGTGTCACCATGGGGAGTCTCAACTAATGTCATCAGCTCAAGCTGAAGCCTTACTCATACTCAAGAGCTTCATCCTGAGGAAGGTCAGGAGCTGAGTGCAGGGTTTTCCAACTAGGGAGATCCAAGGAGTATCACAGGTGAGCTGATTCAAGGGGATCAAAATAAAGCTCAAAATAAATGAGAATAATAAAAGCCAGTTAGCAGGAGTTGTGTGGTTACTGTCCTAAGGCCTGCAACAACAATAAAACCAAAAAAAAAGTACCTACTGCTTAAAGGTCACCAGAGTAGGCAGGAGGGGGAGATTCAAGATTTAGTTAGGTAGATAGATAGATAGATCGATCAATAGATAGATAGATAGATAGATAGATAGATAGATAGATAGACAGATAGATGATAAATAGATAGATAGATAGTAAATAGAGAGATAGGTAGATAGAGATAGAGTACAGAGATAAAAGATAAAAATGACAGACAGGGATAGATGATAGATTAGAGAGATGATAGATGGATAGCTAGAGATAGGATAGAGAGAGAGATATAGAGATGATATAGATAGATAATAGAGATAGGTATAGATGACAGATTAGATTGGTTATTGTTCTTTGTTCTCAAAGAGGACCAAATGACATCACTATGCTAGTGTCAAGTTACAATGCTTCCTACTGTGGTTGATCAGACCAATATGAGCTCAGAATGCTCTACCATAGGTCAGGTACAAATAGTCCATGTGAACATTTGGAGTGGGTTCTCTAACTTTGTGCAACTTGTGTTTCTTTTGAGCTGTCTCAATTCAGCCAGCCTTTGTATGAGCAATGGACCCCCTACCTTGTAAATCTCAGCTGGAATAGAATCAGCACCATGTGCTTTGCCACATGAAAGGAGCCTAATGGCATTCAAAACGTCTTCTTCAGTTGGAGCTTCAACTAAGGAGCAATCGACTTCAACGTGAGGTAAACAGTCAGTGGCCTCAGCATTGATTAATGATGGTCTGTTGAAAACAATGTGGAAGTGTTCAGCCCATCTCTCTAGGATCACGTCCTTATCACTAATCAATGTGGCTCCATCAGCACTGAGTAGTTGAGATGTACCATAGGTCTGTGGCCCATAAATAGGCTTCAGGGCATCATAAAAGTGCTTTGGATTGTTACTATCAGCATAAAACTGAATTTCATCTGCCTTCTTACTGAACCAAGAATCCTGCATCTCTTTAAGCTTTGCTTGTATTTTACTTTTGATGGAACTAAATACTGCCTTCTTAGAGATGAGTAAACTATCCTGCTGGTAAACCTTGTCTAGTTCTTGTTTTTCATTTAGCAGCTTCTGAATTTCCCCGTCATTTTCATCAAACCAGTCTTGATGTTTGTGAATGTTCTGATCCAGATGAGCAAATGCAGTGCTGTACACCAAATTTCTGAAAGCTTCCCACTCCTTTTCTGCTCTACTGTTGCCAACTGTATGCTGGCTCAACTTTCCCTCCGAGTTAGCAACAGATTGTTCCCACTCAGAGAAGAGCTCTAATCTGTTGACTTTAATTCTTCCCTTAGTCATTTTGCCTTGGGGGCTCCGCTTTGGTTGAAGGCAAATGTTTAGCTTGGAGAGGATAAATCTATGATCAGTCCAGCACTCTGTACCACACATTACCTTTATTACTCTCACATCCTGTCTCTCTCTTCTCTTCACAACCATATAGTCTATTAAATGCCAATGTTTGCTGTGAGGGAGCATCCACAAAATCTTATTGCATTTAGGTAAATGGAAGACAGTGCTGGTGATGAGAAGGTCATGAGATGCACAAGTCTTCAGTAGCAAGTGACTTGTGCTGTTGCTGTTTCCAACTCCATTCCTCCCAAGGACTCCCTGTCAGTCTGGTAATCTGAGCCTACTCTAGCAGTAAAGTCTCCCAGAATTATAAGCTTGTCCTCTTTTGGCACATTGAGGGTCTCCAGGTCTTTGTAAAACTTTTCTTTGACCTCATCAGGATTTGTAATGGTGGGAGCATAGGCACTGATGATGGTAGCATGGCATTTTCCTGCAAGTGGCAACTGCATTGTCATGAGTTTGTCATTTTCTCCTTTTGGCAGGCATACAAGCTTGTTAACTAGATTAGTGTTGATTGCAAAACCTACAACAGCTTCACAGTGCTGCCCTTCACTGGGGCCACTCCAGAAAAATGTGTATTCAGCTCTGACTTCAGTAAGCTGGCCTTCATTTGCCAGCCTTGTTTCACTCAGGGCTGCTTTTTGGTTGTGATACCTACTGAGTTCTCTTGCAATAAGAGCTGTTCCTCTTTCAGGTCTGCTGGATTTTGTGCTGTCTATAAGTTTGTGCACATTCCATGTATCAATGGTAACTATTTTGTGGAGAACTCACACAGGGCAAGCATTCACCTTGTGGTCAGAAGAAATGATACGAGGACACTCTCAAGGTCTCTCTCAAGAACTTTGGAATTGATTGTGTGACATGGGAAACATTGGCACAGGACCACTCAGCATGATGTTCCCACATCAGAGAAGGTGCTGTGCTCTATGAGCAAAGCAGAATTGAAAGAGCTGAAAGGAAACATAGGATGTGCAAGTTTGGAGTATCCATCCCAAATGTTCACATGGACTATTTGTGCCCTATATGTGGTAGAGCATTTTGAGCTCGTATTGGTTTGATCAGTCACAGTCAGACACATTGAATCTTGACTCAAGCATAGTGATGTCATTTTGGTCCTTTTTGAGAATGAAGGACAACAACCAACCAACCAACCGATGGTGAGTGGAATCATCTTCGTAGATGGTTTTACATTTTTTGGTGTGTTTCAACCATACAGTGGGATCCCTGCCTGCCACAGTAATCAGGCCAAGGTTGAGTAAGCAGATAATTTTTAGGGTACCCTTTCTAGCCTCATTCTCACACCAGGAGGTGAGCAGTGCAGTCCTTAAAAGGCTGCTGAGATACCCAGGGAGCTGCCGAATCCCACTGCTGCTTCCAGTGAGAAGCTGACCCTATGGCCTGGACCACCTGTGTGCAGGATTGTGACTACAGCTCTCAGTGTATCTCACCTGCTGCTCTGTCACTTGCCTGTCACCACAGTACTTTGAGATAGGTAGTAACAGTAAAATGATATGGGTGATGTCTTTTGATTCATGCATAAATTGGATTTAAGTGAGGCAGAGTTACACAAAGTCGTCGGCCTTACTTTCTCTTCCAGAGTCATCACAGTTCAGTTGCAGGATAGAGTCTAGACAACTGATGATAGCTTGAGATGCAGTGGATGACCTTGGTGTCTTTGATGTCTAACCAAGCTCTAAGCGCTCCACAGCACCTGCTTCAGCTGTCTTCGTGACTATTGGAACAAATTGTTCTCATCCACCCATTCCACCGGGGAGGTCTTCAGATACTTGGAATAGACATCTGCCTAACTCATCGATGAGTTTGAGACCTCAGTGGTTTGAGATGCATCCTGGTTTAGCTCATCTGCCAAAACAGTATACCGGGGTGTACGTACTATAGCTTCTTGGAGCCACAGGTGAGAGTTGAATGGATCAGGTGGACCCCAAAAGTGGAAAGCAGCCCTTAAAAGAGTTCAGCAGCCCTCACACCAGAGGTACTAGTCTTCCCTGAACATGGGACAAATAGATGATAGAGAGATAGATTAATGGAAGGATGGATAGACTGATAGGTAGAGATAGATGAGAGGAATGAATGAGAAAGATGAGAAATAATAGAGATAGCTAGCTAGGTATGGATGATAGATTATCTAGATGGTAGAGAGACTGATAGATAGATAGAAGGAGCATTTACTAATTTATGTGCCTGGCAGTGTGCTAAGTGCTAGGAATACATATACAAGAGAACAAGATAGTCTCTATCAGGAGTGTGCCAGAGCCAGCTTGAACTGGCTAGTGAGAACCAATCTTTAAATTTTGAGTGTGAGTATTCACACCTCAGAAATCAGCAAACACTACAAATCAGGGCTTGATTTATTATTCTGCCATTTGCCTCGACAAGAAGATGGTGGAGAAAATGTTAAAATGCAGATTAAACTTTAAAGATATATCTTGCCCTATTTTTTTTTTGGTAGAACTAGTTGTTAAATATTTATTCTCAAGAAGGGTACATTCTAATGGGGGGGGGATGATGACACATATAGGAAAGACCCAGTTATTTACCATAAAGTCCTCACAGCCTAATAAAGTGGTGAAGACACCAACACTGATAGCTACAATACACAATATTCCATAGTCGTAAGATGATAAGTCCAGAGCTCTGAGGGACCTTAGAGGCTATCTAATCTAAACTGCTCATTTTCTGGATGAGGGAACTGGGGCCCAAGAAAGGTATGTGACTTGCCCAAAGAAGGTCATACAAATAGCAGGCATTGGAAGTGGTGTTTGAACCCAGGTCCTCTGCCTTCAGGGACAGGATATTGCCCTATGTTACACTGCCTCCAATGGAGTAAGCCACTTTAACTTTTCAGCTTCAGCTTCCTCAGCTGTAAAATGAATATAATAAATCTTACATTGCCTGCCTCAATGTTTATTATGAAGTTCAAAACAGATGATGTATGGAAAGCACTTTGAAAATTTCAAAGTACCAAATAAAAATTTCAGTTATTATTATTATTATTATTATTATTTTATTAGCTGTGGGTCAGCTGAACAAATCACTTCATCCCTTGGGCCTTTGGTTTCTGCTCTGCACTAGGAGGAGTTTGGATGGGATGATCTGGGAGGTCCTTCTTTGCTCTAATATTACATAACTTTTGCTTTTAATGGGCCAGACCTCTGATTTATTAGTATAGGTAGTAATGCCTATATATTACCTATATATAGATATACCTATATATTATATGTTCCTCTATATTATCTATATATACCTATATATTATGCACATTTATATGTTACCTATGTGTACCTATATATTACATATACCTATATATTACTGATATATAGATATACCTACATATTATATATGCCTATATATGATATACCTATATATAGATATACCTCTATAGCACACATACTTACATATTACCTATATAGAGATATACCTATATATTACATATACCTATACATCACCTATATATAGATATACCCATATATTACATATATTGATATGCCTATATATTATATATACCATATATTACCTATATATAGATATACCTATGTATTACATATACTACATATTACCCACATGTACTTATATATAATATATACCTATATTACCTATATATAGATTTGCCTATATATTATATATACCATATATTACCCATATATAGATATACCTATATATTACATATACTACATATTACCCACATGTACTTATATATAATATATACCTATATTACCTATATATAGATTTGCCTATATATTATATATGCCCATACAGTACCTATATGTACCTATAGTATAAATACCTATGTATTACCTTTGTGTACCTATATGTTACTTATACCTATATAATATATACCTATAGTTTCTCAAATTTTTTTGTTTCAAGATTCCTCTACTCTCTTAAAACTCAGGACCCCCTCAAAGAACTTTTGTTGATGTGGGTTATATCTATTGATATTTCTATTATTAGAAATGAAAATAATATTATCATGAGAATAGTTTTGATTTCATGGACCCCCTGAAAGGGTCTTAGGGACTTCCAGACCACACTTTAAGAACTGTTGATATGGGCATACCTCGGAGATATTGTGGGTTTGGTTCCAGACCACCGCAATAAAGCAAATATCTCAATAAAGCAAGTCACATAAATCTTTTGGTTTCCCAGTGCACATAAAAATTATGTTTACACTATGATGTAGTCTATTGAGTATGCAATAGTATTATATCTAAAAAAACAAAGTACATACCTTAATTAAAAAAAATACTTTATTTCTAAAAAAAATGCTAACCATCACCTGAGCCTTCAGCGAGTCATAATCTTTTTGCTGGTAGAGAGTCTTGCCTCGGTGTTGAAGACTGCTGACAGATCAGGGTGACGGTTGTTGAGGGATGACGTGGCAGTGGCAATTTCTTAAAATAAGACAATAATGAAGTTTGCCATATCTAGTGAGTATTCCTTTTATTCGAACACTTAGAAGCCGTTGTAGGGTTACTAATTGGCTTAATTTCAATATTATTGTATCTCAGGGAATAGGGAGGCCCAAGGAGAGAGAGAGATGGGGAATGGCTAGTCAATGGAGTAGTCAGAACACACACAACATTTATCAGTTAAGTTTGCCATCTTATATGGGCACAGTTCATGGAGCCCTAGTACAATAACAATATTGACATCAAAGATCACTGATCACCATAACGGATATAGCAATAATAATGAAAAAGTTTGAGAAATATCACAAGAATTACCAAAATGTGACACAGAGACACTATGTGAGCTCATGCTGTTGGAAAAATGGCACCAGTAGACTTGCTCGACACAGGTTGCCACAGACCTTCAATACGTAAGCAGAAGAGAGGAGCCCTGAGACTTTTGGCTACTTAGACACGGCTGCAGCCACAGTTTTTTCTTATCCTTTTTGGGAGTGGAGGGAGATGGGCTGTGGTATATCCCAGACCATAGTGCTTCACCATCAGTGAATATTGAAACACACACACACACACATACACACACACACACACACACAAGCAAACACAACAGAATTGAGTTTGAAAAGAGATCTTAGGCGGTCATTCAGGCCAGTCTTTCAAATAAGGAAAATGAGGTTCAGAAGAAAAAAAGAGAATTGCCCAAGTTTTTACAGAGCCAAGATTTGAACCCTTTTCCTTAGACTCCCATTCTAACTCTTCTCCCATTGCACCATATTTAAGCATATGGTGTTTTCAAGAGGGAAGAAACCACATGTGCAAACACAGGCTCTTGGTAATAAAGCACTCATTGATGATGAGGGATGACAGCATTGAGGTCTGAGCAGCTTTGGAGAAAATGTAAACGAAGTGTCCATTAATAGCCCATGATGTTTTGATGGCAGCAGGCAAGACTACAACAAGCAAGAGTGGGGAAAGAGGAAGCCGGGAGGTTTTTTTTTTTTAATTGATACCGACATAACTGAATTGTGAGGGCTTGCCAAGCACTGAAGGAGTCCTTGGTGCTGTATTTGAGCCAGATCAAATAACTGAAACAGAAACACACCAATAGAGACAGTGACTCCAACGTAGAGGTGTGAGGTCACTGGCTAGCTCCTGCCTTTTCCTAGACCCCTTCCCCTCATATCCTACCACAGTGAAAACCAGATCCCTGGCATTGGAAAAAGCTGGACCTGGTCCTGGCCCTAGGTCTGTTTCCAGAACAAGTTTCCCCCCTCCCCCCAACAATGCAATGGAAATGATACCAAAGAGTAATGCAGCAATAAAGAGTTCAAAAGGACAGAACTGGAATGACTGAATATGCCCATAAATCAATGCCCAGCAGCAGTAGACAAAGCCTCAGCATACCCTCTGGCCAAACTGCCCAATTCGGCAGAAGGGAGTTATATACAGTCTGAGCCAAATTGTCTACCGTTGAATCAGTGACCCAGGCAAGAGGTGCCAAAATCACAGAATCCAACAAGACAGAAAGCAGGGCTTGTTGCAGAGGGCAGAGAAGAGGTGGACTGCGCGTCTAGAAGGGATTCATCTGAAGGGCACTGCTGCCTAGGAGGGCATGGGCTGTTACTTGAGAAACAAAAGCCTAATTGCCTTAATGTGCTCGCTACAAAGTCTCCTTTTTCTTTTGTCACAGAGGAAATGAACTAAAAGCAGAAGAAATCATTACTGGATGGACTGAAACAGGAAAAAGGAAAATGCTCTTTGCAAAACTGTTCATGGTCCCTTTGTGTTTGTTCCAGAGTTTCCTACTCACCTGTTGACTCCAAGGGATCCCCCGATACTGAAGGCAACCCAGTTTGTTTTTAAGGGGATTCATTTTGCATGCATCCTGTATTTACTTCTCTGTAGATATGTTGTGGTCCCCTGGAGGAGAATAAGTTTCTTGAAGGCTGGGACTTTCTCATTTTGTACTTCAATCTACAGGGCCTACTATAGTATGTGGCACCAGAACAGGGGCAGGGAACCTGAGGCCTGGAGGCCACATGTGGCCCTCGAGGTCCTCAAATGCAGCCTTTTGACTGAATCCAAACCTCACGGAACAAATCCTGTTCAGTGAGGTTTGAATTCAGTCAAAGGGAGCGCTGGAGGACTTAGACGGCCACATGTGGCTTCCAGGCTGCAGCTTCCCCACTCTTGCACTAGAAGGTATTTAGTAATTAAATCCATTATACTGTAAGCTCCTCGAGGGCAGAGACTGTCTTTTGCCATTTTTTTTATCCCCAGCACTGAGCACAGTGCCTGGCATATAATATGTATTTTTTTTTTTTTAGTGCTTGATTGGCTGGTAGATGTATGTTTGAGGAATTTAATGACAGGAACTTCTAGGTTGAATATAGGAAGAAAGGCCAAGTATGCCTCACTTTTTTTTTTTTTGCTTTTTTTGGCAGGGCAATTGGGGTTAAGTGACTTGCCCAAGGTCACACAGCTAGTACATGTGTCGAGTGTCTGAGGCAGGATTTGAACTCAGGTCCTCCTGACTCCAGGGCCAGTGCTCTACTCACTGCGCCACCTAGCTGCCCCCTATGCCTCACTTTTTATAGTTCATGTGTTCCTTTAGTCCCTTCCTTGGCCCTTTTGCTGATTTTTAGGACTTCAAAACCATGCCTTCTCTAATGCAATCTCATCCTGGAATTTCCCTCAGAGCCTAGGGCCTCCTTGCATTGAAGCCCTGAAATATCCCTCCACAAGCACTCCCATTTTTCCCACTGATGAGTTCCTCCTGGAGCAGGGGTGTGCTGGAACTAAGAGCTGATTGTTAAATTTTCAGTGTGAGCATTTACACTTTAGTGGTTGTTATTCAGTTGTGTCTGAATGTCTATGTTCCCCGTTTGGGATTTTCTTGGCAAGGATAATAAAGTGGTTTGCCATTTCCTTCTCTAGCTCATTTTACAGATGGGGAAACTGAGGCAAATAGGATTAAGTGACTTGCCCAGGGTCACACAGCTAGGAAGTGTCTGAGGGCAGATCTGAACTCAAGAAGATGAATCTTCCAGACTCCAAGCACAGCCCTCTTTCCGCTGTACCACTAGTTGCCCTTGTCCAAAGAAACACGTGGAAAACAGCAGAGCTGGAATTTGTACCTGAATCCGGTGACTCCCAGGTCATTGTGTTCTTTCCATGTAACTATTAAGGGATGAGCTGTAACGGCAACCAAACCAGCACACCCAGGATTGCCTGCTAGCGTAGGTTCTTGGATCTGTTTTTCAAGGAAAGACTGGGGTTAACAAACCTACTTTTAATTACATTTACTAGTTCAGGGGAAAGGTCAGCACCCTGAATGTCAGAGAAAACACAAGCAGAGAAATCAGCATAAAGACCAACACACAGGGCTCTCACTGCCTGAATCAAAGCAATGTTATTATACACTTTACATACACCACTGGGTTGAGAGAGCCTCTACATCTGAGTAGTCAGGGAGCTCTGAACATGGCTACTCACAATCTCGATTAGGAAATCAAAAAGTCACCCCAAAGCAAAATACCAACTCAGAGTATATATAGACTTCTCAGAGCCAGAAGGCATCACAACCCTCATGCGGTGTCTAATTAGAAATTAGCAAAAGATACAAAAGCCTTCCTATAAGCAAGCCTCCTCTAAGCAAATTCCTCCCCCAGTAGGCTCTGTGACTCAGGATGTATCACAGCTGTGAGCTGGGCCAAAGCCCAAGCAGGTCACATAGGCCTATTAATGGATGGGCAAAAATCTTCATATCCTATTAACATTACACTAGCTCATGGTCAAAAATGGTAATTGGTAATCACTCAGCAGCAAGATGATTTTTAAGGTTCATTCCAGTTCTAAGAGGCTACTTCAAAAAGAAGAGAGATCATCTTCATTGGAGATATTCAAGTAGAAGCTAGAAGGCCACTTGTCAAGGGCATTATAATGGCCAAGGCTCATTCTACAAGTTTAGATTGGACTAGATGGTCTCTGAAGTTACTTACAAATCTACTATCCTGAGGTTAATTGTACATGCGTGTGTATGTGTATGTGTGTACATGTCAGGGATCAAACAGGATTAAATCACAGGATATAGAGCTGGCAAAGAACTCCAGAGATCACCTAGTTTAATCTCACTTCTCATTTTCCAGATGAGGAAACTGAGACACAGAGGGGAGAAAGAACATCACATCCCCAGAGTAAGTATCAGCATCAGGAGTTGACCTCCATCCTCTTAATTCCAAATCCAGTCCTCTTTCCACTATACCCTCTCACTTTTTCATACTTAAATGGAGGGAAATGGTATTTTAAAGGAACTCTTACAGCTACTCTCTTAGTAACAAAAAAAGTCCCTTTATTACATCATTTCTTATCTCCAAATTTGTCTTTTCCTGTAAACTCAGATTTGCAATCCTAAACTGAGCAGGAACATTTTTATCTGTTCAAAAGGTCTTCTCCTTTGTAGAACCTCTTGTTATTCAACTGTTTTCAGTCCTGTCCAATTCTTCATGACCACATCTAGGGTTTTCTTGGCGAAGATACTGAAGTGTTTTGCATTTCCTTCTCCAGATTATTTTACAGAGAGGAAACTGAGGCAAGCAAGGTTAAGTGACTTGCCCAGAGTCCTGCAGCTGGTAAGTGTCTGAGGCTGGATTTGAATTCAGGAAGATGAATTTTCCTGACTCCAGGCCTAGTACTTTATCCACTGTACCATCTAACTTTGAGAAATATGTATAAGCATATAATTGAGCCATTCCAATTAGGAAAGCATTAAAAATCTGTTTCAATCCAATTAAAATAAATTTATTAAATGCCTACTATGTGCGATGTTCTAAAAAGCTACCATCTAAACGATTTACGATTTTGTCAGGGTCAGAGAATAGGAACTACCTCCACCAATGCTGGTGATAACCATCTATGATTTAGTAGATAAATCCAAGGGAACTTCTTGAGATACATAAAGTGATGTGACATGACTTGCCTAGGGTCTCAAAGTTAGTGTTAGAGGTAGATTTTGAAGCTAGGATTTACTGATTCCAAAGCCTAATGTCTTTCACTCTGTCAATGCTTTGGATGCTGGGGATGAAATGATGAAAAAGAAGCTTACTCGGTAGGGTTGTAGGGTTTCAAGACCTTTCTTCAAACAAGAGTTGTGAGGTTGAATGTGATTAGGTTAATGGAGAAGTTCAATCAGATTAAGAAATTTGAAGAGGGAATTGAAGAGGGAGACATCACTTCCAATGGGAATGAGGTTGGGGAAGGTTTCGTAAAGGAAGTGACATCTGAGTTGGGTCTTAAAGAACAAGCAGAAATTTACTAAGGGAAGAGATATGGAAAAACCAAATTCTCTAAAGGTGCTTATCATGGCAACCCACTCACTCACTAATCAAGAGTCCAATGGTGAAAATCAGGGTTGGCCGTGACTTCTCACCTTGGAGCCCCCAAATGAAAACTACAACCTAAAAGTTCACTCGGCTTTCTGATTCTCCAGGCCCAGAGTGAACTGAAATCCCACCTGAAATGCAATACAGCCAGACCCAAGAGTTGCCATGGAGGCACCTTCATTATGTTTACTCTTCTGCTTTATTTACACAATGACCAGCCAGCCTCAGCTCATTCATTGGCACTCAGTTTACAGCCAACAAAACTCCACAAAGTCTTCCCAGATGAAGGGAGAAGAGGATCTTACCATCCCCAGACAGAACAGAATTCATGTTAAATTACTTGCCAGAAGAGAGACAGCAAGGACCTCCTTGAGGATGGTTGGTGGGAGAAGCAAAAGCTTTGCTATGTGACATCCCCTCCCTGAGAAAGCTTCATTGGGATTATTTAGGGTTGAATTAATGCAGGGTATTTTTTTATCCAGGAGATTAAATCAAGCCATCCATTAAAGAAATAATCCATGTACTTGGTTTCCATTAACAGGGCTTTGGTCCCCCTCCCCCTTTGTCCTAGTTTCCCCTTATTTAAACATCCTTTCTTCGGATTAGTAGTATCACTGTGGCATTTAGGCTCTGGCTTGGGGGAGTGGGTGGGATCTGCTCCCTATGCAGGCCTTGCTGATTCATCTCTGTGAATCATTTGTCAGGGGTGCCACTGCTGGGCCTGCTTGCTTCCCTGAGTGAGTAAATGATAGAACTTGTAAATTCTCCTTTTCTCCTTCCCACTCTTCCCTCCTCCCCTTCTGCCTCTCCCTTCATCTTCTTTCTCTCTCTCCTCTCTCTCCTCCCTTCCTCAATCTCTTCCTCTACTCTCTTCTCTCCCCATCATGTCCTTCCCTTCTTTTTCTCTCCCTGCTGTCCTCAATCTCTTCCCCTCCTTCATACCCATTCCTTCTTTTTCTCTCCCTTCCCTCTCTATTTTTTCATTTTCTTCCCCTTCCCTCTCTTCCTCCTCCTCCATTCTATCTTTTTAGATGTTTAACACTTTGTGTGGGTCAGGAGGAGAGATCTTGGGTCACACCAGCTGCCCAAGAGCCTGGGAACATCAGCTGTTTCCCAAATGCTGGTTGTTTGTGGGCCCAGAGCCCCTGGCTTCTCACCATTCCAGGGCTGATCTCACCCACACCATGCTTCCCACTAGGTAATTTATGGATTCGAATATCTAAACTGTGACCAACCCAGTACATTCACGAAAGCCAGACGCTGAGGAGTCATGCTTCCCAGACCAAATTGGACTCTCTGTTACTTGAGGTCAATTATTATAAACTATCAATTTTGTAGGAATGCTATTAATTCAACTGTTGTATAAACCATGTCCCTGTTTCTCAACAATTACATCTAGTGAGATTTCAAACAGCAATGCTCTCTAATCTTTATTCCCTCCTCTTCTCCCTCCCATCCTCCTAATGCCCCCACCCTGAATGGAAGTTTCCAGCTGTGTATTATTTGGATATGATTCCACCCCAGCTTTTTCCATAATACGCAGTCGGACCAATTCCAGGTCCCAGATGTGCTATTTATTTACTCTGAAGCATCTGGGCCTCAACACAATCCTGTCCCTGCAACGTGGCAAACTTGTGAAAAATCAGGGTGGCAGCCAGATAGCAAACAAACTGAACTCTCTTGGCAAGCAGGGAAAACATTTCAAAGGAGAATGAATGGGGGGGGGGGGAATGGGAGGAGGCCTAAGAGCAAGTAAGGGAGTGATGGGCATAAGAGAAGACAGAGATACAAGCAGGGTTTTTCCATCCTGTGTCTTCTAATGTTACAGATGAACAGATTAACATTGGAAGCTGCGGATTTTGTTTCTGGGGCTGGGCAGCTTCTAAGACTAAACAATTCGGTCCAGGCTCCTCAAAGAAAACTGAACATTGTGTGGACACGCAGGGAAAGCTAATGATCTTTAGGTCTAACTGATAGGGCTGAAAGGATGGTGGTCCAGGCACTGCAAGAGGACACACAAGATTGTAAGCATACCATTCTGAGAGCAGGGCCATTTGATCTTGTTTTGGCAAAACAGGGTCAATCCAGCAAGGTTTTAGATGAGATAGGATTGGTCCTGACCCTGGAACAACATGCTGGGAAAACAGTTCTATGCTCAAAGTCGGCACAGTGGGGACCAAAAAAGCATTGTGTTTGGAGTTGGGGCTGGGGATTCAAATCCTGTTCTGTTATTCACTACCTATGAGGTCCTGGATAAGACAGTTAACCTCAAAATAAGTCTCAGTTTGGAGGTTTCCTTATCTACAAAGTAAAGATGTGGGATTACAAGCTACCTTCCAACACTAAATCAATCATGCTATGATATTAACTGTTGAACTTTGAGACAAATTCTCAGGGAAGGGACTTTTCCAGATTATAATCCTAGAAATATTATCCAAGGTAGGAAGGAGACTTTTAAGATCCTCAAAAATGTCAGAATTATAAGACCTCAAGAATTCACCGGATTACTTGGGGCGCGTGAACTTGCTTTTAAAAATATTTGGATAACTATTTCAGGATAGTTGGTTTGCTTTGTAGTTATTTAGATTTTCTTCTCTGCATTTAAAAACATTATTCTGAGAAGGGGTCCTTAGGCTTCACCAAATCACCAGAGGGGTCCATGAAACAAAAAAAAAAATTAAGAATCCCTGATGTATTTCCACTCATACCTGAAGAGGAATCATCTCCCCTTCCAACAGTTCTGAGTGGTTATATGCTGTTGTTCAGTCGTTTCAGTCAAATCTGATTCTTCACAGCTCCATCTGGGATTTTCTTGGCAAAAATATTACAGTAGTTAACCATTTCCTTCTCTAGCTCATTTTACAGATGAGGAACTGAGGCAAACAGGGTTAAGTGACTTCCCCAAGGTCACACAGCTAGTATCTGAGGCCATATTTGAACTCAGGAAGATGAGTCTATTCATTCTACCCACTGCACCACCTACCTGCCTCTACGTGGTTATGTAGCCTTTGTCAGAGGCCTCCTAGGATGGGGCATCTTACTACAACCACTTTTGAACAACTCTAATTATTGGGAAAATTTTCTTTATGTTGAGACAAAAATCTTCCTCTCTCTGCATTTTCTATTTGTTGTCCAATAGGGTATAAGTTCCTCAAGGGCAATGTTTATACTCTCGGTACAATGCCTAGCACATAATAGATGCTTAATAAATGCTACTTGACTGACTGTATAGCACATTGCCTGGTATGTAGAAGAGATTTAATAATGACTTTTGTATTGGAAACAAAAAAAAGGAAAATTGATTAGCAGGTAGTTGATACCCAAAAACCCCTCTGGGTTCATTTTGTGGTGGGAAAGACCCAACACTGCCAAGTTCCCCTTCCCTGTTTGTCTGCCCTTCACACCTTTGCCAGGCTGTCCAGCTTCATCCAGCTGCCGGACTGCTCACACTGCTTCGAGGAGATGGGAGTCACCAACTCTTTTCCTTCTGGTGAGATGGAGAAACACCAAGCCTTACTATCCCCTGTCATAACATCCCAAGGACCTCTATGCACTATACATATCTGGAACTGTCATCTGACACACTGATGCAACCTAAAGACTCCGAACTTCTCCATCCACCCTTTGGATTAACTTCCTTTTCTGCATGGTCTCCTCTAATTAAAATGTGAACTTCTTGAGGGCAGGGAGGTTTAATTTTTCCATTTGTGTCCCCACAGTTCTTGGCACATCATAAGTGCTTAAATGCTTTTTAGTTCATTTACTCAAGTTAGTTGAGGAGATAATAAGAGAGCATCCAGTTGTCTTTTTGACTTCAAATCCCTTGGACCAGATGAACTAAACCTTTGGTACTATGAGAATGAGCAGATGTGATTGCTGAACCACTTTTAGTCGGATGGGAAAGACCATGGAAAACGGGAGAGGTGGTACAAATTAGAGAAAGGCAAATATGCCAATTTCCTAAAAATGCACAAGAACAGAGTTTGCAAACTATAGGCAAGTGAGCCTGACTCTGATTCCTGGGAAAATTTTAGAATGGATCATTAAAGAAATGTTTGGCTAGCATCTGGACAGTGATTACAAAGTCAGCATGGCTTCATCAAAAACAAGTCATGCCCAACTAACTTAATTTCCTTTTTTTTTTCTGGCAAGATTATTGAACTCGTACATGGGGAATGCTGCCCATGTAATTTACCTAGTTCTTAGCAAATTTTCTGATGATGTATCTCAAACAATTGTAGAAAAGATGAAGAGATATGGCTAAGAAGATCATATAATTAGATCAATTCAGTACTGGTTGGACTCAAAGTGTAGTTGTCCATGGAAACATGGTAGCAGGTCTCCAGTTGTATACTCTAGGGAACTGTGCTTGTCTCTGTGCTATTAAACATTTTAATCAATGATTTGCATAAACGTATAGATAGCATGCTCATCAAATTTGGAGATGACTAAAAAGGAGAGGGCTAGTTAGCCCATTGGCCAATAATTAAGTTGAAAGAGGATCTTGGCAGTCAAGCACCGGGCTAAATCAAATAAGATGCAATTCAACAGGGATAAATATAAAATTCTATACTTGGGTACAAAACAACCCATTCTCATAGATACAAGATAGAGGAAACAAGGTTAGGTAGCAATTGTTCTGAAAACAGATCTGAAGTTTTCCAAGTATGAATCTACATTGTTGTGGCAGCAAAAAGAGTTAATTCAATCCTGGGCTGCATTGAAGGGGATGGTTTTCAGAGAATAGGGAAGTGATCATCCCATTGTACTCTGCCTTAGTTAAACATCATCTGTAGTATTGTGTTCGGTTCTGGGAGCCATAATTTAAGATGAACATTAAGATGAACAGAAGAGGGTGACCAGGATAGTGAAGGGCCTTGAGTTCATGCCATATGAGGACTGATGGAAGGAATTAGGAATGTTTAGACTGGATAAAGGAAGACTTGTGTGTGTGTGTGTGTGTGTAACAGTTGTATTCAAGTATTTCAAGGGTTGATACACAGAGAACGTATGAGACATGTTCTGTTTGGTTCCGAAGGGCAGAAGCAGGAGAAATGGGCAGATGATGCAAAGTGGATAATCAAGAAAACGTTTCCTAAGAATTAGAGTTATTCAAAAGCATAAAGGGCTGTTTTGAGAACTGTTGGATTCCCCATTCCATGGAGGTCTTCAAGTAGAGGCCAGACCACTTGTTGGGGGTGTTCTGGTGGGGATTCCTTTTATGTTTTGGTTCAGACTAGATCACCATGGAGATTCCTTCTGCCATTCAAAATTTATGTTCCATAAATGCCTCTTGGATGAGTTGCTCTTCGTTCTGCCTTCTGGGTTCAAACAAACCAAGTGCAATCCTCTTCCATCCTGCTTTGTGGAATGGGATGTGGAACACACCTACATGAAAAAAGAATCAAATTATTTTGTAAGAAAGACCCCCAAGAACAAAGGAAGTCTGATTTTTAATTTGTTCTGTAACTGTGTAACACCAGCTGTAACCATGACATTTTAGTCAGTGAGGTATCAGGTTAGAATCGATTTGGGACATCAGCAGACCTTCTGATGCTCTATAGTTCTCAAAAATTTTTCCCCCTCCAATCATAGTATTATTATTTTTACAATATTTCCAGAGAGCCAGGAGACTGGCCTGTGTGTGGGAGACTGTAAGTGTAAATTCCATAAAATTTGTGGGAGACTCTCATGCAGTTCTAGTCTATACAATTCCAGGCACACCTGGGCAGAGCTCCTGGCAGCCAAGGCACACCCTCTACTATAGATGGAGACCTACTCTGCTTGCACATAAAGCTAGCCTTGAGTAGGATATTACACCATTTGTTGAGGGGGGCCTTATGTCAACTTAACTTGCATGAAATGATCATATTTGTAGAGAATACAGGACGATTCACTTCCCTCTTCTCCTGGGATGACAGATAGTCATAGCAGAAAATTCTGACTCCCTTGAGGCCTTTGGGTACCAAGTATCCAGAAGATTCTCTCTACCCCTCTTCTTCCATTTGACTCAATTAACACACAGAACCAATGACTGAAATTTATATAAGGCCTTAACGATTTCAAAGCGCTTTTCATGCATTATTTCATTTGGTACTCATAACAACTCCATTAGGTGAGTGCTATCATTATCTCCACTTTACAGATGGTAAAACTGAGGCATGGAAAGATTAAGTAACTTGATAGGTAGAGTTGGAAGATAAATGTGAATCCAGGACTTCCTGATATCATATTCAGCAACTCCTTTAACCCTGTTTGCTTCAGTTTTCTCATCTGTAAAATGAATTGGAGAAGGAAATGGCAAATCACTCCAGTATCCTTTTTTTTTTTGAGAGGGAAAGGCAAAGCAATTGGGGTCTAGTGACTTGCCCAAGGTCACACAGCTAGTATGTCAAGTGTCTGAGATTGGATTTGAACTCAGGTCCCCCTGACTCCAGGGCCGGTGCTCTAGTCACTGTGCCACCTAGCCGCCCCCGATCACTTCAGTATCTTTGCCAGGAAAGCCCCAAATGGAATCAGAAAGAGTCTGAAATGACCAAAAAACTTATATCATATATTCTGGTGGCACGATTTTTACTTAGTCAGATATCCTTGAAGAGGGTGGGATAGGAGTAAGGAAGGGAAAGGGAAAGAGATGCTTTCCTTCTCATGGCCACTTTGGCTTTTTTTCTCCTCCGTGAGGTGTAGACCCCCAGCGGTAACTCATCCATCAAGTAAATCTTGTAAATCTTCTGTAGGAGCTACTCTTTGGCTTCCACATCATCCTTTCTGATAACTGTCCTTGGTGCTCTGACACTTTGTCCTCTTCCTGCATGACAGATTCTGCTCCTATAGTGGAGAGACCATGCCACACGGGGAAGCCTGAATCTCTCAAGCTACACATTCTAGCCAGATATACAATAAGAACAAAGAATACTCACCTTTCAAAATGTTGTTTGTGCTGCTCCTTAACATATTCAGACTCTCAGATCCATTGTAGGACAATTCATACCTTTCTATAAATATCCTAGAATAAGTTCTGCAATTAGCTTTTTGAAAAATCCTCATGATAATGGAGTTGCAGCTCAAGCTGGACCCTCCAACGCCCCTGCCCGCTCTGTTTCCAGTTCTCGGAAAGTTTATTCTTTGTTCAGGGGCTTGGTTAGGAATTTTGTGACAACAGGGCCTGAGGAATAGTAACAGGGCCTATATAAAGGTAAATAGCTTGGAGAAGGGAGTGGGAGTGGGGTGGGATCTCCTTCCAGGGCCCACATACAATATCCACAAACAGGAAAATGCCTTGTTTCTTATTTTTCCTTTTCAGCCCTTTCCTCATCATTATTTCCTCTTTCCTTCCTTCCCGGTCTTCTCGAACTTTGTAATTGACTCCCCCCGCCATGCCCTCTGCCATCCAGCTATATGGGCCTATTTGAGATCCTTCACATGCCATACTCCATCTTCTGTCCCCATGGCTTGATACTGGCTCTGCCCCATCCCCAGAATGCCCTGCCCCCTCACATCCCACCTTCAGTTTCCCTGGCTTCCTTCAAGGCTCAGATGACCTATCTCTTGTAGGAAGCTTTTCCTCTCCCTTTCCTCCCCAACACCAGATGCTAAAACCTCTCCCTCTACGGTTACTCTGCATCAATTCTGTATGCATCTTGTATGTATTTCTTTATTTACATGTTATCCCCAATTGATAGGAACTTTATTTTTTTTGGCCTTTCAATATCACATAGTGCAGCACCTGGCATATAGTAAGCACTTAATAAATGCTTATGACTGACCAACTAACTGTGCAATTTCATTCCCTGAAGAGTCCAAAGTTGCTAAGCCCTAGATAGAGAATAGTGGAATTTAGGGTCTAAGAGATCCTAAAAGTCAATTTCAAATGAGGAAACTGAGGCAAGGAGAGGCTGAGTGTATTAGCCAAGGCTACACAGCTGGCAGAGGCTGGGATTCAAACCCGGGTCCTCTTCCTCCAAATCTAACACTTTTTCCATAGCCTATATACAATTGCCCCACTGTCCACTGGAAATGTTTTTTGCTACCTGAAGATGTGGCCATATATCCAGGTGAACCTCACGCCACAGTCACAGAGGTTAAATTTCTAGGCAAGGAATAAACCACCATAGGAAGAACCAGACATCTACTCTAATAAGAAAATCATCTCAAAGACCAGTGTCTCTCCAGTGGCTGGAATCCTTGTCTTGTGCTATTTTATGGAGCTTATGTCAGTTTACACAGATGCTGGGTTTTTAGTCCCACATCTGTAGTCCAGACTCCCCATTTGGGGGCAGACAAGGACAGGCAAACCAGCAGCTCTACAAGAATAGAATTTACTGTTTAACATTCTGCCTTCATGAAGTTGTGTCTACTTCTGGCTACATTAGGTATGGATTAAGGAGTTTTGTGTTGTGAATGGTTTCTGACATAATTCGTCAGCTCTAGGGAAGACAACAACACCAATCTTGTCTTCACTTGTGGAGCTTTTCAAAGTGTTGAATCACAGTAGGCTTTCCCTCCACTGTTGCAGAGCTGATATGTGCTTTAATCGATTAATCTATAGGAGTTACTGTGGAGAAAAAAATGAGCGTGTGGTTGCCAACCTTGGGGTGATGAGGCTTTTTGAACATGACCTCAGGCAGAATTGTAACTAGGGCAGGTGACCATTGCATTGCTTCAGAATGCTGAAATTCAGAAGCTGTCCACAATACTTTCAGTTCTTTAGCAGCATCGAAAGAACAGCTCTCAGCACCTAGTTAAAAAGAATGCTACAGCTTCTTGGAGCCGCAGGCGAGAGTGGCTACTGCATCCCCGGCCAGGCATCTTGATTTTTGTCCTGCCACTGGATTTGGATTTTGATGACTGGAAGAGAGAGTCTAAGCAATTCTGCCTCACTTAAATCCAATTTACATGCAAGTCAAGACATCACCCATGATGTCATTGGTCCTCTTCGAAAATGAAGGACAAGCAACAACAATTATTTAAAATAACAAGCTGCCAGATTATAAACTTAGAGCTGAAAGGTATCTTTTAAGTTGGCCAGCAAGTCCAATCCCCTCATTTTACAGATGAGGAAATTAAGTTGACAGAGGTTAAATGGCTTGTCTAAGGTCATATATCTGAGGCAGAATTTGAACTCAGATCTTCAATCCAAGTCTAGAACGCTAGCCACTGTGCCACCAAGTTGCTGAAATGAAGCTGGACTGTGGTGAGGACTTTTCCCAGCAGGCCCTACAGCCCCCAAAAGAGGTTGAAATATTTGTCTGAGTCCTAATTATTTTGTCTTTAAACAACAGCCTTGCAGCTCGTTACTGGGTCCATACAAAAGCCTTTTTAGCTTGGCAGGACCTGTTTTGCACTGCAAAACAAGGTCAGTAATGACTTATCTGGTGCCTCAACTGTCCTAATAAGTGAATTAAAACAACCACTCAGAAGTCCTAATCAATTATATAGAAATAGATTAAGATGACTGGAAAAAAATGAATTAACTGCTTTCAATTCATCTACTTCCTCGCCTGTCCCGCTTGTCTTCTCAGAGCTTTTGTTAGGTGGAATTATGCTTAATTCTGATTTTGGTTGCTTAACAAAACCTCATGTTGCTGTAAGATAGATTTATTTTTATTTTTAAGACAATGAGATAAAAACTACGGCTATGGAAAAAATCAAGTCATATAGAGTCTCATATAAGGGAAACCAAAACCTATTAAAAACAATGATCTTCAAAGGGTTTATTGGTTTTAGAGCTAGAAGAGGCCATAGAGGTCATCTGGTCTATCCCTCTTATTTTGCAGATTAGGAAACCATGGCTGAGTTCAGAAAGAAAAGGAGAAAAAAAAAAGTTAGTAAAAATGTGAACCTTTATTGTGCTGTTTTTACAAAAGCTGCCTTTTCATTCTTCCATTCATAGAACATACATTTCTCACATTGTCTTATGATAGCCTTAGATATATTCCTTGACTTTATGTCTGATCTAGCTCACTTACATCCTCACTGAGGAAAGGAATACAAATCTTCCTCTGATGATCCTTTAGATGATGGAAAAATAACTTACAGCCATCTTTTTATTCAGCTACCCACCATCTCTATTAAATAAAAGCATATTGATACTGATAGAAGACAGAAATTAAAGCACAGAGCAAGCTCTTAGCAGGAAATGTGACACCCTGTTATAATAATTAGTTCCTTTTAAGCCTAGGAGCTATAAATGATCTAACCCTCAGGTCTCTCCTCTGCTGTTTTAGGAAGTTTATGTTAAATAAAAAGTTTGGAGTACAATCACAATTGCTCTGAGCCCCCAATCGGGAGCCTCCTAATATGTAGGCAGAGATTTGGCTCTCTGCCTTCATTTACATTTGTATTTATCTCTAGCTAATCCTAGACTCTTCGTAGTTGAGTCAAAATTCAGGTTACTGGAAATATTTCGGCAAAGAGCAGGAGAATATATTATAATGTCTATTAATAGACCTCCAGGAAGGAGAGTTGGGAAAAGAGCAGAGATTCTATTACAATTTCCTTCATTTCTTAAGGGGGTGGTGACAGCCCAAGCCTTCTGCTTTGAGATACATGTAAGGGCCAAAGGCTCTCCTCAATCTCTCCCTTCTCTGCCACAGCTCAATCCAACTTTTTCTTTCTCCTTCTGCTGGTAGCCACTAGCCTGCCTATTCTTTTTGGCTCAGCTCTTGATCTTCCCAGTCTTCCTCTGCACTGCCAGACCCTCAGAATCTCTAGTATTGAATTGGTTCCTAGTTTTATTTAAGCTTCTCAGGCTGAGAGCAAGTTCTTTATCCAATAGGAACAGAATTACATGAAATATCCTTGATTTGGGAAGGTATGCACTTCGTTATGACTGATTGATTCAATCAGAAATAGTTCTCACCTAATAAACATAATTACTTTTAAGAGGAATGGGGTAATAAATAGACCCTTACCCTTACAGAAGTCAAAACTGGGCTCTATCCTGACTTTATTCATTCATTATAGCGACGAGGGTCCATGGTAGAAGCAGAGAAACAACCATAATTCCTTTGTATACTCTTCCCATCTGCTCCTCATTCACTACTTTGGACTTTGGGTAGAGGAGAGAAAGTAGGTGTGGAAGTTGGGGCTGTAGAACCATACAGTGAGGACTGGAAGGATTTCAGAGATTATTTAACCTGACCCCTCATTTTACAAGTGCCTGAGGGGAATAATTGGGGCACAACTGAAGGGCTGTGTCAGTAAAGGGAAGTAGGGAAGGGGCATGGCACTCCAAAGTTGAGAAGTGGCAAGAACATAAAGGTTAATGGAACTGGGGATGCTTAGCCTACAGAAGAGAAGATGGACATGGGGAGAAGGGAAGGGCTGTAATAGCTATCTTCAAGTAGATGATTGGTTATTATGTTGAAGGGGGATTAGACTTGTTTTATTGGGCCCCTGAGGGCAGAACTTGAAGTTATGGATAGAAGGTACAAAAAAGCAAATGAGACTCAGAATGGTTAAATGACTTGCCCACCATCAAATAGGTAGATAGTCAGCGGTAAAACTATTAGAGGAGAAAAAATGAAAAGGTAGGAAGATGGTATGGGAAAGGAGGGCAGAAAACACCCCTGGAGTGTTTATTGCCCGCCTACAAACAGGGAGCACAATTAAAATTACCAATCAATCATTTGCCTTGTTAGAGGCAAGGGTATGTGGAAAGTTTAGTCAGTTTCCACTTTACAAATTGTTTGTATTCTAAAATTCCCCTTGAAGTTGGAGTCCCGAAACAGCATTATAAATGGGGGTTGGTTAGGGTTCCAGGTGAGCTTCTTCAAGCTAAACTGTAGCTGAATACTGTATATTCACAATGAAAGTAGTAGGAAATAATGTTATTGCCAAACTAAAATTAACAGCAGCAAAAAGGAAAATGATAAAATTGAATAATAAATAATGTTTTGTTTTCAATCTTGAATCTTGGCACTTGAGAGGAAAATCAGGTTTAATTAGAAGAGAATGACAAAGTACCTGGAACATTTTGAGGAGATTGTCAAGGGGACTTCTGGGCACTTTCAAGGGCTTTAGAGGTTAATGGCATAGGTACTTTACTATATCTAATTTCACTTCAAAACTGGTTTTTCTTTTTTCTTGATACAGGTGTATCACTAACACATATTAGCTATGATTAGGGTAAATTGTTGGCTCATAAATGGAACAAAGAGGAGAGAGAAAGAGAAAGGGAGAAGAGGAGAAAAACGTATTTCCTTGGGGTAATTTACAAAGATTGAGTAAAAGAAGCAAGAGGGATAGAAATTAAAGAAGATATGTGGTTACAAGTGAGTCCTTGCCTAAGGTGATTGAGCTTGCCTGAACTGTGAATAGTAAGAGACAGGTGAAAGGAGGATAGCATGGTGTGATCATAATACTGCTGAGAGGAAAGAAAGGTGGTGGTAGGGAAGAGACATAGGGTTAAACATTTCCTTGGACATCAGGTGTTGCCATTGGTTCAGGACCTCTTCATTACTATACATAGAATTAAACTGGAAAACAGAATATTATGGTAGGGTGGCTAGGAGGAAAAAGGGAATGTACAACTAATTATTTTTATGTATAAGACAGTAGCTACTTGAGTTTTCATAACTTGGGAAGCTTATAAGATGCAGTCTTTGCCCTTAAGGAGCTTCAAATATTATTTGAGAAACAGGATTTACATATAATGAAATAATTAGGAAACTGCAGTTTCCTCATCTGGAGCTCCAATACTGAGATTATAGGATAAGACAAAACAAACAAACAAAAACTAGACTTCAGGCCACATCGGCTGATAAAGATACCTCCCCTACCTAAGTTGCTATTGGCAACTAGCACAAATTTCTGAAAATTGCAAATGACTGAGGGGAATAATTGGGGCACAACTGAAGGGCTGTGTCAGTAAAGGGAAGTAGAGCCATGGCACTCTAAAATTGGGAAGCAGCAAGAACTTAAATGTTAATGGAACTAGGGATGGATGTTTAGCCTACAGAAAAGAAGATGGGCATGGGGAGAAGAGAAGGGCTGTAACAGCTATCTTCAAGTAGATGATTGGTTATCATGTGGAAGAGGGATTAGACTTGTTTTATTGGGTCCCAGAGCTCAAAACTTGAAGCAATTGTTAGAAGACACAAAAAAGCAAATTTAGGTTTGATGAATGAAGAAACTTCCTAATAAGTAGAGTTGTCCCAAAGTAGAATGGACTGCTTTGGGAGGTTATGGGTTTCCCATCTTTGGAGGCCTTTGAAAAGCTGGATGACCACTTGTCAGGTATGTTACAGTAGAGATTCTTTTCAGGTATGGGTTGGACTAGATAGCTGCTAAGGTCTTTTTCAACTCTAAAATTATGTAATTCTGTTGGAGTTGGGTTTTGGTTACCTTATATAAGAAAAATCTGTGTTGGTGACTTTTACGTCAACCTGATTCTTGTGTCCTGCTGCTTCCCTGTGAGTGATTGTGGAAATGCTTGTGGGTGGACTTAATGCTTGTGCCTAAAAACAGCTCACAGCCAATCAGATACTGAGCATGTAAATTGGCAACCTTTAGAATGAATGAATGAGAAAGCATTTATCAGGTGATTTTTTGTTGTTGTTGTCATTTGGGGTTTTCTTGGCAGGGACACTTAGTGTGGTTTGCCATTTCCTTCTCCAGCTCATTTTACAGATGAAGAATTGAGTCAAATAGGGTTAAGTGGCTTGCCTAGGGTCACACAGCTAGTAAGTGTCTGAGGCTAGATTTTAACTCAGGAAGATGAGTCTTCCTGACTCTAGACTTAGCACTCTAACCATTGGACCATCTACTTGCCCCTATGGAGTGCTTACTGTGTACAAAGAAAACATTTATCAAGTGTTTACTGTGTACAAAGCACTTTGCTAAGGGATACATAGAGAAAAGCAAGACAATCTCTGTTTTAAGGAGCTCACATTATGATAGGGGAGACAACACATGTAAAAGGTTTCAGTTATGAATAAGATGGAAAGCTTCCGTGGTCCTAAGGGTGCAGCCACAAAGCAGTTGGTGATGAATCTTTATTCATTCATTTCCGTGATAGAATCATATGAGTTTCTGATGGTGAACCACTTCACAGTGTCAAACATAATACAATTATTATTATAACTAATATTTAAATGTTTTAATATTTTGTTACATTTTATTTTTAATTTCAACTTGTCTCTTACTCCCTCTTCTTCCCCCTCTCCATTGAGAAGATGAGAAAAACAAAACTTCCTACAAATATGCATAGTCATGTAAAATAAATTCCCATGTTAGCCATGTTTAAAAAAGAAAATATTGTTTGTTGTTGTAAGGAAAGAAAGAGAGAAAGGAAGGGAGGGAGGGAAGGAAGGAAGGAAGGAAGGAAGGAAGGAAGGAAGGAAGGAAGAAAGGGAGGAAGGAAGAAAAGAAGAAAGGAAGAAAGGAAGGAAGGAAGGAAGGAAGAAAGAAAGAAAGAAAGAAAGAAAGAAAGAAAGAAAGAAAGAAAGAAAGAAAGAAAGGAAGGAAGGAAGGAAGGAAGGAAGGAAGGAAGAAAGAAAGAAAGAAAGAAAGAAAGAAAGAAAGAAAGAAAGAAAGAAAGAAAGAAAGAAAGAAAGAAAGAAAAGAAGGAGGGAGGGAAGGGGGAAGGAAGGGGGAAGGAAGGAGGGAGAGAAGGAAGGGAATGAAGGAAGAAAGAAAGAAAAAGAAAGAAAAAGGAAAGAAAGGAAGAAAGGAAGAAAGAAAAGAAGGGAGAAAAGAAGGGAGAAAAGAAAGAAAGAATTCTCACTCTGAGTCCATCACTTCTCAATCTGGAGGTAGATGGCATATTTCATCATGTATCCTTTGGAATTGTGGTTGGTCATTGTGTTGATCAAAGTTACTCAGTCTTTTACAGTTGATAATCTTTGCAATATTGTTCTTACTACAAAAATTGTTCTCCTGGTTTGGCTCACTTAAGTTTGCATCAGTTCCTACAGATCTTCCCAGGTTTTACTGACATTCTATCATCATTTCAAACAGCACAATAATATTCCATCAAATTCATAAACAACAACTTGTCTAGCTTTTATATGCAATATATTATATATGTGTGTAAGCATTTTAATACAATAACTTTTCTCTGATTTATTTGGGGTATAAGACTTAGTAGCAGTATCACTGGGTCAAATGACATTAATAATTTAATAACTTTTTGGGGATAGTTCCAAATTGCTTTCCAAAATGGTTAGACCAGTTCACAGCTTCATCAACAGTTCATTAAAGTACTTATTTTCCCATAGCCCCTCTAACATTTGTCATTTTCCTTTTTTGTTACCTTAGCCGATCTGATGGGTGTGAGATAGTACCTCAGAATTATTTTAATATGCATTTTCCTAATTTTCTCTATGATTTAGAACGTTTTGCGTATGGCTACTAAAAACTTGGATTTATTCCTCTGAAAACTGCCTGCTTATATCCTTTGACCATTTATCAGTTGGGAAATGGCTCTTATTCTTGTAAACTTGACTTAGTTACACACACACACACACACACACACACACACACACGCACATACACATACACACACACACCCACCCACACGAAATGATACCTTTATCAGAGCAACTTGCTACAAAGATTTCTGCCCCCCACCCCACCCCCAATGTCTTGCTTTCCTTCTAATTTTAGCTGCAATGGTTTTGGTTTTGCAAAATTTTGAAATTTTATGTAATCAAGATTAGTTATTTTACCTCCTATGAACCCCTCTGTCTTTGGTTATGAACTCTTCCCCTATCTACAGATCTAGAGGTAATTTCCATGCTCCACTGATTTGCTTATGATAGCAATCTTTATGTCTAAACCATAAACCCATTTTGAATTTATATTGGTATATGGTTCTGGATGTTGGTTTATATCCGGTTTCTGCCAGATACATATTCTTCAATTTTTTTCTTATCTTCTTGCTATAGCTTGCATGTTTAGTACGATATCAAATTGTAATAGTCATTATGGACATTCTATTTTTCCCCATCCCGATCTTACTCAAAAGACAGATAATATTTGCTCTCATCAATAGATACAACTTAAGATTTTAAGGAAGGTTCCATTTATTCCTATCATTTCTAGGAAAATCTGTTTTTAACAGTTTTTAGTAGGATGTTAGTAGGATGTCAAAAGCTTTTATTGCATCCAGTGAAATAATCATATTATTTTTATTGTTTTTGTCATTAATATGATCAATTATGCTTATAGTTTTTCAGCCCTGAAATCCTGATAAAAATCCATCTCAATCACAGTGTATGATTTTATAATATATTGCGATAATCTTTTTGCTAGTATTTTATTTAAAAATTTTATGGTATTATTCATTAGGAGAAATTGGTCTATAGTTTTCTTTCTTTGATTTCACTGTCCCTGGTGTAGATATTAAAACCATATTCATGTCATAGAAGGAATTTGGCAGGATTCCTAATTTATCTTTTTTTTTCAAACAGTTTATATGGTATTGGAATTAATTATTCTTTAAATTGCTCTGGTCCTATTGTTTTTTTCCTTCAAGGAACTTACCTATGGCTTATTCAATTTCATTTTCTAAGGCACAGTTATTTAAGTATTCTATTGTCTGTCCTGTTAATCTGGGCAATTTATATTTCTGTAAATTTTCATCTGTTTCATTTAGATTTTCAGTCGTATGTATAATTGGGTGAAATAGCTTCCCAAAATGCTTTTATCTTCTTCATTGGTTGTGAATTCATCCTTTTCAGTTTCAATATTTGTTATTTTGTTTTCTTTCTTTTTTTTTTAAAAAAACTCAAATTAGCCAATGACTTATTAATTTTATTGTGTTTTTTAAAGCTCCTAATTTTATTTATTAATTCAATATTTTAAATTTTATTTTTCATTCTGTTAATTTTCCATTAATTATCACATTTCTACTTTGGTGTTTAATTGAAAGTATTAAATTTGCTAGTTTGGTAGGGTTTTTTTGGTTGTATGCTCAACTTTTTGACCTCTTCTTTCTTTTATTGATATGTGTTTAGAGGTATGAATTTTCCCCTAAGTACATTGGCTGCATACTGCAGATTTTGGTACATTGTCTCATTGTTGTCATTACATTTAATGCAATAATTAATCATTTCTATGATTTGTTCCTTCATCCACTCATTCTTTAAGATTAAATCATTTAGTTTCAATTAATTTTATTCTCAGCTTCAAAGGCCCCTTATTAAATGTAATTTTGATTACATTATGGTCAGAAATATCTGTACTTAATATTTCTGCTTTTGTTTGTGAAGTTTTTATGCTTTAACACATGGTCAACTTTTGTGAAGGTGCGATGCATAGCTGAGACTAGGTATATTCCTTTCTATTACCATATTATCTTGTCTAGAGGTCTATCATATCTAAGTTTTCTAATAGTCTATTCATCTCTTTAATTTCTTTCTTGTTTATTTTATAGTTAGATTTATATAGGCTGGGAGGGGGGTTGGTAAATTGAGGTTCCCCACTAGTGTAGTTTTACTCTTTATTTCGTCCTACAACTCGTTTAGCTTTCTCTTCAAGAATTTTGATGCAATGCCATTTGTGGCATATATGTTAAGTATTGACATTAATTCATTGTTTATGGTATTCTGAGGCTTTGCTTGTTTTGAGTCACTGTCTTCTTCTGTGTTTGTGTCTTTAGCTTCCCTATCATCAGAGTACTTTATGGCTGGGTTCTTCTTTTGTTTGCTCATTCTCCCAGCCTACTTCTTGACTCTGGACTTTATATTAGTACTAAGTTTTATGAACTTCTGGGGATTTCTGGCCAGAGCTTCTGTCCTTCTACGGTCTTCCACTGCTTTCACAGCTTAGGCGTGGGGCCTGCAAGATTTCAGTGCTCCTAAAGTAGTATAATCCAAGGCAAATTTCACTATTCACTGTCCTCCTGATCTGAATTCTGCAAGTTCTTGACCCAAGTTTGCATCTATTGACTTGTACGTGGTTGAGTTATAATAGACAACTGCAAGACTCAGACACTATTAGCCCTTTGGGACATTCTGCAAGTTTGGAGCATCATATTTCTGGCTCCCCTTTAGTCTGGGACACCTGCTTTGGTTATTCCATCACTGGCTTATGGGCTGGGCTAAAGGCTAGAACTAATGTTATTCTGGACGCAGGGCCACACAGCTACATTTCTAGAGCTTGTTCCTTGATCAATATTAAGCTAGGGCCCCACTTGCTTGTGACTGCTCCCTTCTATCCTGAATCTTTAACTTGGTAATCAGCGGGATTTGAACTTTTCATTTTTACTGCGAGACCAGTTTTCTATCCACTTTGTCAAACTGCTTCTCTTGTGCCAAGAACTTAGGTATAAATAACTTTCCTTTTTGGGTCTTCAGAAATTATATAGCATTTGCAGAAGCAGTTATTAGGAATATAAGAGCCTGTATCCTGAATCCCAGTGTGACTCTCCCATATCCTTTATCAGACTGATCTGGATCCATGATTTCTGCCACTGAACATCCCTGGCATCCATTTTTTATCTTAATGCTTCAGGTTCTCCCTGGTGGATTCAATCCTAGCACCAATTCCCAACCTTCCCAAGGGAATTCCTGCTTTGATGTGGCCCCTCGGAAGAACCTGCTTTCTTTCCGTGGTGATGCCTATGCCTTAGCTTTCACTCAACCACCACAAGCAGACCAGCATTTGAATTCCAATGTAAACCTGTTTGTGAGTGACCAAGAGGGAGTAAATCTCAATAAGAAGTCCCAAGCCCACACCTGAAGAGAAAGCTAGACTACCCTGGGCAGTCTAGAAGAGGTCCTCCTACAATTTCCAAGGGTATCCACGAGTTGGTAAGAACTATAATGCTTTATAATAACCATGCAACTAGGTAGCTCAGACATGAGTTAAAATCTAGCCTCAGACATTTACTGGCTAACTGTGTGATCTTGGGCAAGTCATTTAACCTCTTTGCCTCAGTTGCCTCATCTGTAAAATGGGGATAATTATAGCACCTACTTCCAAGGTTATTGTCAGGATCAAATGAGTTAATATTTATGAAGTGCTTAGCACATAGTAGGTGCTATATAAGTGCTATTATTATTGTTAATATTATTATTAACCAGCCAAGAGGATAGGGGCTGTCAGTGGGGATAGAAGAGAGGAACACAGCATTGCAACTGAGGACTGTCTGCCCAAAGCAGGCAACAATGAAGAGCTCTGGTACTCAGTCTGGCCAGTCACTACGGCAGCAATATATCAGGCTCTAACTGTCTCTTGGAGTGTGTCGCCTTGAGCCAAAACTATAAGTGACATTGGGGAACACTCAGTTGACACATTGTGAACCTTAGGGGACACTCTAATTAATTTGTAGATTACTGTATTTAAAATCTCTTGATTCTCTCCTTTTCATATAATTCTCTTTGGCTTTGTAAGAGCCATCATGCTTAGAACCAACATTCTGGGCTGTCTAGGGGGTGAGATGGCAGCAGGATGTAGGTGGGAAAAGCCCTGGATTTGGAGTCAGAAGACCTAGGCTCCAGTTTATTATGTGACCTTAGGGAAGTAATTTTTCACCTCTACTTGCCTCAGTCTCCCCATCTGTAAACTGTGACTTGTAACAAATAAAAAGTTTCAAGAGATATAGTTTCAGGGTAATTTAATCATTTTATTGATAATGCCAGCACAATATTAATAAAAAGGATGGTCATTTGGCTGCCTCTCTTAGACCAAAGACAATCATGGTGGCAGGCTCACAGTTTATATACCCTTCAAAAAGTAGGTGTTCCTGAGGGGTGGCCATCAATTCTGATTGGACAAGGCAATGGGAAGTGGACTACACTAAAATGAGGGGCTGAGAGTGACATGGTGTCACCTTTGCACAGACTGTCTCTATACCCAGACTACTCCCAGCCTTGGGCAATCTATTCAAAGAATGTAAGCCTAATCCAAGCCTGAGCAGAACACAAGGGCTCCTCTACCAGGGTGCGGTCTTGAACAAGAAAGTTAGTCCAATCTCATTATCAGCAATGTCCTTCCAGAGACTGAACATTTTAAGGTCAAGACTTTAGAAGAAGGGAAGAATTCTGGATCTCCCCAAATTATTGGGTTTTAATAATAATTCCTCTCAGACTGTAGTACTTAATTAAGATAAAATGTATAAAAACTTTTTATGAGCTTAAAAGTTTGAATACGTATGTTAATTATTATTATGATTAATTCTCTAAATTTCTCTGGGCCTCAGTTTCCAAGTGTTCTCTAAAGCCTCTTCCAACCTAAAAATCTGTGATTTTTTTCAGATTTCTGGATGGGAGTTTAAGAAAAGTGAACTACAGTAATCTCCTTCAGAATGTAACCTTGGGCCTTCATGATCAGACGGTACCTGGCACAGAGGTAACATTACAATAGTCGGTCTGTCATCTCCATTGTCTTTGCTCTCTAATTCACCCCCACCACACCCATCAAAATGATACTCCTAAAGCAAAGGTCCGACCATGATACTCCTTGGCTCAAGGAGCACCAGTGGTTTCTAGGATAAAATACAAACTCCTCTGTTTTGGCATTTAAAGTCCCTTCACTATCCGACTGCTGCTGCCCTTTTGAGGTTAATTACACATTACTTCCCCTGAAGCACTCTATGACATAGTCGAATAAGTATACTTGCTATTCCCCATAAGTTATATTACATTTCCCACCTCTGTGCATTTGCACAGGCTTTCTTCCATGCCTGGAGAGCTCTTCATTCTGGGTTCTGCCTCTTGGAACCCCTGGCTCTCTCTCCAAAGCTCCGGTCAAGTGCGTTTCTTTTAAGAGGCTTTCCTCTGGTTCTTTCAGTAGATAGTGCCCCCAGATCTCTATGTATTCATTGGGACTCATTCTGTGTGAAGCATTGTACAAAGTGCTGGGGATACTAACATAAAAAATAAAAGTCCCTGCCTTCTTACATTCTAATGGAGAAGGAAACAAATATTGAGGAGGGGTTGTGAGGGATGGATATTTCAGTTTGGAAATTTACAGGGATAGAGAGAGCAAAGTCTTGATGGGGGGGGGGGTTGATTGGCACACCCTTTCTAGGAGCAATGGTGGAGTTAATCTGATAATTGTTCCAGAACTAGAAAAAGAAAAGGGGTGAGAAAGAGGAGGGAGATGTAGCATGGAGACAATTGAGGAGATGGCTAGGGATTAAAATGTAGCTTGGCCAAGGCCTGGGCATAGAGATGTGGTCATCCAAGGCAATCCCCAATCAGGAACCTGGGGTCCTACAGCCAGAATTCTGGTAACAAAGGAGTTAAGTCCTCTAGGGCTTGGTTTCTGGTCTGAGCAATATGGCAGCTTGGCATCTATTGAGGAGACTGACTGATTGACATTAAGAACAACTGAAATCCTGTAGGCCATCTGTTATGAGGTTTTTCTCTTTGATGAGGACCTCTGAGAGGACATATTTCTTGAACTGTTAAGAGCCATTGAAAACGCTCAAGAGTTTACTACAAGAGGCAAATTTAACCTGCCTTTGCCTACCCTCCTTCTTCCCTTTCCACCCCCACTCAAGAGCTATAAACAGGCTCTCCCTGGAACTGCCCTTGCTACCATCCCTACTCTCCAGGACGCTGGAAGGACTTATTACAGCCCTGGCATCATTCCACTTCATTAGCAACATTCACTGTCATCTAATAGAGGAGAACCATGTCTCTTGGGAAGGAGAGGAAAGCCCCTTGGCTGGAGAAGTTAGTCTGGACCAATAAAACACTAAAAGATAAAGTTCAGGACATATTTTGTTCCCGGCGCTGTGGAATGAGCTGGATGACTTAGCTGGCTTTCCCCCTCAGCTTGTTAATTTCTATGATTTGCAGCAAACAGGCCTTAATAGGAAAGGAAGAAGCATAATTTTCTGAGAACAAAAGTAGAGACTCTGTCTGCTTAATAGATTTTGAATACTGTCCAGCCCAGAGCTCTCTCCATATGGTATTTAATAAGTGTTTTCTAATGGGGAGAAATAGTGTATAAAAACAATTAACTGAAAGCTTTTATTATCATTGTCCTGGTTACAGCTCCCAGATTGTATGCGTGTGGTGGTGGTGGTGGGGGGTCACAGTTGGGTGGGTGGGGAGGAGATATGGAGAGTGAAAACATTCCTAGATCTTTCTAGGTTTACTTTAATTAACAATGGTTCAGTTTCATGTTAACAAGAATCCTTAACACAGGTACAGTATAAATAAAGATTTCAATCTGCTTTCGTTTTCAAGTGACAGACTTCTGGGCCTGGTGTCAGAAGACCTGATTTCAAATCCAGCCTCAAACTAACTGTGGGACTCTGGGCTAGCCACTTAATCTCTCTCTGCCCTAGTTTCTTCAACTGTAAAATGGAAACAATTATGGCACCCACCTCCCGGGATTGTTGCAAGAATCTGATAAGATATTATTTGTAAAATTATTTGCCTGGCACATAGTAGGCACTTAATAAATGTTTGTTACTATCCCCTTTTCCCCTTTAATTATGTATTAAATGTAACATACTTTAAAAATATAATTTATGCAGACTAGGACACAGTCAGAAATTAAAGGTGCATGTGCAGTTCATAGTCATGCTTATTTAACATTGGGACCACGAATGTGGACACAGGTAGAAGACTGTTCTTTAGAGTTTGCCAAAGTTCCAAATTACAAGCTAGAACCTGACCTGAGTCACAGGTTGGCTAAATATGCCCACCTATGGCGATGTGTTGAATTCCACAGAAGCCTGTGCCAAGAATATATAATATACAGCTCTTCAGACCCAACAGACTGTTCACTCCCTTTGCTACCAACCTAGGTACGACCTATGAGGAACAGAAGACCTCAATCTCTCTGCTTACCCATGCATCAGATATTTTTGATGAAAGTCTGCAAGTATCCTGGCTGTTGTTGTCCGGTAAAAGAGGATGGGGTTTTTGTTTGTTTGATTTTGCCTCTTTGACTTAATCTCTCCAAATCTGGAGCCTGGACACCAGGCCTGAAACAGAGACCTTCCCTCTCAAAAACTCAAATGGGTTTGTGATCTTATTAATTCTGGAGCTCTTCTCCAAGGATGTGGATCACAAGCAATCCACTCTGAGCCAAGAGAGCACAAAACTGTTTCTCTTTCGAACC
The DNA here is from genome assembly GCA_028646595.1 of Phalanger gymnotis. Taxonomy (NCBI): domain Eukaryota; kingdom Metazoa; phylum Chordata; class Mammalia; order Diprotodontia; family Phalangeridae; genus Phalanger; species Phalanger gymnotis. Next base: position 132,794,863 of record CM053622.1, read on the forward strand.
TTGAAGGTCTTCCCCTCCCGATCTGATTTTTTTTTTTTTTTATTAAAGGGCAAGGTACACCATCACTGCATGGGCATTACCTCACTCAAAGTGAGAACCTGAAAAGACCTTATTTTAAAAGGGCCAAGGTCTCCCACTGCACACTGGGCTGTCTCCAGTCGTCCTGATCAATATCAGGCCACCGGACCCAGAGGGCTCTGGGGGAGAAAGTGAGGCTGGTGACTTTGCACAGCTCTCCCTCACTTGAATGCAATTCACTTGCAAGTCATGTCATCATCTCCTTGATGTCATGGTCCTCTTCAAGAACAAAAGACAGACTACAACCTGTGAGGATCACAACCGATCCTCTGAGACTCCCTTCTGTCTTCTCCCCAAAGTTTGCCACAGGAAGGCTTCCTCACTTTCTTCAGACATTAAAAGAGTACTAGTAAAGTAGTCTGGCCGAATACTCATCATCTCTTCTCCCCAAATGACTATCCACGCTTTCTGTCATACAACTGTTTGATGGCATCCCTTGTACCTATTCTTTTTCAGAATCCCTCCACAAAAGTCCCATTCTGATGCCACACTGTAGCATGAAAGTAACCCTGACTTCTCAAAGGCTCCACCACTGGATCATAAGTTCTGGCAGACAATACCATGCTGGAATGACTTTGAGTATTACCCAGAAAAAAAGTATATTTTTTGAGGATTAGCCCATTTAGTCACCAGTAGGATGGCCACTTTGGTGATGAACTTTTTTGACCATGACAACCTATGCAGACCCACACAGTACCCCAGTTCTGGAGGATTTTTTTCTAGGGAGCTCACATGTGGCAGATGTTACGTAAAGAAGAAGTATAACATAGTACCTGCTCTCAAGGAGGTTACAATCTTCTGGGAGAAGGGAATGAGTTATGATATATACATAAATAAGTCTGATGCTACATAAAAGATGTCATGAATAAGGAGGAATCCAGACAAAGAGCTCTAGGAAAAACTGAGAAGGTAAGATTACTTTGGGGTGGGCGGGGGAAGGCAGGATGGAATCAAGGAAAGCTGATCATAACACATGAAATTTAGAGGTATTTGAAGTAAGAAAAAAGCTGATGGGATTCTGGACAGTGACATGCCCAGTTATCTAAAAATATATGTTCCAGACATCCTGAAGAATCCATTGAATTTAAAAGACAAGAAAAAAAAATCAGTTTACGGCAAATGCAATCTCTCTCTCTCTCTCTCTCTTTAAAGGATACTGCAGAAAAGGAAATGGGACAAGAGATTAAGCCCAGCAGAATGGAATAGAGCTCAGATTTAGGGGAAAATCATTTTCAGCTTATGGAGTAAATAGTCTAAATTGCAGCTGGATTATGAGGAAAATATGGCCATCAGAACTCTCTGATTGATTTGCATAGTGATAACGCATCAGATACCCCAAGTGAATTTTAAAATCATTTAGATAAGGGAGTGTAAAATAAGTCAATTGCAGAGTCTTGGAAGAAGTCTCATGTTGTAAGAGAATGGGTTCAAATGATCATCACAAGTAGGAATGAAGCGATGTTATCCTGGGGGAGAGAAGACTTTGGTTAGATAAAATTAGCCATCTTTAAATATAGGAATACTTCTCTTGAGGAAGAGCGTCTTTTCCTGTTTGACCCCAGAAGGGAGAGCAAGAGCCATAGGTTGCAGAGAGGCAGATTTAAGTTTGAATAAGGCGAAAAAATTGTAATAATTAGAGCTATTCCAAAGTGGAATGGCTATATTAGATGATAATGGGTTCCCCTTTACTAAATTTATTTTTAAAAATAATAAAAAGAAGGAGGAAGTGGATAGAATTAACCCTTTGTTACACTAAAGCACAACTTTAAGAGAAGCGGCCTGGCTATGGACAATAGTGAAATATCAGAGAGGGGGCAGACCAAGTTGGCAAGTGGTGGTGAGAGAAGGCATAACACTCTTGAATTGAAGGTGTTAAGTTGGTGTTGAGAAGAATACAGGTCTCATACAGCAGCAGGCCCAAGAAGGGTAAACAGCAGCTGAAAACTGACGGAAGATGTTTATATGTTTACGCTGTGGAAAGGATTGCTGGTCAGGAAGCCTCACCCACATGCAGAGACAGCATTCAACATCCGACCCCGGGTTATGGACACGGATGATGGATGAGCAACTGTTTATTGATTTTGCTCTGAGACCAAACTTTTCTTTCACACTATGTTCCCCCAACCCCTCACCACACACAGGGCCTTTTTCCTAAAGATCATGGAGGGCTCATATGGTCTAATTCTAATTAATCACAGGCAAACTATAGCACATCATATTTCATAAAATCATAAGAATGTTCTCCTGTAAATCTTCCCTTCCTTCCAAAATTCCCTAGCTCTGTGGAAGGCAACCTGATTCTTCCAGTTCAGCTAGAAATGGAACCCGAGTCATCCTTATCTCTTTTGACTTGCTCACCCCTTATACCTAATCAGTTGCCAAATGTTGCCCATTCTCCCTCTATATCATCTTTCTCATCTATGCCTTCTTTCTATTTAGAATGCCATTGCTATAGTTTATGCTCTCATCATCTCTCTTTATTCCTAAAGCATACATCTGACTATATCTTCCCCTGCTTTAATATCTTCAGTGATTCCCTTCTGCCTCTAAGATAAAATGTAAACTCTTTAGAATGGCATTTAAAGCCTTCCACAATCTGGCTTCCATCTACCTATCTGGACTTACTTGGTTGCTCAATATTTTATCCAAACTGGGTTATTTACTGTTCTCAGAATTTGAATTTCTATATTCTTTTTCCATGATGCTGCACTGGGTGTTTCCATGCCTGGAAAGCATTTTTTTTAAAGAATATTTAGCTTCCTTCAAGGTGCCAAAACTGGAAGCCTTCCCTGATACCCCAGTTGGTGGTGCTTTCTTAATTCTCAAATTGTCTCATATTTACTTAATGTGTGCATGTGTTGTATCATCAATTCGAATGTAAGATTTTTGGGGACAAAGACTTCTGTTTTTGTCTTTCTGTCTCCGGTGCTCAGCACAATACTTTGCTCAAAATAGGTACTTCATAGTTGTTTATTGAATTAAGAGATGGGAAAAGACTTCAGTGATCATCCAGTCCAACTCTTTTATTTGACAGATGAGGAAACTGAGTCATAAGGCTTGATCATAGTCATCACAGAGGGCAGGCAAATTAGCTTAGCTGAAGCAGCAATGCACCCTGGGGAAAGATAGGAAGCAGATGTGCCAGAAGAGTCAAATCACCACAACCACTTTGACCAACATCTTCCCTCAGACCTTGACGGAGACATCCCAGTACTTTGAGCCCAAGAGCCATGGAAATAGCAACATTTCCAGCCTAATGCCCTCAGCCTTCATCCTCGGACACAGCCCCTATGGAAATGCAGCCCGGGGACTGTTAGTGCACATGCTACAGCCATCACTACTGAAGACCCAGAAAAGAAAATTCTTGCCACCAAAGTCCTTGGTGCTGTCAGATGGATCAATATCAGAAACTGATAAGACTTTCTAAGTGGAAATGACATGAAAGATGAAGTATCAAGCATCTTTTTTGCCACTACGTCCCCCAAACCATTGGATCTTTCCATTTGACTTGCAGCTGACACCTTCCATATGTATTGTCTCCTCCAACAGAATGTGAGCTCCTTGAGGGCAGGGACTATCACCCTTTTCTGTTTGTGTATCCCCAGCACTTAGCACTTAGGAAATGCCTTATTCATTCATTCATCTATGGTATTTAATATTTGTGAAAGAAGCATTTAATTCATTCATCCATTCAGTTCAAATGAATATGAAGAAACAACCCTGAGAATAGACATAAATATCTAAGACCACGATGTGTTCATCAGCAGATAAATTGTCAAAGGGTCTAAACAACTGTTTGAAAAAGAAGGAATACAGACTCTCAATAACCACATGAAAGAATATTCCACATCGCTAGTAATGAGAATAATGCAAATTAAAATGACTCTGATGTTTCACTTCACACCCATAAAATTGGCAAAGATGGGAAAAGGTGGAAATGGTCACTGTTCAAGAGACTGGGGGAAGACAGACACATTAATACAGTCTTGAAGGAGATATGAATTGGTCTAACCAGTTGTAACAACAACACTACTTCCTGCAATGCTACTTGTGGCTGTGCAAGGCTAATAACACCAGCACACAGGAGGGCTGCTAGCACAGATTCTTTGATCTGCTTTTTCTAAGGAAGGCAACACTAAAGGGTTTACAATCTCACTTTAATTAAGCATACATATATCATTCACTTAGTTCAGGGGAAAAAGTTAGCACCCTAAACTTTGGAGCAAACACAAACAAATTATAAGCAGAAATTATATAAACTGAGCAAAGTATCACAAATCAATAGACAGGCTTCTATCTGTCTGACTATAGCAATACATACACAGTTACCAGAGAGAGAAGCACCAACATCCGGACTTTCAAAGCCTGGGGTGGGGGGCTCCTTAATGGCTACCCAGAATCTCCACACCAACACTCTTCCAATGAGTGTGCTCCAAACAAAATACTAACTTCAGAGTATATACACACTTCTTCAGAGTCAGAGCACTTCACTCTTCTTGAATGTTTCACACCTCTCGAAGGCTTCACACCTTTAGAGGGTTTCATATCTCTTGAGGGTTCTACACCTCTCATGACCTAACTAGCAAAAAGGTGTGGGCCTTCCTACAAAGGCAAGACTCAATCAAAGGTACTCGATTGCCTTAGTGCTGAGAAGCACTCCAAAACAAAAGACAACAAAATGTCCCACTTTACTTGCCATTACACCAATCTGGAAAATAATTTGAATGATGTAAGAAAAATGAGTAAATTGTTCATGCCCATCATTGTCACTACTGGGCAAAAGACAGAGGGAAAGTTATCATATATACCAAAATGCTTAGAGTAAGGGTTTTGTTTTGATAGCTGTAAAGGCAATCAGTGAATGGGAAGATCTTTCCCACCCATTCACTGGGCTTCGGGGACGGGGCTCTCAGGGTCCCGGGGGAAGTGGGTAGGACTGCAGCCAATGGTAGGAGTCTGAGTTCTGGTCCACGTGATGACATGAAGCCTGTGGTGGGAGGAGCTTGCTGAACAGTTGGAACAGATCTAAGAGGCAGTTGGTGAGGCAGTTGGTGAGAGCAGTTAAGAGCTGAAGGAGAGAAGAAGCAGTCTGCTAGCTGGCACACAGCTTGGAGATTGGGGCGGAAGCGGCAGTAGCAGACGATGGTGGCAGGCGCTACAAAAAGGGAGGACTGACCCTCGTGGAGACTGGACAGTGCTGAGCAGGGGCTTGAGGCCAGTGAGTGGTCTTCTTGTTCTGGCATTGGTGGGGAAGCACCAGAATGGCTTGGCTTGCTGCCATAATGTTTTTCTGTGGCTTCCTGGTCACTATTGTGAGATGGGCATACTGGTTTTGGAAGGTTCTTGCCAGGATGTTGAACTGGGGACACTGGTTTGTGGGTCTGCTACTTTTGAGTTTCAATAAATGCTTTAACTCCTCTGCCTTCTACTTAGAGAATTCCTTATATCCTGCGATTCTGGACCATTCAGGCATATTCATGGTTATCTTTGAAGTCACGAATTCTGCCTCAATGATATAATAGCAAAAAATTGGAAACTAAGTGGGTGTTCATAGAAGGAGGAATAGCTAAACAAATTGTAATATATAAGTGTAATGAGATGTGTGTGATAAATGTGATAAATGATAATTGATAAATACAATGTATGTTATTGCATTGTAAGAAGTGACGAATTTGGAATATTTGGAGAAAAGTAGGAAGACATGTATGAACTGATGCAGAAGAAAGAAAGCAGAATTAAGGGAACATTAAACTTGATAACAACAATAAAAGAAAACAACTCCAAACATTGAAATTCAGATTAACATAATGACTAATTTTGGTTTAGGACTAATGGTGAAACCAGTTTCCCTCCTCCTGTTAGAGGTGATAAACCATGAGTAAAGAATGCTGTGTTGGAGAGTTTGTCATTGGTGAGTATTTTGGCAAAAAATATATTTTAGAATTTGTTTAAGTTCTCTTGGTCTCATCCCAGGATGGGTGGAAACTGAATTATGAATATCTCTCCATGCCATTTAGCTTTTTAAAGGCTTGAGATTTCTTGTTTATTGTGTAGGTTTTCATGATTTTTCTTCCAAGGAAAATGTCTCCATTCTCTAATGAGTTCCTTTTGATCATGGAGTTATTTCAAAAGTTAAATATAGTCTATCTGGCTCTTCAGAGAAAGAGTGGTGCTTCAGCAAGTGATCCACACTTGTGAAAATTCAAGTATCACTCTTCATAACATTAGATCTTATGGCTGACTCATTCTTCCATAATGTCTGTTTGCTTTCCTGGCTCCCCCAGGGATATAGGGCAGCCCAGAAGTGAACTTTTAGATCTTACATAAAGATTAAGCATGTACATTTACTCTTTGAGCTTCTCCATATCACTTGGCAAAAAGCTACCTCTGGGGTCTTTGCCTGGCCCTGATTGAAGGCAATCTTTTCTGTCCTGTGTAACAATTTGGCCCTCATTCCTCAAGCCAGCCCATGTGCTGATTAAACCCACCAGTCCACTTCTTCCAAAATTGTGTGTTGTTTCAATAATAAATTGCTCAGAAGTAATTGTCATCATTTAAAATCCAAATCCCATCATGGCCAACCAAAATGTGGGCTCTCATTTCTCTGGATATCAGGCAGGAGGAGTTTTTCCATCTCCTAGTAACTATGCTAAGAACAACATTTTTGGACCCCATCAATCCTCCTTAACTTTTTGGTGATGCAGTCATCTCAGAAAGGTTTGATTTGTTTTTCTTAGCCTGTTCGTCAGGGTGTATTTTCTGATGGGGCTTGAGTGTATGCATTTGTAAGGTGTCTCTTTCCAGTGACTGCTCTGATCTGAGCTCAGCATAAGCATTTTGCTGTACTTTTACCAGCACACTGTTAGGTAATTAAAATGCTCCTAAGCTCCAGCAGTCCTGGCACCATGCTGAGCCAAACCTATCTAAAAATAGAGGTCTCTGCCAAACACTCATCAGTGGTTAAATCCCTTGGCCTTCAAATTCTCTTGTGGCTTTTGGGAAGACAAGCAGTTGAGGGAAAGGTTGTAGATCCCTTGACTCAAGGCAAAATGTAATAATGAAGCTCACATACACTCTTGCTTTATAGCCAGTCTTGCTCCTGCTTAAAGGCTCTTGGCCTTTACAACCGCTGACTACAGCTCCAGCTGGAACCAAGACGGAACAGTTGGTACTGAGCTCTTTGGTCTCAACAAGGCTAGCTATAGTCACTGGCCTTGGGTGCTTCTTTGCATTGCCAGAAAGTATAGGCTAACTGACTGCCAAAGGTTTACCAAAATCAGGTCAGGGGCCTAGTGGTTGAAGTGAAATGGGATTATAAGAACACACACAGATCCTGACTTGCCTTGTAGGGCAAATCTACTGATGCAGGTATGTCTCTTCTCTGCCCTCCTCCCTCCACACTGTCACTTAGAACCATGAACCACCCCCCCCCCCCGCTCCCAAGTTTTTTCCCTTGACCCACACATCCTAGAGTGGTTTGTAATTATCATTTAAAGAATGAAATTAGAACACCCAAATTCTCTCCGTGGGTTTCCTGGTCATTTCTTTCTTTTCCCTCTTGTTCCCTAAAATGCCTGGGAATCCCAACAGACCCCATCCTTCACAGTCCTACTTACCTTTTGAGCAACGGGTGATGAGGAGATGGCAGACTCGTCAGATTAATTAAAAAGATAGGCTTGGCAGAAAGATTTTGGAAGACATTCCTTCATGTTTTTATGACTTTTGACCCAAGGTCAAATTAGGTCTGAATATGGAATTCCCTTCATTATGCTTAGCAACTCTTATAAGAAGTCACGATGGCTTATTTTAATATTTTATTCTCTGTAGGCTTTCTGCATTTGCCCCTACTGTCTTTCTTTTGGGGCATGGATACCCCTAAGGAAGATTGCTACCTGTAGACCTTCCAATATCATGCACTAGATTTTGTCGTTGTTATTCAGTCATTTTTCAGTCTTGTCTGACTCTCCATGACCCTACTTGAGGTTTTCTTGGCAAAGATACTCAAATGGTTTGCCATTTCCTTCTCCAGATAGTTTTCCAAATAGGGACACTGAGGCAAACAGGGTTAAGTGACTTGCCCAGGATCATGTAGCTAGTAAGTGTCTGAGCCCAGATTTAAACTCAGGAAGATAAAGCTTCCTGACTCCACAAGGGTGCTCTATGCACTATTAAACCTAGCTGCCCCAGTAATGCACTAGAAAATGCAGCTTTATTAAATTAGAAAGTAGCTATGTTCTCCAGGTAGAACACTGGGCCTGGAATCAGAAAAAACAAAACAAAATCTGAGTTCAAATCTAGCCTCAGACACTTAGCGGTTGTGTGATCCCGGGCAATTTGCTTACACTGTCTGCCTTAGTTTCCTCAGCTGTAAAATGGGAATAGGAATAGTGCCTGCCTCACAGATTGTTGTAAGGATCAAATGAGATAGTATTTATAAAGTGTTTAATACAGTGCCTGGAATATAGTAAGTGGCAAGTAATTGCTTGTTTCCTTGTCCTTCCCCTATAAATTGATTTTCTTTAAGTGAAGTTCTAAACATGTCCCTCCCCTACTCAGTCAACTGCAGTGGCTCCCTATTGTCCTAATATAAACTATTTTTATATAGAATAAACAATAAATAATAAAATAAATATAAACAGATATCTTAATATAATAATATATTTGTATATAAAAGTCTTTATTTAGTTTTAAAGGTCTTTCACAACCTATCCTCAACTTATTTTTCCCAGATTAATTGGATATTATTTCAGCCTTTTCTCTCTCCTTTACACATGGACTCCATTTCCCATTTCTGTGCCTTTGCATCAGAAGGCCTCTAATGCCTGGAATCCACTGCTTCCTTATCCTCACCTCATAGATTCAGTTTCTTAAAGGGATTTCCTGATTCTGCCCCACCTCCACCCCGCCTCCCGCTCCACTCCAGGAATCCTAGCTTAACTGTCATTGCCCATGACTTCTTCGTGTCTATTTGTATTTTGTTCTCTTTATGTTTTCTCCTGAATATACTTATATATCTATGTATTGTCTCTTCCCCCCCTCCCTCATTCAAGTGTAATCCCTTTGAGAGCAGGGATTGTTTCTTTCTTTGTATTCACATGCCTAGTTCCTGGCAGAGTCCCTGCCACATAGTAGGTGCTTACTTCTCATTGATTGATAATGATTGGAAGTCTTTTGCTGCAATTTGTAGAGCTGGACATGACTTGTGATCCTGCACTTTATACTCCGTGTTGGTCCAAAGCCCTTGCTCAAAAAGCTCCCTCTCATTCTTTGGAACTGCCCAATGAACAGAAACCAAGGAAAACATTTAAATATGAAAAACAAACAGGTATATGAGGGAGTCACAGGGTCCAGGGAGAGAAAGGAATAGGTTTTTGCTGGTTAGAGAGAGGAAAGATGTTTTCCAGCCTTCACACAGGGATTCTTTTCCTAGCTACCCCTACAGGTCATGAGTTATATTGGAAAAAAAATTCTGCATCTATACTCAGGGCACCTGGGATCAAATCCCAGCTCTATGTATCACATTAGCTACCCGTGTGACCTTGGACAAGTCATTTAACTTCATTCAGATTTCTCATCTATAAAATGAGGATGGACTTTGGCCTCTAAAGTCCCCTCTCAATGTGGGAGAGTCTTTTGATCATTTCTATAATAGCCGTTGGCTGCTGCTATCTACTCTCCCCCCATCCATTCTGGTACAATTGTGTTGTTGCTATGAGAATTTCCACATTTTACCGATAGCAGTAGATGGGAGACTTTCTAGCTTTAAGGGGGCTCAGAGGTCTCACAGTCTTAGAGATAAGAAACGGAGATGGAGAGAGGTCAAGTGACTTATCTACCGAGGCATAAGCAATAAGTATCACAACTATCAGAACTGCCCATGTGACTCCAGATTCAATGCCCTTCCTACCATACCATGTGGAGGTATTGTGCAGGGCCTCATTTTTGTGAGGGGCTGGCAGATAAATGTCTACAATCTGGTTGTCAATCATAGGATGCAATCTACAGTAGAGGAATGGCTATGAGACCAGCTCCAAGTCACCTCCATGAGCAATGGTATCAATATGGGCCTTGCTGAATTCAATGAAGTGTGTGTTTTCTGCCAACCTGTCAAAAGACACTGTGATAGGACCAGAATCTCCCATTTCCCTGCAATAGGGATTGATTCTTCCAAAGTAGATCTATCCCTGGGAACCAGATTGGCTCTTGCCTCCCTTGATACAGTTTCTTGGATAGCTAAGGGCATAAAAGGTATCCCATTTCATCTCCAAATCAAACCTGAATGGGCTAATGGAGTTGGGCCCATTTCTAATAGACTGCTGGGTTTCCTTAAAGTGTTTTCAGGTTCTACATACCACTGGAAAGTGGGTTGTCTTTCTTTGTAGGTGTCTCACAGTGATTCTCAGTCTCTACTGTTTCTCTCAGCCTGGAGAGTCTTTAGGGCAGCTAGGTGACATAGCAGATGGAACACTTGGCCTGGAGTTAGGAAGACTCATCTTTGTGAGTTCAAATATGGCTCAGATATGTATTAGCTGTGTGACCCTGAGTAAGTCACTTAACCTTGTTTGCCTCTGCTTCCTTATCTGTAAAAAGAGCTGTAGAAGGAAATGGCAAACTACTCCAGTGTCTTTGTCAAGAAAACCCCAAATGGGGCTGGATGAAGAGTCGGGCACAACTGAAATGATTGAACAATAACAACGACCCTGGGCAAGTCACCTAACCCTGTTTGCCTCAGTTTCCTTATCTGTAAAATGAACTGGAGAAGGAAATGTCAAACCACTCCAGTGTCTTTGCCAAGAAAACCTCAAATGGGGTCATGGAGAGTCAGACACAACTTGAAAGACCGAACAATTGAAACAACCCCAAGTATTAGAAAGCAGCACACCAATTCAAAGCACAGTTTTGCTCTCTGGGGGCATGTCTCCTATGACTTGGAATAGAGGAAGCTGCAGAGAGGCTCTCAGGCCTGGACTTAGGCCTCAAGCATCTGGGAAAGTAGCACAAACACTGGAGGATGGGGCAGAGGACCTAGATTCCAAACCCAACTCACCACTCAGTGACCTGGGACAAATTAATTCACCTGGCTGGGTTTTCATCTAGAAGATAAGAGTTGGAAACTCAATAGCTTCTTTATCTTTTTTAACCAGACCTGTGATTTCATTGATTTAGCATGCTTCTAGAGAGGAACTCCCTCCATGTTCTGGGACAAGTCACTTGAGCTGGCTGAGTCTCATTGACCGATCTATGACAGGAGGAATGAAAGGGGACTTCTTTATCCTTTGTAAAATCAGATCTGTGATTTCATTGAGCCAGGGAGCTCCTGGTGAGATACTCCCTCCTGCTAATGCAGATGCCTGCTCTGCAAATTATAGTGTTAGAGCAGGGCTAATTCTTTACCTTTTGTTCATGACAGTGACCCCTTTCACAGTCTGGTGAAGTCTATGGACCCCCCTCTCAAAATAATGTTTTTTAAATGCATAAAATAGAACACAGGGTGACAAAGGAAAGCAATGATATTGAAATAAGGATGATTTTTCTCTATCTCAGCAGCACAGGGAACTCTTGAAATCTATTTGGTGTTTCTGGCCTGGGAAAGGGGGAATGTCTGTGCTCCCCAGCTTAAGATCCCGTGAGTTTGGTGGGATGCCTGAGGTTAATTGACTTGCCCAAGGCCACACAGTCTGTGGCAGAGGCACGATTTCTGTTCAGAGTTTACTGACTCCAAGAACATCTCTCTATTTACTGTACCGTATTGTGCCTTGGATTCATTGACTTCTGAGGTCTCTGGTAGTCCTAAATCTATGATCTCATCAAGAACTAATTCCATTTGCAATATGACTATCCCCGTGTCTGGTTTCTTTCCACTATAAAACCTACTATACTCTCCCTTTAAATATTTCCATTTTTGTGGAAACATGTTATCGGGAGAATTCCTCTGGGGACTGAATCCCAAATCCTAGCAGGCTAATACAAGTTCAACAACAACGGAGTAAACCAATTGTAACCCCAAACCAGGGATGTGCTGGTAAATGTTTAACAACCGGCTCCAAAAAAATGCAAGCAGGATACTCTTGGTAAGTTTAATCTGCATTATTAACATTTCTTTTCGTCAGTTTCTTAAAGTCTAGACCATGGGTGGGGAACCTGCTGCCTCAAAGCTGCTTGTGGCCCTCTAGGTCCTCAAGTGCAACCTAACTTGGATTCAGTCAAAGGCCCCCATCCCCATCCCTGATCTAGACCAATGAACAAAATAGTAACTGGAGTAGAATTGGGTTTGCCTCCCAAGTGTAAGGGTTCAGAATGAAAATTTTATAAGCAGTTCTCAAGTACCCCCTGCCCCAAACTATTGTGCATTTAGGAATTCCTCAGAGTCTGCTGCCCTCGCCAACCTATAAATTGTGCTTTTACAACATTGCTGAGTCCCTGGATTTAGCTCTCATCAAAACATGAGGTTAGATTTGACAAAGCACTGGTACTGAGGACCTTCGAATGCTACTTTGCATGCTTCTAAATATTTTCCTGGACGCAGCGACTAAATACAGCCTGATCCAGCTGCTTACCTACGTGCTCTTGGTGCAAATGTACTTATTCTCTGTATTGACTGTTCCCTATATAATAGTAACTGCCTGCTGACTAGGGAAGGTGGATCATTAGTTCCCCCCACAGGGCTCTGCTTAGCCATTGAATCTTCAGAGCAGTACTGCTGCTGGATAGCCTTTTGGTACTTTTCTTCAACTTGTCTTATTTATCTTTTTAAAATCTCAGAACTGTGTTAAAATTTTGTGTATTCACATTGTAATGAACAAGTTACTAGTAGATTTTAAGGTCCTTGAGGGCAGAGACTGTTTCATTTTTGTCTTTATGACCCTAGCACCACACTGCTTACTACATAATAGGTGCTTAATAAAAACTAGTTGAAACTGAGTTTGTCTGGAGCACAAAGAATGGAGGTAGGAAGTAGTAGACCAGATAAAACAACTGATATTTAAGCAACATATTCTGCAAAGTGTTTTACACATATCATTTCATCTGAGTGTCAAAATTACCCTCTGATGTAGTCCCAATTTTACAGAAAAGGAAACTGTCCATGGTCACAGAGTTAACAAGAGTCAGAGATGGGATTTGAACTTACTTCTTCACAGTCCTAGGTCCAGCACTCCATTCACTGTACCATAATAAGGATAGGGTCTTGGAGGAGCCTCTTGGGAGTTCCAATCAGTTCTAAGGAGTTTCTGGAAGGATGCATCTGCCCTGGAAGCATCGGAAACCCCCACTGCCATTCCTTCATCAAGTTTTCTGCCTCCCATTCCTCCCTCTGCTCTACATCTAAAACTCTCCTGGTCACACTTTGCATTCAGCTCCACAGCTCATGGCTCCACAGTTTCTTGCTGGGGTTCCTTAAAAAAAATTAAAAAAAAAATCTAGGCCAATACTGAACAGAACCTGCTGTCTGGCTTGTGCTCCGGTGAACTTGGATAACGAAGGTAGCATGGGTGAATGTCTCTGTCTGATGCACGCGCTATTCACTATGGGATGAAATATTAGAATGCCCCCCAGATGACAGCTGGGGAAAATGACTCCAGCCGCCGCTCATTATCTAGCTCTTGTCTCTGGTTAGTACTTGTGTTTTTTGAGGCTCTGAAAAGTAAAATAACTAGTCGTCAGGTACGTAGCACGGCAATAGTGGCAAAGTCAAAATGAGAATCCAAGGAATAGAGTTAAAAAGTACACTCCCACCTGGAATTTTTAATTATATGTGCAAAAAATGAACACGATCACTTTGCCATCCAAACAGATTGCATTCTGTTGTAAAAATGGGAAGCAGAAGATAAACTGGAGGTTGGGCTTCGTGTGAGAATACACTGCAAATGCAGTCATAACTACTACCCTCTCCCTGCCAAATATGATTAGAGATCAGAGGAGGAACTTCAGACAACAGGCCAAAAATGTGTTGAAATGGATATGTAGGCTTTTTATCTTTGTCTGGGGCCTATGATTTCTTTGGCGTCCAGAACTCATGGGGTGGAAACACTTCCCCAGTGCAGACTGGCAACTCGTCAGGATCTTATATCCTTAGAGAGCTGTCTGAGGACACTGAGAAATGAAGCGATTGTTCAAAGTCCTCACATCAAGTATGCATCAGAAGCAGGACTTGAATACAGGTCATGACACTATACTTTATTCTAGGAGGTAGCATGGAGGCAGCTAGGTGGCATAGTGGATACAGAGTCAGGAAGATTCATCTTCATGAGTTCAAATCTGACCTTGGGCACTTACTGGCTGTGTGACCCTGAACAAGTCACTTAACCCTCTTTGCCTCAGTTTCCTCATCTGTAAAATGAGCTGGAGAGGAAAACGGCAAACCACTCTGGTATCTTTGCCAAGAAAACCCCAAAAGGGGCCATAAAGAGTTGGACGTGACTGAAAAAAAGACTAAACAATAACAAGAAGGAGGCAGTATGAAACAACAGAAAGGGCCCTGGAGTCAGAGGATGTGGGTTCAAACACTGCCTCCGATTCCTGCCTGTGTGATCTTGGGAAAGTTTCCTCATCTGTAAAATGAGGGACTGGGGAGACTACAAAGCCCCTTAGATCCTTTCCCACTCTGGTCTATGGTCCTAGGACGTTGTGTGCCCAGAAGTTCTTTATGGTTAGTTACCACAGCACAGAAAAACATTTCAAACAAAGATCAGGGGGGAAGTTCTTCATGCTGGAGAGTCCAAATCAGTGAAAGGAAAATTAAAAACTGGCTTCCAAGATCACACCATTTGAAAAGTCACAAAGGAAAATAAACCCTGAAAACTGAGGTTTCAGCACCAAAAATGAAGGGTTCTCAGGGAAAGTTTGGCATGCGCTTTCTGCTCCGCATTTCCAGCCATGGGCTGCAATGCAACTTGGCCCGCTGGACGACTGTTTTTCTGCAGTGGAAATGGAGCAGCTGCATTTCCTCCTGAGCGTGGTCTTGACAGTTCCAGAATCACTTTCTCTGCAGGTTTATGCAGGTCTCTGTATATTCTTTTTAAATTTTTTTTTACTTTTTTATTTTATTTTTTGGAGGGGGGAAGGCAGGGTAATTGGAGTTAAGTGACTTGCCCAAGGTCACACAGCCAGTGTGTCAAGTGTCTCAGGCTGGATTTGAATTCAGGTCCTCCTGACTCCAGGGCTGGGTCTTTACTCATTGAGCCACCTAGCTATCCCACTCTTTAAATTTTTTTCATTATATTTTGTCTCTGTACATTCTATATTGTGTATTTTACATCTGTATTTAAATCTGTATATTTTATTTTGTCTCTGCATATTATTGTATATTCTCTGTATATTCCATTCCCTGAGGCTGATGAGCAGCCCACTGACAATCAGTCCTGTATATACTATACCAAGTTTCTTTCGTGGGGTGGGGAGGATTCTTTGGCCTCCTGGTAGAGGAGGCCAGCTCTCTATCTCTCTGACTTTGGAATAGGTTGGGTCGTGGGATGATGAGGGGAAAGGATAGAGTGAGAGCCCTGCCAAAGTTCAGGTGTCAACAATCTGACCTTGCATCTAAGTAAAAAAATTCCTAGCCATTTTCTTCACATTGGTTTCTAGGAATATTTGGTTTGACTGATCTATTGGTCCTACTAGCTGGCACCAGAGAGTGTTACTGGATCTATCTACGGGGTCATTCTTAATGTTTTTGCATGTTATAGACCTCTTTGGTGATACGGTAAAGCCCATCAACCCCTTAAAATGTTTTTAAATGCAGAAGATAAAGTACACAGGATTATAAAGGAAACCACCTATATTGAAATACAGTTATGAAAGTAATTTTTAAAAAACAAGTTCCTAGTCCCTCTGAAATCAGGATCCGTAGTTCCCAGGTTATAGAAAACTAAAGCATGGGAGCCCTTCTCTGCCTTTGGCTCCAACCACAGGAGGGCTGGCTAAGGATGCTGTTGGTTGTACTTGAATTGCTATAGAAGTCTCTTTCTCAGCAGAGGCAGTGATGACCCTGCAGGGGTGGGAGGGGTTTTGAGTGTGTGTGTGTGTGTATGTGTCCGTGTGTGTTTCTGTGTGTCTGTGTGTCTGTGTGTATGCATATATGTGAGGTCCCATGTAAGGATATGGGAAAGAGAACAAAGAAGGGATGTTGGAAAAGGTGGGGTCTGAACATTTCTGGGGAGGCCAGGGTGTTCGATCTAGAGTCTCATGGGCCACCAGGCTCAGACCAGGGAAGCAGGAAGCAGGGAGACAGGTAGCAAGTCACCCAGTGTGCTGCCCATGGGTGCGCTTGGAGGTAACTCTCAGGGTGAGTTAAGTGAGGAAAGGAGAAAGGTGCTAGGCCTTTACTCTTAAGAGTCTGAGCTGGAGCTTTGGAGTGGGGAAGACCTCATACGGATTTCTGGGCTTCAGAGCATCCTGCAGCATTCCTATTCCCCTTGACTTTTCCTAGTGTTTACTTTTATTGAATTTTAATCAGAGACCAGCTTGTTCTGAATCCAGATGACAATTTAATGTGAAACTTCTGAGTAAAAGGTAGAGGATGAGTGATTCCATAAAGCTATAGCCAAAACAATCTGCCTGTGGGGGCTTCCTAGTTACCACTCATGACTGTCCAGGGCCTAGTCCCTCAGAAGAGTGCTGCTGTGAGGACTTCATGACCTTAGTAATACAATTCACCTCTATGGGCCTCAATTTGCTCATCTGTAAAATGGAGTAGTTGGACAAGATGATCTCTGAGGTCCCTTCCAGTGCTAAATCTGTGATGCTATGACCTTGACCAAGTTACTTTCCCTCTCTCTGACTCCTTTTCCTCAGCTACAAAGCGAAGATGTTGACTAGGGGAGTTTTAAGACACCTCCTATCTCTCAAAGCATGATCCTATGCTCCTATGACCTACCCTAGGGCCCAGACAAACAACAAGCCGCATTTGTAGAGCCTTTTAAGGTTTCTAAAGCACTTACCATCTTCTCAATAACTTCACAGAACAAATCCCCTTAGTAAAAGGATTTGTTCTATAAAACTTGGACTCAGTCAAAAGGCCACACCCAAGGACCTAGAAGGCCACAGGTGGCCTCAAGGCTGCAGGTTCCTCACCCCTGAGTCTTAGATAATATTACTCAGAGCAGTTCTTGCTTTATACAGATCTCACAGATAGAGGTACATGCCTTTAATAAGTATCTTCTCTGGTAAAGCTGACCATTCTATACTAAGGAAGGTTGCTATAGTGTAAAGAACACAGGAGATGAGTTCAAATCCCTAACCACCCACAGTGTGGAATGGATAACTGTATTTCTTCTGGTACAGTGGAGGCTGTGATCACAGAAGGCCCAGTCCATACCACCCACATCTCCTTCCGGACCTGGAATTGGTCCTGCCTTTCTTGCCCTTGCAGCCCTGGCACAGGCCGAGCAGCAGCCTCTGGTCAGACATGACCATCATTTATTATATTATTTATGTTTTTCTGAAGCATCTAATATGTAAAAGACTATGCTACTATTTTCTAACAGGTTCCTATTTTTTTAAAATAATTTGTCACCGATGACATTTTTGAACACTATGCCCCTAGCACCATTTTCTTCCTATTCTCTGTTTTTGGTTCCATGACTTTGCATACTTCAGTGCTTTGGGGGAACACGTGTCGAATTCTAGCAGAGCTGCCTGCAGAGCCAAGGTGAAATCAATGTAGGGAAATCAATTGCCTGCTCCTTTCCCACTTGAGGCCTCCCCATCAGTGGCTCCTGCATCCTGGTTTCCTATCCTGGAGTTAATGTCTCCTCTCTTTGAGATGCATTGTTAGGTGGTACAGTGGATAGAGCCCTGACCCTGGAATCAGGAAGACCTGAGTTCAAATCCAGCCTCAGACATTTACTAACCATGTGACCCTGGGCAAGTCATTTAACTCTGTCTGCTTCAGTTTCTTCATCTGTAAAATGAGCTAGAGAAAGAAATGACAAATCTTTCCAGTTTCTTTGCCAAGAAAACCTGAAATCGGGTCACAGAGTCATGACTCGACAACAACAATCCTTTGAGGTAGTCTAGCACAATCTCCTCATTTTACGAGTGAAAAAACTGTGGACCAGAGAGTTTAAGTGGCTTTTCCAAGATCACAAAGGAAACAAATGCCACACCCAGAATTTGAACATGAGGGAAAGCAGTAGAGTACAATGGAAATATTTTGAGTCAGAGAACTTGGGTTCAAATTCTAGCCCTGACACTTACCACACTTACCAGTGTGCTGCTGGGGAGCACACTCAGACAGTTTAAACTGTCTGACCTTAGACAGATCACTTGACTTCTCCAGGCCTCAGTTTTTTCATTTGTAAAATGATGGTTTTAGACTAGATGACTTCTTAGGTCTTTTGCAGCTTGAAATTGATGACCCCATATTTTTCTGATTCCACATCTAGGGTCCTTTCAGCTATACCACATTATATACTCACTCCAAGAGAGAAGAGGCATGAGGTAGAGCTTTGCGGTATATAGTTAGTGGAGTCTCTCATGGACCATCTAAGCCCAGCAGAAATCTTTGTGGTAAACTAGTCTGAATGATCCCCGTGAGATTATGAGTTGCTTGAGGGCAGGTACTGTGTTCATCTTTCATTGTATCCCTAGAACTTAGCACAGTGCCTGGTCTATAGAGAGCATTTAATAAATTGCTTGCTGTCTTGTCTTGACTTGGCTGGACTGGACTAGAAACATTTTTGTACCAGGACAGGGGTGGGTATTTAGGCTGGAAGACTTCTTTTTTTTCTTTTTTACCATGACCTGTCCAGGCCCTCCTCTTTCTTATGTACGCTAAGCAGGTCCTTGGAACAGGTGGTGAGTCTCAGATAGATTAGAATACAGGAAACATCATTTATTAGGAGTCTCATGAGCATCTTCTGTTACTAGGAAGGCTTCTTCGCTATGGCATTCTCTCTTTCTTGAGAAATGCCATCAATAAACTTAATGCTTTGTTGTTGCTTTTTAAGGGAAGGAAGCATAAGTCAAGGTTGTGAGGGTCAGATCCTTGCTGTCAGCTTTTCTGCATCGCTTCACCATTCATCTTGTCGACTGCTAGGGTTCTGGCAACTCCACTATGTTTCTCTAGCTGACAGAAATAATTAACCAGTGCGATTTTGTCTTTAAAAAGAACTCTAGAAGAAAAGTCCTGCTCCTGGAGATGCTTTGAAGCTGATCAAATAATGGAGGCATTTTCCTAAAATGGGCCCAGAGAATTGAATGTTCCACCAACACTAGTCCTCCCTCAAAACTTCCAGAATACTCTAGATGGTAGATGTTCAGTCAGTGTTTCCTTACGGTTAATCTCGTGGGAACTCATCTTTAAAAACAGAACTTTGATAGAAATTCAAATGAGAGACCTATACATCTACCTACCTATCCATTTATCCTAGCCACCTTCCCTTGAGCCCCCAAATCATGCACTTTTCAGAGTTAGAAGGGATGTTAGAGGACATCTGGTCCAACCCATCCATGGACAAGGTTCCCCTCTAAACATTCTAGATGAGTGGTCATACAACCTTCAACAGAAACTTCCACTAAGGGAAATGTTAAGATTGAAAGGTAATTTGAGATCATCTAATCAAATCCCTTTGTGTTTTAACAGCTCAGGAAACCGAAGCCTGTACAGGTAAACCAGTTTGCCCAAGGCCACTTGTTAAAAACACACAGTTGCAAATGTGACAGAAACTTTGGTGATAATAGTGTTGAACCTCTACATAAAGAAGGAATCCCATCTACATTCCTAACTAGTCACAGAGCTTTTGTTTGAAGACCACCAGTGTTAAGGAACTCATTTCCTTCTCAAGCAGGTTCTTTTTTATTTGAAAAAGCTCCATGCAGTGGTATGCTGGCAAATATTTAACGAGGTCTCAAAAAAGTACCCATACATGTTTTATTGCATATATTATTATGTACGCATTATTAACATTTTATCCATGACTTTCTTAAGTCTGGATAGTCAACAAAAATATAAATCAAAACCTGATTTGTAGCAGTTGCCAATTTCTGAGTTGCAAATCACACTGATTTAACAGTCTTGGGAAGCACACTCAGATAGTTTTAACTGTAAGCACCTTTTCCTATCATTCCTTTAGCATCCAGCGTTCCTGGTGTTTTCTTTGTTCAAGAACTAACCAGTTGTGTTATAAGGAATAGTGAGCCGAATGATTCCAGAAAAACCTGGGAAGACTTATATGAACTGATGCAAAGTGAAGTGAGCAGAACTAGGAGAACACTGTACACAGTAACAGCAACATTATAAAATGATCGACTGTGAATGATTTAGCTATTCTGATCAACACAGTGATCCAAGACAATTCTAAAGAATTCATGATGAAAAATGCTATCTATCTCCAGAGAGAGATACCTGGAGTCTGAGAGCAGAGAGAAGCATAATGTTGAAACTTTTTTTTTATAATTTTGAAACAAAAAAAATCTTGCTTTTTTTTTTTTGCATCATGGCATGATTTCACTTATATAATTGATATCACATTTCTTCCCTTCTCAATAGGTGGGGGATGGGCAGGAGAGAGGGGGAGAATTTGGAACTCAAATTTTTTTTAAAAAAAGAATGTTAAAAATAAATAAATAATAGATTTATTTAGGAAAAAAAAAAGAATTAACCAGGCCTAACCCCTTATCACTTCGAAGAGCAGACAAAAACTCAGGGTCATATATGGCCATGGAAACAGTTTTATATTGTATGGTTAACTCAGTGACTGGTACTTAGCAGATGCTTAATAAAAGATCGTGGATTGATTAAGAGTAACATGCCCAGGTTTCCAGCTCCCCACCCAGTGTTTTTTTCTTCCAACCCAAAGGGACTAGATTGATAAACTCTATAGTATTGCTTAAAAGCAGAGTCATAATGGGATGGAGGCCACCAGGGCACAAACATTTAGAGGGGCACTGACTGTTTTCTGAGCTTTAGTCACAATGTGAAGTTAGAAGAATGATTTCTTTCCTCTCCCCAGACCCCAGATAAAGCTCCTTCCTGTCCCAGGCCCACGCTGCTCCCACGGTATACCACCTCCCCTACAAGCAGCAGTGGACAGCAGTATCCCAGGGTTTCTGCTGCTCTCTCTTCCCAATAGAACTGATTGTGCTACTTGTGGGATGCACAGTAATTGCTGTTTACTCTGACAGTAGGAATTCTGAGGAGGCATGCTCCAGTGTAGTCTGGAAAAGAATTGTAGAAGAAAGACATGAAACATGATTTTTTTGTGTGTTAGAGTTTGGTGGTGCTGACTTTAGGCCACGTCACGGCTACATGGCATCATGTTTAGAGTTCTGGTCTTGGAGTCAAGAAGACACTAACTGTGTGATCCTACCTCTTTAAGCCTCAGTTTCCTCATCTGTAAAATGGGCACAAAAGATAACATTGGTCTTATGGCATTGTTGTAAAGACTGAATGATATAATATATACATGTATCTTTATCTACACCTATATCTATATATCAATAACTTGGCAAACCTTAAAATGCTATAGAAATTTTAGTTATTATTGTTGTTGTTAAATTTCTGCTTTTCATGCATAATAGACACCCTCCTCCCCATTGTTCTCTCCTCTGGCCCTGAGTCCAACCACCTACAAGTCTAGACCTTCAGAAGTCCTGTTTTCTCCCATCAGAGCCATAAACAGCTCTAAAAAGTTACATGTGACCACAGCAACAATCTAATTTTCCAAAATGTGAGTCTGAAAAGCTTAGCACACTTAATAGGAACAGAGATAGATAAGCAGTCTTAAAACCCTTCAATATGCCATTTCCAAAAATCCATCTCTAACGAGGCGTAGCTAACAAAATGTGTACGGCGATTATTTATTCTGCCAGAGATTCCCAAGGTGATAGAATCGGTTGCTTGTGAAATTTGTTGTGACAAACTGTCCCTGATTATGTAAACCCTCTGCTGCGCCCAAACCAGGGAGGCGCTGCTATTGACTGAAGTTTCTGATCAACTATTTCTGAAAATGGCAGAATATAGATTGAAGTCAATGTCAAGTTATTAGTCACGAGTCATTACCTGAGACTATGATCAGAGATGCTGACTGCTGAGTGGTGGAAATGTTAAGTAGGGAAGGAGATAAAAATCCTACCATTCACAGTGGAAAGGCAGGTGGCTGCTTCTATAGGAATGCCAAACACAAGCACTAAGGAGCTGGGTATACATATAAGGGTGAAAACAGAGCTTTATTAAGCAATGATCCCCAGGTCCCTCATACCTCCATGTTTTTTCTTGCTATTTCCTTTATCTGAATATCCTCCCTACCTTCTTTCAACTGTTAAATTCCTAAATTCATCTTTTAGAGTCCAACTATAGAGTCTACTGACTCTTTAATCAAATATAAAATCTTCTGCCTGGAATTTAAAGCCCTCCACAATCTGGCTCCTACCTATCTTTTCATTCTTACTTCATGTTATCCCACCTCTGGTACCCTCTACTCTGGCCCAACTGGCCAACTCATCAAAGTCCCTTAGCTCGATCCCCAATTTTCCCTCTTACAAAATGAGAGTACTCAACAATTCCCTCTCATTCTGGATGCTGATCCTAACATCATGTGTTTGCATTCAGGAAACACTGCATGTTTCTGAAATCATCGCCAGCATATTTTTCCTTCCTGCTTCCTCTGTGAGACGGACATATGAGTCTGGTTCCCATTTGTGGAAACCAGAGAAGAGAGGCATTGGGTTTTAATGATGGGCCAAGGAGTAGACAGAAAGGAATTTGCAGAGCCAGACCTGTTACCTGTAGCTGATATACTTGTCTTCAGACATGGGTCCTTCCTCTAAACCAGATGGCCTATCTGATCTCAGGAAAGGCGTTTGGAGAATTTTAATAGGCAGCTGCTTACTGAGTTTCAGAAAGCACCTTAGCAACGTTTTTCATAACACATGCATATCCTTTTAAATACCAAAGATAGTTCCTCTGCTCCTAGGAAAGTCTTCTATAGACCCCAGATACTTCCTGTTATTCAGGATTGCTGCTCAGCTCATCTTTTCAGCAATGCTCCAATTAGGGTCAACAACCCTCTTAATTATGTGTCTTTTCCTTGAGCAATGAGGTAATGCTTCATTCATCAGGATTTTATCTCCTGGTTATGCTACTAGCAATCCCTTTGGAGTACTCCACTCACATTATCAACTAGAATAAATCGGAGAGTTCAATATTACTGCAGAGTTAGCCATTCGTTAGGGCTTATTTTACTAGTCTCCCGCAGTTTGAAGCCATCAGAAAATGGGCACAGTGACTGCCATCTGCTGACAAGGCTAGCGGCCAAGAAGGCCAGAAGTATCTCAAATAATCTGTGGGTGAATGGCAGCAGAGCAGTCAGCATCACCTGAGACACTCAGAAGCAGGAGCAGTCCAGGGAAGTCCAAGGCTGGGTCACTGTTCCTCGAAGGAACAGCATTGGGGGTAAAGTAGTAAAGACAGCATTCTCATCCTTCAGTCTTCTCTGTCAGGGGTAGAGAAGACCACGATTTTCTTGGAGGATTTGATTCTGGAGGCTAGGCTTTGTTCTATGTCTCTCACAATCCATGAGTAGAGAAACTGAGGGATCTGGAGAGGCCACTGAGTTGGTCTCTAGAAAGAGAGCTGGCTACCTGCTCTTCACCTAAAAATCTCTGGAGAAGAGATACCACTACTTCCTTTGGGGTCACATACATTAGGGGCCTCAAGCAATCAAATCCCAAAAGTCTTCCTCTTCCCTTTCTTCTCGATGATGACGACGACGATGACGATGATGATGAATAATACCAACTGGCACTTGAAAGTTGCAAAGAAGCACTTTACATATTGTGCCATTTGAAACTCACAACAACCCTAATTGTAATGATTATAATAAAGATTGGGCTGAAATTATTCCCTTAATCTGGGATTTGGGTTAAATTAAAGGAAGTTATTTCCAGTCGTGAGGATTGGGAAACTCAGAAATGTATTATCAAGTGAGGCTGAGAGTCTTCCTCTGGGGATTTTAAAGAAAAGGAGGTTTATGTGCTTAGGAATTGTCAGAGGAATTGACATTTTGCCTCCTTGAGATACCTCCAGCCCCTTGATATTGTAAAAGTGCTGCCAACTTTTCCTCTAGCCAAATTCACAGGTCTAGTTATAAGACCACAGCCTTTCAGGCCTTCTAGTATTACTGAAATGACACTTTATAAACAGTCAGAGGGCTGGGCCCATTTAGATTCCTTCTGCTAAGCAGCCGAAATGTGTAACTTGGCCAATAAAAGAAAAGCATGTTGCAAACTGAGCCCTTCCATTGACCACAATCCCAAAATCTTTTAATAAACAAGAGAGAAGTTTTACTTTGGTTGGTTAGATGGCCTGATGGGATCCTGAAGGCCAGATAATGCTTCAGGGTCTTAGGTCTACCCCCACCAAAATACGCCATTGCTTCACAAACCCACCGGTTTCCACAGTGAAAATAGAACTGCTTTAGCACAGATGATGTTTGCCAAGCAAAAGAATGGTATGTCTTCTGTAGATGGGGTGGAGCAAACTCTCTCAACCTCCAGGAGTGGAAACAGTGCAGGACCAGCCACAGGGATTCAGCCTGCCCAGCTTCCAGACCCTTCTTGAAAGCTGGGCTTCTCCCTTATGCCTGGAGTGAAATTAGGCCCACAGAGCCAGACAGACCAGCCTGTGGCTTTGGGAGGAAGTCTTTAGTGCTGCAGCAGGGACAGGTTGAGTGAGAGTGATATGGAAGATGAGTGAGCCGGGTAAAATGTCACAATGTCTCACGTCTAGACAGAGAGAGGACTTTCTTCCCCACTCTTCTATCTACCTCTTTGATTTCAAGTATAGGAAATTCTGGTTTCTTCATAGGCCAGGCTCCAAACAGTTGAAGGTGAAGGTCACCAAAAAGATAATGGAGAGGCATGTGGCAGGCATGAGCAGACCTTAATGTAATACCAACAAAGAACTGCATCGGAGAAGATGTAAAATGGATGCTAGCTCAAAAGTGTCTGAAAGGAAAAAGATGTCAGTCAGTCTTAAGGAATTCACTGCTATCCAAGCAACAATGAGAAATTAAGAGCACAGCTCTCACATGTTGGGTGTATGCCTGTGGAAGGTTTATGAAAGGACATGAGTAAGAGTAATGCAGGATGAGGAGCGGTTGTGGCTGGGTTGCCATCTGCACTGTTATAAAAGGTACCCATATCAGTGATTTCTCAGAGCTATCAAGATATTGAAATATTAGAGTATACCATAGGCAGCTAGGTAGATAGAACACCAGGCCTGGAGTCAGGAAGACTCATCTTCCTGAGTTCAAATGTGGCCTCAGACACTTACTAGCTGTGTAACCCTGGGCAAGTCATTTAACCCTGTTTGCCTCAGTTTCTTCATTTGTAAAATGAGCTGGGGAAGGAAATGGCAAACCACTCCAGAACCTTTGCTAAAGAAAACCCCAACAAAGAGTCAGATGGGACTGAAATGAAAATGACTGAATAATAACAACGAACATAGACCAATAGGTGCTTAAATAGAGGGATGAATAGGAGGTAGTATGGTATCCTGGAAAGAGTATTGAATTTTAAGTTAGAGGAGCATGGATTGGGCCTGGATCTAGGATTTCAATGGCCCAGGGAACTCCCATTTGAAGACACTGGCCACAAGTGCATTTCCCCTAAAATACAGAAAGGAAAGCGTATCTAGGAAGAGGAAGACCAAGATTGTTCATTGTAATTAATCTGGGTTTGAGTGTCTTTTGGTATTTTCATTGGCATTCTTATAGTCAGTGTGTATATTATTATTTCTTCACTTAATATCACTTTATACAAATCTATGTTTCTCTGAATTCCCCATATTTGTTGCTTTTTATCATGTGGTACTGCCCCATTATGTCTATGTATCACACTTTATTTAACCATTCCAACATCTAAGGACACCTCTTTCATTTTCAGTTTTTTATTTTGTTTATTTTTTGTGTTATTACCAAAGGAGTCTTGCTGAGAATATTTTGTTGCATATCAAACCTTTCTGTGATTGACCCTCTTGGGATATTTGCCTGGCTCCACTGATACAAGCTAGTGCAGGCATTGAAAGGAGGCTGGCCAGGATGAAGAGAATGGAAACCATGCCCTTTGAAGATCAACCATGCCCTAGTTTGCAGGAACTAGGGGTGTTTACCTTGGAGAAAAAAAAAAGACTTAATGGGGAAGTCATAGGGACAGGTACTGAATCTTGATTTCACTTGTATAAGGAATACCTAGGTAAGAAAACTCTCTGTACTAATGCTGTTCAACATGTTCTCTGCAATTTCCAGTCTTTGAGAATTGCATAGAGCATTGACAGGCTAAGTGATTTGCCCAGGGTCCCACAGAGAGTACATTCAGAGGCAGGTCTTCCTGGTGCAAAGCCTGCTCTCTATCCACTTTGCCACACTGCTTCTCTTTTTAAGGTTTAGAGTGGGAGGTCCCAGATTCAAATGCAGACTCTACCACTTACTGCCTATATGACCTTGGACATTTAATTTTTCTGAGCCTATGTTTTCTAAATTATAAAATGAAAGGGTTGCATTATCTGGCCTCGAAGGTCCCTTTTATCTCTAAATCTGTAATGCTCTGAAGTCTGAATTCCAACCCAGCTTCTCTCCTTAACTCACACTTCCTTACTTTTGTTTTCTCAGTAATGCTGACTTACCACCTCCATGCTTGGATCACCAGGGAAACACATTATGATAACCTTCCTTCTATGTAGGGAGAGGCTACTCACAGAACTAGTCCCTGAGAAAGACAGAGCCAAGAAGTAGAGGAGAGAGCATAAGCCTGTAGGGTACACAAGTTGGGATGTGTGGTCAGGGTTTAAATTTGAAGAGAAAAGGTGAAAAAGAAACAGTGACATCAGTCAGTCAGGAGCTGCTTCTGGTCCTTCTGCTGCTTCTCCATGATGAGACTGTGATAGAAGAGCTGGACCCCTGGACAAGACCAGGGACATGAGGCAAGCGATGAGGCAGAAGAGGCTGGTTGTTGTTTGTCTTTCCTTTTTGAGGAAGACCATGACATGAGGCAGGTGATGCCATGACATGCAAGTGAGTTTGATTTAAGTGAGGGAGGGCTGTGCAAAGTCACTAATCTCACTTTCTCCTCCAGAGCCATCTGGGTCCAGTAGCCAAATATAGATCAGGACAACTGGAAATGCCTCAGGATGCAGTGGGGGACCTTGTCCTTGAGGCTTGGATGGAACGGAGATAGGACGGGCTGGAGAAGGAATCAGCATCTGAATCAAGAGACTCTCCCCAGACCTACCATTCCAGCTATCTCCAAATATTCTCAGCTCTCTGCCCTGGAAATGGATCCTGTACTTTGCTAGGTATCCCCCACCCTATCTCTCTGCACCCAGGGACCACTCCTCATCCCCAACTCTGCACCTCCCCTGCTCTACCTCTATCCTGGCTCCCATGCTCCCCTGACCCCCCCTTTCTCAATATTATTCTGTCCTGTGCCTCCCCCACCCAGCCTCCACTTCCCCTTCTTCAGGTTTTGTATATGGAGTGGTGGGGGTGAGAGTGGAAGTGAGGGAGAGTTTCTTCTCTTCCAAATTGTGGCACTGCCTTCTGGGAATGAGACATAGAGCCCCTTCTCCGCATCCCTGCCTTTAGTAGGGTTGGGTTTCCCTAGATCAAGGAGTAATGTTGGGGAAGGAACAGTCCTGTCTACTTAACCCCTCCCTTGAAGTGCAGCTAGAGGCCATCTGAGAATTTCTCAGTCCCTAATCCCACAAAGGACTAGATGTAGATACCATAGGAACCCATGAATTAAATGACAGTGAAGACACTTGCCAAATCCCAGTTGGAATGGGTGGGGGAGGTCTAAGGCCAAGGATATGAACAGTTCTGGGATTTCTGGGCTTGGAATTGTCTGTAGGTTGGGGAAAGCTGGGAGACTGTGGGTACATTGCCAGTGCATTTATTTATACATATGTGTGTGTGTAAACATACACATACACATTCACATATATACATATGTGTGTAATATATAGTATATTGTATACATATGTGCGTATATATCACATGTTTGATTTTATTCCTTTTTTCTTCATTGGTCATGACTATTAGTAATAAGAGCTGACATTTATATGGCACCTATTATGTAACAGGCACTATATTAAATACTTTAAAGTCATTATTTCATTTGATCTTGACACCATCCATGGAAGGTAGACACTGTCATCCCCATTTTACAACTGAGGAAACTTGAGACAAACAGAAGCTAAGTGACTTGCCCAACATCTAGTAAGTGTCTAAGGTCAGATTTGAACTCTCCTCTTCCCAACTTCAGGTCTAGGGGATAGAAATAGACAGCATTCTAAGAAATAGAGAACATGTCATTTCTCCTAAGTGCCCTCTAGTGCTGGGTAAAGCTTATAACCACCAGGGGAAGCAAGTGGTAACCAGTTCCTGACTCTTATCTATAAATAATATAGAGGTAAATGGGCATCTGAATACTCTGGTGATTAGATTAATAATTACCAAACACTTTTAGAATAACTATCAAGGATGTTGTCGAGATACAAAGAGGCTGGTACAAGTGCGCAGAAAATGACATATGAGACAATTTGGATTAACGCATGTGTCAAACAGGAAAGGTTTCCTTTCCACTGGCAATGCCACAAAAGCTGAGCCTAGAGGAAGCTTGGGATTGTAAGAGGCAAAGAGAAGGAGATATTACATTTAAGGCCTTGGGAATCAGTTGTGAGAAGGTATGGTAATGAAAGATAGGATGTTAAGTTCAGGGAATTGCTAGTAGGCCAGGGTGGCTAGAACATAGAATATTTATATAGGAAAATTATATGAAATATCTTGAAATGTGGGCTAGTATCAGACTGTGAAAGACTTTAAATTCACAGCTGAGGAGCTTGTATAATATCCTAAAGGCAATAGGGGACCCTGGAAGATTATTTTTAATAGTATTTATTTTTTCCCAATTATATGTAAAGACAATTTCTGTCATTCATTTTTACAAGAGTTTGAGTTCCAAATTTTTCTCCCTCCCTCTACTCTCCTCTTTCTAAAATGGTAAGCAAATTGATATAAGTTATATATGTGCAATCATGTAAAACATATTTCCACATTAGTCACAGTTGAAATAGATCAAAAGGAAAACACCATGAAAAAATAAAGTAAAAATGGTATGCTTTGATCTGCATTTAGAGTCCTTTCAATTCTTTAACTGGCTGTGGATAGCATTTTCCATCATGAGTCCTTTGTAATCGTTTTGGATTATTGTATGGCTGAGAAGATCTAAGTCATTAGTAATTGACCATCATACAATGTTGCTGTTATTGTGTACAATGTTTTTCTGGTTCTGCTCATTTCACTTTGTATCAATTCATACAAATTTTTCCTAGAAGATTGTTGTACAAGGGGATTCCATTGTCAGAACTGTTCCTTAGAAAGATGATTTTGTGACTTTGACAACAACGTAAGATCGTTTAGCAAGAAAGGAGACTGAAAGCAGAGTGACCAAATAGGAGATTTCAATAGTCCAGGCTAGAGATGATAAGCCCCTAAGGGAGCAGTGGCTGTGTGAATGAAGATGAGATGAATGGGACAAATGTTATATAGGTAGAATGAACAAAACTTGGCAATGGAGTGGATTTGGAGGAATGGGAAGAGAAAGTAGGGCTGTGGATTTGAAAATTTGGAGGACTGAAGGGATGGTGGTATACTACATAGATACAGGGAAATTAGGAGGAAGTGTGAGTGGGGGAGGGAGAGGGAAGATAATGTGTTCTATATTGGAAATACTAAATTAGAGGTACTAATGGGACATCCAAGTGGATGTCCATCAATGCAATTGATTTTGTGGGACTAAAGTTCAGGAGAGAGATTAGGGCTGAATGTATAGATTTAAGAGTCATCTGCTTAAAGTGAAAATTGAACCTATGACAGCAGACTAGATCATCAGAAAAGAGAAAGTATACATAGGAAAGAAAAATTGGTCTAGGATAGAGCCTTAGAGAACATCCATACTTAGGGGCAAGGAGGTGAATGAAGATCCAACAAAGGAAATTGAAGAATGGTCAGACAGGTAGCAGGGGAACCGGAGAAGGGGGAGTCACAGAAGCAAAAGAAGGAGAGAGCATGGTGGGAGAAGGTGATCAACAGAATTGAAAGTTGTAGAGAGGTAAAAGAGGATGAGGACAAAAAAAAGGCACTGGATTTAATACTTTAAAGATTGTTGGTGACTTTGGAGGGACAGTTTCAGTTAAGAAATAGAACCAGAAGCCAGAATGAAAAAGGTAAAAGAGGTGAGGAAGTCAGAGTTTAAAAATATATACTTTATGGAGAAACCTGTTCTAATGCAGATCACACAACAATGGCTTGTGTAGTTTTATTTGCTGGATAGAATACAAAGTTCTCAGCTTGGTATTTAAAACCTTTAACAATCTGGATCCGGTTTACATTATCAGCCTTATTTGACATTCCAGCCAAGCTGGACTGATAACTCTTTTCTGAATTCAATATTCCATCTCTAGCCTCCTTGCATTCAAATATACCATACCCCATCCCTAGAATCCACTCCCTCCTTTTCTCATGGAAAGGCAAAATGCTGTAGTGGGAAGAATGGTAGCCTTGGAGTTAGAGGCACCATAGAATTTCTGATATTTATTAATTTTACCTTTCTGAGTCTTATTTTCCTAATCTGTAAAATGGGGATAAAAATGGCACCAAATCTCAAATGGCTGTTGTAAGGATCAAATTATGTAACCTATGGAAAATACTTCTTGAAATTTAAAGTGTTATATAAATAGGATTCTTATGATCTTTGCCTCTCATAATCTTTATCTTCCCAGAAAGCCCAGCTCAGGTGCTCCCTCCTCCAGGAAGATTTCTCCAATGTCTCCCATTATTCGTACTCTCTCCCTCCTCTCATTGCTTGTTTTTACTTCCAGGGGTGAACTAGAGCCAGCTCTAACCAGCTTCTGAAAGTCCATTATTAAGTATTCACTCTGAGCATTTATAGCTGGAAACTGGCAAATGCTACAAATCAGTTTTGATTCATGCTTATCTGTACTTAAAGTGATGAAGAAAATATAAATAATGCAGTTTAAGTTAAAAAGTATATTTTGCATGTTGTTTTTCTGTAGAGCCCATTATTAAATATTACTAGCACCCCGAGTTATTCCTCTTTGTGTATGTAATATATCTTCAGTGGAATGTAAGCTCCTTAAGGGCAAAGACAGGGTTTTTTTTAAGGGGAGGTGAGGGAGGGGTTAGTCTTTGTATCCCCAGAATCTAGGAGATTGTCTTACACATAGTAAGTTCTTAATCAAATCTTGGGGAGATTCAATTACTCTTCAATATGGACTAATACAATGGATATTTAGCACGGAGAGTTAGAATTTCTTTATCAAGAGTTGGTTGGTTGTTGTCCTTCATTCTCAAAGAAGACCAAAATGACATCACTGTTAGAGTCTAATTACAGTGTGTCCGACTGTGGCTGATTAGACCAAAAAAGCTGAGAATGCTCTACCACAGGTCAGGCATAAATAGTCCATGTGAACATTTGCGGTAGATTCTCTAAATTGGTGCATCTTGTGTTTCTTTTGAATTACTTCAATTCTGCTTTGCTCATAGAACATAACAACTTCTCTGATGTGAGTATGCCACGCTGAGCAGTCCTGTACCAGTGTCTCCCATGTCACACAATCAATTCCAAAATTCTTAAGAGAGACCTTGAGAGTGTCCTTATATCAATTTTTCTGACCACTATGTGAGCGCTTACCCTGTGTGAGAATAGTCTTTTTGGCAAGCGTATGTTTGGCGCTATCAAGAGTAGCTCATGCCAAAAGCTCATTTCTCTCTCTAGGGTCGACTACTTTCTAGTGGGGTAGGTAGGTGTTACAGGAGATAGAGTGTTGGGCTTGGAATCAGGAAGACTCATCTTCATGAGTTCAAATCTAGCCTCAGACACTTACCAGCTGTGTGACCCTGGGCAAGTCACTTAATCCTGCTTGCCTCAGTTTCCTCATCTGTAAAATGAGCTGGAAAAGGAAAAGGCAAACTGCTCCAGTGTCTTTGTCAAGAAAACTCCAGATGGGGTCATGGAGAGTCAGATACAACTGAAATGACAGAATAACTGTAACAACAAAGTTTCTAGTCTGGTCTATTAGGGAATCACTGTTGATCTAGTCTACACAGCTGTCACCAGTGTGGTATGGGGGATGGGACAGGCCAAGGAGCCAGAACAAACTGGGTTTAAGTCCTGCCTCTGACACATATTGGTTGTGTGACTGTGAGCAAGTCCCTCAACATCTCAGTGTTGTAGGCAACTCAGTTTTTCCAAGCTGGGAGGGGATCCCCCTCAGACGCTGGTTTGAAACAGATTATCTGCTTATTTCTACACATGCTGTATCCCCCTTCCCCAATAAAACATAACTTCCTTCAGGATAGGAACTTTTTAAATGTTTGTTTTTGTATAGTGCCTGGGATAGGTGCTTAACAAAGGTTTATTGATGGGTAGGTTGATTTATAGAACTGGTGCCTCATCTTTGATTCAGATATTGCCACATAATCATCATTTGTCGTAATATTTTAGATGCTACATCATGATTCCTTGGAAAACCTCTCAAATAGCTTCTTGTCCAACACACACACACACACACACACACACACACACACACACACACGCATGCACACACACACAGAGACATTCACAGAAAATAAATTCCACGGAGTTCAAAATGGCATATTGTGGCCTAGACCAAGCTTCTAATGTTGACTTGGCTGCCAAGTGATTTCATCCTCTGGTGGAGACCTTTTAACCTCCTTTCTCTCTCCCACTCCAATACACTTGAGGCTCTTCTGTTGTGAAAGTCAGCTGTTGCTAAAGTGAAATGCCCCCAGGGTAAAATCCGCCCTCAGCTGACAGTTGACTCTCATTTTGAGGCCTTGCTGAAGGGACTTTAGTTGTGTCCTTATATGGGAGTTGAATTCTCTGAGCAAGGCTGATGCCAGGAGATGAGAGAGAGCCTGTCAACAGCGATGGTAGTTCTCCGTTTGCTTCCAGGGTGAGGTTTTTTACAGCTTGAATAAGGGGCTGTTTTCTCCCTGGAGTAAGACCTTGGCATGAGACTGGTGGTTGCCATGTACACAGTGATAGTTATAATGTTGGTCATCAACAGACAGTGCATTCTGCTCAGGGGATTGATTATCTGTGTGGACAGTTGCCTTAGGGTTTTCTCCATTATGAATGAAGGGAAAACCTTTAGATGCCCCAGTCCCCAGGAACTCTGAATGCCCTGGCTAAAATAGGCACTGAAGGGACCAAGAGTCCCTGAAGAAGGATGTTTAGGAGACTCTGAAGATATGTTTAAATCAGTCCACATTTAACCCACGTAGGCGACAGTTTACCAAGCAAAATTTTAAAAGCCAATTTTATGCAGGAAACTTCCAGTGTCTTCAGTAACATTTCCATACAAATAGTGGCACCACACAGATGACTAAATTAAGATGTACTCTCAGGCTCTGGCAACGGT
The DNA here is from genome assembly GCA_028646595.1 of Phalanger gymnotis. Taxonomy (NCBI): domain Eukaryota; kingdom Metazoa; phylum Chordata; class Mammalia; order Diprotodontia; family Phalangeridae; genus Phalanger; species Phalanger gymnotis. Next base: position 132,828,404 of record CM053622.1, read on the forward strand.
GTCATTTAAAACAATTACTGTATGATTTCCCTTTCACATAGTCATAGAAACCATGCTGGAAGGATTTAATGCAATTTATTGTGTTGGAGCTTAAGCAGAGACCTGTTTTGTTAGGCTTGAAAAACAAAGCTGGCCAATTTTGTTTCTCCTTTATCTGAGGTGTGATGGATCCAGGTTGGGAAACGGTGACCTCCAGCAGCAGGCTGCTCAGCTTTCTGGGAAATAACTCTGCAGATAAGTAGATGCATTTCCCTTGATGCAGCAGAAAACAAAGCCCTGTGCCAGGAGAGTGCTAATTCCCTTTGATGTACCTGCAACTGATTTTCCGTTTCAGAAAGGGAAGCATAGGGAACCTGGGGCAAGACAGAGAACCGCTTGAAATCAGCGGAGCAGACCTGTCTTGCCCAATCGCCCCAGAATCCTCTTCTTTCACAAGCTACTTTCTCAGGTAACCTTGTGGTTTCATGATGATCTCCCCACCTGACTCCCTCCCCCAGGACAACGTGAAGTCACTGAAACTGCAGCACTATTGATTTCTGGCATTTGTGTCAAACAGCAGGTCCCCAGGACTCACTCCTCAGTCACCGATTGGGGCAAAACTAGAAATTTCCTCCTGCGTGTGGCATAGTGAAAAGACTACTGCATAGATATAAAGACGTTTACATTCAAGTCCTGGTTCCATGTTACTACTTGCCTCAGTTTCCTAATTTCTAAAGTGGAGGGGGTGGCGTTTAGACTTTTTGTTGTTGTTCAGTCATGTCCAACTCTTTATGACCTTATTTGAAATTTTCTTGGCTGAGTTTGCCATTTCCTTCTCCAGCTCATTTTATAGATGAGGTAACTGAGGCAAACAGGGTTAAATGACTTGCCCAGGGTCACAGAGCTAGTAAGTATCTGAGGCCAGATTTGAACTCAAGAAGATGTCTTCCTGATTCTAGGGCCCAGCCCTCTATCTGCTGCCCTACAGTCAGACCAGGGGTGGGGAACCTGCAGCCTCGAGGCCACATGTGGCCCTCAAGGTCCTCAAGTGCAGCCCTTTTTGGATTCAAAGGGCCACACTTGAGGACCAAGAGGGTCATATGTGGCCTCAAGGCTACAGGTTCCCCACCCCTAGCACTTAGACTGTATGATCTGGCACTTTGGTGGAGTGGAAAGAGTGCCAGATTTGGAGTCGGGCAGACCTAGGTTCAAATCCTACTTCAGACACTTAATATGTCATCCTGGGTAAGCCTCCTAACCTCCATGACTCCATAAGCTCTCAAAGTGAAATGAAGCTGAACTCAGCGATTCTGAAGCTCCATTTCATCACCAGATTTATGACCTTATCATCTACAGCCACTTTTTGGCTCTGGCAGTGTCTTCGGCATGCTTCTTGCTTTCTGATGAGACATTCAGTGGGTTTTGATGCATACAAATTGTCTATAAATCCATCTCAACTGCTACACTGTAAAATCTAGCTTCTTTCTCCAGGCTGCCATGGTCAGCAGGCTATCCCTAGCAAAGCAAGGTTTCATGTGGGAGAGCTGAGTGTTAGTAATTTTCTTCTTCTTCTATTCTAGGAAGGAGGCCAGGGTTAATCATTCCCTGAGAATGAATAGAGTTAGGGCCGCCATGCTCTTTGCTTTGGAAGACCACAGCTATGGGCAGCTGGGAGCTCTTCTGGGAGCTCTGTGATAATAATAATATAAATAAATATAATATAATATAAATAATAAAAATAAATATTAATAATAATAATATAAATATATAATATTGACTATGGCAACAGCAACAGCTAACAGTTATGAAGCACTTACTATGTACCAGACACTGTGCTAAGCACTGTACAATTATTATCTCACTTCATGGTCACAACAACCCGGTGAGATAGGTGCTATTATTGTCATCATTTTACAGACAAGGAAACTGAGGCAAACAGATTAAGTGGCTTGCCCAGGGTCACATCGCTAAGTATCTGAGGTCGTATTTCAACTCAGGTCTTCCTGACTTCGGGCTCTAGCTATGCCTAGCAGAGTGTGGAACTCGTAGTGAGCAGTAAATTGTTTGTTGAAAAGAATTTTCCCCTAGTAATTTTCTGAGTTCCTCTCACAGCCACTTACTTCATTGAATCATAGACATATAGAGTTGGAAGGGATTTCACAGGTCATCTAAGTGCAGCCTCTACTCCAAATGCGCATGGATCCTGTCACCAAAATCACCTGTAAATGATCAGTCAACATCTGCTTGAAGATCTTTGGTGATGGGGAACTCACTGCCTTCCAAGGCAGACCGTTCCCCTTTGGGACATGTCTAAGTAGACTCGGAAACCTATTGGATTACAGATTCAGATCTGGAAGGGACCTTAGAGATCATTTAGTCCAACCCACTAATTAGAGATGAGGAAACTGAGGCATAGAAAAGTTAGGTGATTTGTCCAGTACTCAAGCAGTTCAGTCAGTGATATATCTCTCTTTAGCTGCAACCCACTGCTCCTACGTCTGTCCACCAGGGCCAAGCTGAGACAAATTTAATTCTGTTACATGGATAATACTTCAAATAACCGAAAGCAACCATACTGTTGTCTATAAGTCCTTTTCGCTTTTCTAAGTGAATCTCAAATTTACTTCCTTTACTCAGTCTTCATATGACATGATATCAAGTCCCCTCATCATCCTGGCCACCAACATCTAGATGAGTTCCTGGCCATCAGAATCTCTTCTACAATGGGGAACTTCAAACTGGACACTCCATTTCTATTAATGTAGCCAGGAATTACATGAGTTCTTTTGAGTACCAAAGCAATCAGCCAGCATGCATTTATTAGGCGCCCACTATATGACTGCCAGCCATTGTACTAGATGATAGAGATACAAGGACAAAAATCAAAATAAACCATTCTCTCAATTAGCTTACATTCTAATGGGAGAGACAAGTATGCTTGCTCTCTCTCTCTCTGTCTCCCCCCCCATTAGCTCTTTCTTTCTCTAACACACACATACGTACAAACATATATGTGATGACACATATAGGTGTGTATATATTATATACATTGTGTGTATATATATAATGCATGTTGCATAATTATATTACATATTGCTGTTTAATAATATATTCTATAATGTAATAAATTATATTAAAATATAATATAATAAAAATAATATTGCATATGACTATTACATAATATTATATAGTATACATATAACATACATATTATATATATATTTGTATACATAGATTATATAAAGTTAATAAATCTATACACCCTACCATATGGATAATATATAAAGTGAATAAATATACACAATGTGCTGTCTACGTTTAACATATATGAATAAATATAAACTTGTGTATATTATATATTAAAAATAACTATATACATGTATTGTGTCTCTATATAGATATGTCTTTATACACACATGTGTATAACACACACATATACATATATATATACACACAAACATGTTACTAAATAAAAGGTGTGATATGAGGGAGGGTACTAGTAGTTAGGAGGAATGGGGGGGGGGGATCAGGAAAGACTCCATGCCAAAGATGGTGTCTAAGCTGCAGCTTGAAGGAAGAGATAAGGAAGGAGCGCATGCCAGACATGGGGATGGGCGGCACTCAGTGTAAAGGTACAGAGAGGATAGAGAGTGTGTGTGTGTGTGTGTGTGTGTGTGTGTGTGTGTGTGTAATAGAAAGAAGGCCAGCTTGGCTGGAGTGCTAGAGGGAGGATAATGTCCACTGAGGTTTGAACAGTAGAGTGGGACCAATTATGTCTGCAGTTCTTGAGGTCTTCCTTCTATTTCTTTTTCATGTAAAAAGATTTTCCAAAATAGGGCTAATAAAGCTAAGAGAAGCAGGGGCCTATAGCTTATCTTCAATCTTCCAGTTAGTTGATCAATAAATGTTTATTAAGCAACTACTATGTGGCAAGCACTATGCTAAGTGCTGGAGATGCAAAGAGGCAAATGACCATCCTTATTCTCAAGGAGCTCACAGTCCAATGGAGGAGATAATATACAAACAAAATGCAGACAGGAGGAATGAATACATGAATAAAGCATGTATTAAACATTAACTATATGCAAAACACTGTGCTAAGCTCTGAGGATATAGACAGAAAAGTAAGACATTCCTTTCTCTCATAGAGCTCATAATCTAATAAATTTGAGATGAAAGGAAGTTTGTTACCTACAGAGCATGTGTTCCAAAGAGCACAGTGCAAAGGTGTTGGTCGCCTTAGAGTGGGAACCATTAGTGGGGGGAAGGGTTGGGTTAGAGGAATGGAAATAAAGGATCAGATAGTACGACACACAAAATGGAATTTGAGTAAGGAGGGGGCAGGGTTCAAAATCACAGTGACAGGGAGGGAGGGTATAACCCAAAGGAAGTTTATTAATCAATAAATTCAAGTAGGTTGTCAACATCTCTAGGGGTTTGGCTTCAGGGTAGAGTCCTCTCATGAACTTTGGCAGCTCAAGTGAGGGGAACAGTGGGGGAAAGCTGAAAGAATGATGTTTCTTCTCTTCCCATAAGGCAGGAGACCTGGTATGATGGAATGGTGTTTCTCTCCTTACTGTAAAGGCAATAAACTAGTGCAGGCTAGAATGGCATCTCCTCTCGTCTTCGGAAAGGCAGGAAACCTGATGTGATGCCTTCCTATCCTTTGGGCCCATCTTATTCTATGTAGGAGTGAGGGAACTCATCAGAATTCTCTTAGTCCATACCTCACATTTTAAGAAAAGCTTTTACAAAGAAATATTTACTGTAAAGAGGTAGCAAGGACAGAAATACAAACATTTCTTGCAAGCAACCAGGAATTCATTCTCCCCTATGCCATTTCAGTCCCTAGAGAGAGTGAGTTTAGACAACACTGTATCCGCATGGCATTCACCCACAAAGTTCCCTTCTAAATGCAGTGTGTTTGATGGATGTTTTCATCTGTATCTCTGCTACTGTTGGACTGGGTCAGACATATAGCTTGGTATTTTGCTTCTCATCAATTGGCTTCCCAAATCCCAGCATGGACTCTTGCTCCTGGACTGCACATTTCACACTTTCAAAGGCTCAAACTAAGTCATTCCCATGCAGGGTCAATCAGATTAAGGACAAATCAGGCCTCTGAATTTTTGCTGAACTATGCACCCTACCATATGAATACTGCACTTAGTTCGATATTACTATTGCCCTCCAAGTCCTAGTTTAGTTTTCATTATGGTGTAGTGGACAGAGGGCTGGGTTTGAAGTCAGAGAACATAGGTTCAAATCCTGGCTCTTCTATTTATGACCATGGACATATTACTCAATCAATCTATTCTTTAGTTTCTTCATCTGTAAAATGAATGAGTTGGATTAGATGGCTTCCGAAATCCCTTTTTAGCTCTTAATCAATAATGCCATGATTACAGATCTCTGATTGCTATACAGAATTCTCAGGAAGTTGAGGGTTTTTTTTTTTAATTTAAGCTGCATAGAGGTCTCAAAGGTCCCACCCAACCCAGTACTTTTTCATGTTTTGAGGAGTTTGTAACAAAACACAATAACGTGGGGATTCAAAAATCCATTGTTTTGAGAGTTGGAAATTATTCAACTTTCTGTTTCAAAAAGAAAGAAACAACTCACACAAGCTTCTTAGAGCTCAAATAAATTTTGAGACAGTATTTTGAGGAGCCAAATGCAAATGAATCTGAAAAGCTATAAATTACTTTTCCCTGAAGTATACAATTTTAAAAAAAGAAAGAGGAAAATGCACTTTGCAAAGTATGCCCTGCTGAACTCGAGAAAGAATCGGGAGATGTTTTGCTGACCCCTTTGACAATTACCAGTGTAGGACCTGTGCACCAAACAACCCCTCCATCCTGCACTAGTGACAGTCTTTCTTTAGAGGAATGGAAATAAAGGATCAGATAGCAGGACACAGAAAATGGAATTTGAATAAAGAGGAGGCAGGGTTCAAAATCACGGTGACAGGGAGGAAGGGTATAACCCAATGGAAGTTTATTAATCAATAAATTCAAGTAGGTTGTCAACATCTCTAGGGGGTTGGCTTCAGGGTAGAGTCCTCTCATGAACTTTACTGAGGTGGGAATTAGCTTGGGGACTTGTCAAAAAAATTAGGGAAGTTTTTTAAAAAACAAACCAAAATCTTTGATGCAAAAGCCTACGAAACAAAAAGTATCCAGATGTCTTTGACTTTACTCTTTCCCAACCCTCCAAGGTCTATTATGTGACTAATAAAATTAATCCCCCTTAAAATAAGAGTTCTAAATCTATTAGTAATTACATGTTAACAACACTTGACTCTGGGCTGCCTTAATATCTCACATTCTAAGTGGAATGTTTTAGATGATCATAGTTATGCAAATATGGCTTGAGTCCCTTGCCAGTATCTTTTCAACCAAGAGACTTAGCAGGAATCAGAAGACAAATGGCAAAGCACTTAATTAAAACAGAATAGAATGGTAAATAACAAAGAGAAATCAAGTACTATAATCATTTCCCATCCCTCATAAAGGGTGACAATCTCCTACATACTCTTAGTGTTGGTGGGAGAGGTAACATTCCTCAAACAACTCTCACTCTTAAGCAAGGAAACATCACTTCTCATCTGGAAGACCCCATCATGGCTATCTCACTGAAACCAAAAGTACCTCATTGCTTCTCCACCCCACCTCTATGTCTGTAATTCCTCCTGGTCTCCAAAATTGCAATTCATTGCTTCCTTGCAGACCTATTACTGCCATCTGCTGGAGTTGTCTCTATTGCATCTTCTTCTGAGGAAGAAGAGGAATGTAATCACTTTTGTAAGGCTGCCTTCTGCCATACTGAGGTTGGAGGTGAGGGTGGTATCAGTGTATTTCCAGGTTTTTTTAAATTTATTAATATTCATGCCTACCACACTAGGCAGACATTTCAGGTGCCTTTTAATACCCTTTCCCATTTCACTGATCCCTTCCCCAGCACATCAAGTCTCCCAGACCTTCTTCTTCTTAATCCCTTGGCCATTGGAGCTGAGGTCATACAAATTAACTTGAAGCTTCTATAAACATAAAGGAGGTATTCGGAAAACTGGAGGAGAAGGACAGAGCTCATCAATCAGTCCACAAGCTATTCAGGCCTTAATATGTGTCAGGCACAGTGCTAGGCACTGAGGATATGCAAAGACAAAAATGTAATGGTCCCTGCCCTCAAGGAGCAAGTTAATGACTTTGGCCCTTCATTTCTGCCCCATTGTGAATATCTGTCACGCTTACATGTATATTTTAACATTAGACATAATACATGACTGGGCAAGCCTCATTACTCTAAACTCTCATTAATAGGGCTGAGGTAATGCTAATGAGTTATGACTATTGACTGTTAGACCATAAATATCAGGGAATGGGAAACGAACGACAGCCAGGTGCTTTATGGAGTTTCCTTATCAAAAATAAAATACTAATGCTACCTTAGATTTATAGAGCCATTCTTCCAAAGAGCTCAATGCACTGCATATAGATTGTCTCATTTTGATCTTACAATATCCCAGTGAGGAGGAAGAGGGCAAATACTATTATCCCTATTTTACAGTTGGGGGAAAATGAGACACAGGAAGGTTAAGTCAGCACATGTAGACACATAGACTTCATAGGACTGAGGGTCATCTTCTGCTTGTCTTTGCTTCATGTTACTTTGCCCAGGCCAAAGTATTTGTTATCAAATGGCCAGTTGATTGGTGATGAGGCTTTTCTCAAATCATGCTTGTGGCTAATTTATTAATACATTTAGCATCCATTCAGTGTCTATTATGTGAAATGCCTTATACTAGGCAATGAGGGTTACATATAACTAAATAAGATATGGCCCCTGCCTTTGAGGAGCTTATAATCCAATAAAGGAGATTGGTTGTTCCTTCATTCTCGAAGAGGACCAAAATGACATCACTATGCTAGAGTCAAGTTTCAATGTGTCCAACTCTGGCTGATCAGGCCAATACGAGCTTGGAATGCTTTACCACAGGTCGGGCACAAATAGTCCATGTGAACATTTGGGGGGATTCTCTAAACTTGTACATCCTGTGTTTCCTTTGAATTGTTTCAATTCTGCTTTGCTCACAGAGCACAGCACCTTCTCTGATGTGGGCATGCCTTGCTAAGTGGTCCTGTGAGAATGTCTCCCATGTCACACTATCAATTCCAAAGTTCTTGAGAGAGACCTTGAGAGTGTCCTTATACCACTTCTTCTGACCACCACGCGAACGCTTGCCCTGTGTGAGTTCTCCATAAAATAGTCTTTTTGGCAAGTGTAAGTTGTGCATTCAAACAATGTGGCCAGCCCATCAGAGTTGGGCTCTCTGAAGCAGAGTTTGAATGCTCGGCAGTTCAGTTTGAGTAAGGACCTCAGTAAAGGAGATGATAGCATCATTGATATAGGTTTGGAAAGGACCTTAGAGGTCATGTAGTCCAACTCCCTTATTAATACAAAGAGAAAGCTTAAGTACAAAACAGTTAACTGACTTGTCAAAATCACACAAGGTTGGAGTTCAAATCTAGCTTGTCTATCTACAGTATCATCTCTTTTTTTTTCAAATTAGAATGTGTCCAGTACAGGACACAAAATGATGTGAAATCCTATGAAGAAGAGATAATTTTCAGGTGGAAGAATTAGAGAAAGTTTCCTTCCTCCCTTGGCATCAGAGATTAGAAGATGATCTTTTTTTTTTTTTCAGGGATGTTGCAGGAGTGTCTGCCCAATTCAATTCAACAAACATTTGTTAAGCATCTATTCTTTTCCAGAAAGTATGCTAGGTGCTAGAGATACAAAACCAAAGATGAAATAGTCCTTGCCTTCAAAGAGCTTACATTCTTCTAGGCAAAAACAATGTTTGCAGGTAAGTGGATAAAAATTATACAGAGTAAATATAAAAAACCTGGGGTGGGGCGGGGAGTTAGAAGAGAAGATTAATGATAGAAGGGCTGAATCAGATACTACCTTATGTACATAGTAGTGCTTGAGCTGAACATTTAAGGGATTTAGTGAATCCAAAAAAGGTGAGGAGGGTAGCATTTCACACATAGGGAAGAGCCTGTATAAGGGAAGAGAGAGAAGAGGTAGAATATTGTATATAGGAAAAACTAGCAATTCAGTACATGAGGGAGAGTAATGTGAAAACATTCTAGAAAGAGTTTGGAGCCATATTGTAAAGGGCTTTCAATGCCCCCCAAAAGTAGTGAGTATTTTACCCTAGAGGCAGTAGGGAACTGCTGAAACTTCTCTAGCAAGGAAGTAGCATGGTCAAACATGTGCTTTAGGAATATCAATTTGGCAGCGGTAGGGAGGATGAATTGGAGAAGAGGAAAACTGGATTCAGGGAGAGAAACCAGGAGGATGTTGAGATATTTCAGGCAAGAGGTGATGAGAGCCTGCACTAGGTTAAAGGCTGTGTGAGCTAAGAGAATGTAGGGCTGCGAGAGATTTGTGAAGGTAGGATTAAGATCTGGCAACTAATCGGATGGGGAGGTTGAGGGAGAGAATTGACTTCAGAAGGATGACTTCAGAGTAGCAAACCTGAGTGAGAGGAAGGATGGTGGTACATTCACCTGAGGATAGATGAAATTTGTGGGGCCAAGGAGTTCCATTTTTAATAGGTTCAGTTTGAAAGAGCTATGGGACATCCTGATAGAGATAACCAGAAGACTGTTAGTGATGTAGGACTAGAGTTTAACAGATAGATAAGCACTGGATATACACACGTAAATATACACACACACACATACATACATACACATATACATACATGTACATTAGATAGAGTTCTTGGTCTGGAGTTAGGAAGACTCATCTTCATGAGTTCAAATCTGGCCTTAAACACTTAATAGCTGTGTTACCTTGGACAAGTCACTTAACACTGTCTCAATTTCCTCATCTATAAAATGGGAAAAGAAAATGGCAAACTACTCCAATATCTTTGCCAAGAAAACCCATCTTGCTTTCTCTACTTTCACTGCCACTGTCACAGTACAGCCCTCTTTTGCTGTTGTTGTTGCTGATTTGTCCTTCATTCTCAAAGAGGACTAATGACATCAGGAGGGTGATGTCTTAACTTGCAAGTGAACTGGATTTAAGTGAGTCAGAGCTGTGCAAAGTTATCAGCCTCACTTTCTCCTCCAGATTCATCAGAGTCCAGTAGCAAGACATAGGTTAAGACTACTGGGGACAGCCCTGGAGGTAATGGGAGACCTAGGCCTTTTTAAGCTAATGTCTTTCCCAGGTTTCAGTTTGTTTGAGGCAAGGCCCATTCAGTAATTAAAACCTAGGTTGTTGTTGTTTGTCCTTCATTCTCGAAGAGAGCATCAGGAAAGTGATGCCATGACTTGCAAGTGAATCAGATTTAAGTGAGGGAGGGCTGTGCAAAGTCATCAGCCTCACTTTCTCCTCTGGAACCATCTGGGTACAGTGGCAAGATATAGATCAGGATGACTGAAGATGGCCCTGGATGCACTGGGAGCAAAGAGTAGAGCAAAAAGGTGGCCTGCTTTGCCTTCACAAAAGAATCAGTCTGGGAGGGGAAGACCCTCAGAGTTTCTGACCAGAACATAAACAATTGCTATTTACGTTCCATTGGCCTGGACTACTCCAATATATTCCAAATAGCTCTATCCTGTTCCATACATCCTTCATTTCCCTAACAGACTTATTTTGCTTTTGCATAGATCTGATCATTTCAATCCTTGCCCAAAAATCTTGAGTAACTCCTATAGTCTACTTAGTAAAAGTCAGCCTCCTTTACCTGGCATCAAAGCACCTCCACAAGGTGGAAATTCCCTGTTCTTCCCCCACCTTTCTAGCTTTATCTCATCTTACTCTTCCCATGCACCTATGGTCTAGCCAGCCTAGATTGGTCTTCACCCCTTGAACATGGCCTGTGTTCTCTCACAATCTGTACTTTTGTTCTCAGTGTTTGCTTTTGACTGGAATGCTCTTCCAATCTCTCCCATTCTGTTTTTTGATACCTGACTTACATGCCGTCTTTTCCATGAAGCTTTCTCTAATCCCCACTTACAGATCACACACAGGATGTTGTCGTGTACACCTCTAAAGACTTAACGTGTAATCCAGTGTATTACATATGTATCTGCCATGCCCTCCTATTATACTATTAGCTCAATGAGGAACAGGGAGCATGTGCCCCCAGCACCTGGCTGGCATATTGTGCTTCACAGAGAGGACTCTTAATAAACTCAATTGAACTGAAGTGGCATTTTGAGTTGGGGCTTGAAGCAGAGGATAAGGTCTGCCCTGATTGGGTGTGAAAACAGAAAATACTGCATTCCAGTTGGGAAGACCGAACATTCATGCATGAAATAACTTAAACAATTATCTATCAGCCAGTATAAACACAGTCTATGCTCAATATGGAAATGACTTTCAAACCATCAGAACAGCTCCAGGTCTGTTGATGAGAGGAGAATAAAAAGAGCCTTTAATGCTTCACCTTCGTCAATCACCTTCTGGAAGATGGCCATAGTCAAGTTTACAACATAGTGCTTAGCATAGATTGCTGGGCTCATGCCCGATTTGGATACTGATGGGCAAAAGCAGACAACCATCTCCTTCCACCTCTGGATAGGAAAAGTTTCTCAGTTAGGGCAGTCAAAGGAAAGGCAAAAAGGGAGAAGGTAGTGGTTATGTTGAGTCATCTGCCTCTTTACCAACAAAACCATTGAGCCACAGTCTGCTTACAGACCTTAAGTGGTCTTGGGAGGGAGTCTTACTAACCAGAAAGTCCAAAGTCCAAACCTTAGAAGTGAAGCCTCTTGGAATCATGACTGATCAGGACATTAACTGTTCCCCCACTGGGGGAGAGCGATTTCCCACTCCCCTCTCCCCTACCAGAAAAAAAAAATTCACTATTCATACTACTTTTCTTCTCTACAAAGTTTGACTTTGTTATGACTAAATTTCATGTTTACCTCTGGACTGCTTTTTAGGATTCATTATTTCCATTGAGGTCCCAGAAAAGCATCAAGTCCAAGTGAGTTAATTCTGACAAAATTCCAGGGAGAGAAGGGAGGAGGGCCAACTCCATTTACAGACACTACAAGAAACCCTAGCCTCATAGAGGGTAAGAAATTTATCTCCTATTACACAGTAAGACCAGGCTTGAGGGGAGATAAGAATGATCCCTTCCCAGCTTCATCCCTGGGGCTCCTATTTCTTCCCTAATGTCTGCCCAGGAAATAAGCTCTGGGAAATATTTTCTCTAGGTTAGAGCTTTTGGCCACTTGGCAAGAGGGGATTATGGAAGAGGCCATTATAATGCCAATTGTGATGGAAATTTCTCTTGAAGAAAAGATTTGCAAGACATTAGGGGCTTTCCAAAGTCAGTTTAATATGGAGACCCTATTTGGAAAGGACAGAAGGGAGGCTTTTTAATCTAAATGGCCTCCCTGTTGCACTTGAGAAACATTCCCTTCTATTTGGGCCTGTTATGCTTGAGGTTTGGCAATGAGGTGACATTTCCTTAAAAGGAAGCAAAAATACATATTTCTTTTGCTCTGGTCCAGGTAGCACATGCTCAGGGAGGAAATGAGTGCCTTTGAATGGGGTGTTTGCCACTTTCAGTATAAATAATAATGATTTGTTTATGTCCTAACTTCTGCTTGGTGATTAATGAACAAAAATATATCTTCTGTGACTTGGAGAATGCTGGGTATTTTTATTGGCTCATGCTGAGAAAGGTGAACACAGAGGCAAAAAAAAAAAGAGAACCACTGTGACTCAGATGAAATGTGATTTTTGAACTCAATTAATCTTGAATATGGATGAACTGGACCATTCCTAAGGAGATATCAACTATTTAATTGGCATTTTTTCCTTGTTTGTTCCTTATTGTAAATCAAGGCTTCTAGAAATTATTTTAACTTCTCGGTTTATGGTTGAGGAATAATTTCCTCTTATTTGAACTTTTCTCATTAATACATTCATTGCAGATTACATGTACCCAGATTGGTGCTCAGGACCAAGGTTGGGTCTAGGAAAATACAAGTTCAGAGTGAGTCTGGGAGTTGCCTGCTCTAGTCAAAGTAGATATGAGTACCTCACTTACTAGGGGCTGTCGTCAAAATTAAGAGGCATGTTTGGTCTCCTAGGCGACTGCAGGCATGTATTTCCCTTGTCTATTTTCCTTTGTGGAAGTATCACATAAAATATACAGGCTGTGCTGTAGCACTAGGTAGAGATCGGTGGTGTTAATATTCATGCTGTCGCACTTGGGGCCATATCAGCATCTCAGAAACACTCCTTATCAGAGGTTCTCATTACATGGCAGTATGTCCTTGGCTTTTGCTCTGTTTAAAAACAAAGACACAAAAATCTCCAGCAGAAATCCAATTCATCTTTCAGTTGGAAAGTCAAGGAGCCATTGCTAGAAACCAAAGCCATGTGGCCCTGGGAGAAGAACTAAGCCTTTTATTAAAAAGTATTCTTCTCCAACAGGGGAGATAATATAACACGGTTAGAGCATATATGGCTCTAAGACATCCACTAGACTGACTAGAATCATAAAATGATAGGGAAGGGAATCAATATTTATCTAAGCATCTTCTGAGGCAGCTATTAAGCCTACTGAGGCAGCTAGGTCGCATAATGCTTAGAGGGCCAGGTCTGAAATCTGAGAAGACCTGAGTTCAAATCCAGCCTCAGATACTTACTAGCTGTACGACACTGGGCCAGTCATTTAACTTCTGCCTGCTTCAGTTTCTTCAACTATAAAACGAAGATAGTAATAGCATCTTCCTCCTGGGGTGGTTGTGAATGTAATGGAATACTATTACACGGTCACCCATTTATTTCTAGTCTTTTTACTTAACACAAAAATATACATCCAAATATCTCATGTGAGATATTTCTAAAATGCTTGGCCAGTGCTTGGCACACAGTAGGTATTTAATAAGGTCTTGCTCCTTTTCCCCATACTATATGTCAGGCACCAGGCCAAGCACTTTACAAATATTATCTCATTTGATGTTAGAGCTAGAATGGCCCTTAGAGAAAATCTAGTCTACTCATTCTACACCCATTTTACAGATGAGGAAACTGGGACTCAGAGAGAGGATGTGATTTGCCTGAGGTTACCTAGTGAATTAATTAGTGGCAGAGCTAAGACTTGGACCCAGGCTTCCCGACTCTCCCTCCAGGCTTCTGTCCACTATTGTTTTGGCTAATCCTGTGATTTCACCAAACTAAGGAAATCCCAGCAGAATAAGTCCCACTACCAACATAGGTGAACTCTTCTATAACTTATTCTCTTGGTGAGTTGCCTGTGGGAACTGAGCAATTAAATGACTTGCCCAAGGTCACATAGCTAGAATGTATTAGAAATGAGACCTGAACCCAGGTTGTTCTGACACTGAGGCCAGCCTTCCATCTACTCTGCCTTTGACTCTTTTATGACCTTGTTCTAAGAGGGCTAACACTCTGTGTATGATTAATAACTTTCACTTCTGCCCTGAGACACATGTTGGAGCACCTGGGTTCAAGTTCTGGTTCTAGCATTGGTTTCCTGTGACCTTGGACAAATCACTTAAATCTCTCAGGGTTTCCCTGGCTTTAATGTTTTCACTCTTCTCTAATTTATCTCATGCAGGGTGCCAGATCAACCTTCCTAAAGCACAGCTTGTTCAAGTTTATACAAGTAGAAAGTGGGTAGTTCTACCCCAAATCTGAGATTGGAACCCAGGTCCTTTGAAAACAAAACAAAACAGAACAGTCCTCTTTCTATTGCCCAAAGCTGCCTTTTTAGTCTTATCTCCTGCTATAACCCTGCATGTACTTTATGCTGTAGTCAAATTGGATTCCTTACAATCCCCTAAACACACAACATGACTTCTGCTTCATTAATAAGTCAGTCAATAGGTGCGTTAAGCTCCTACTATGTGCCAACCACAAATCCAAAGAATAAGCTCCTTGCCCTCAAGGAGCTTACAATCTAATGGCATTTATAATTTAATTTTGTAATTTAAGACAATATATAAAACAAAGCTGAAGAATTTGAGGGAGAGGAGGTACCTGGCTTAGAGAAAGGGAAGGTTGAAGAAGTATAAAAGAGGGTAGCTGAATGGAGACTTGGAACTAACCTGGGGCCAATAATGTTTTCCCCCAAGGAGCTGACATCGGAAGTGGGAATTGCTTCCTCTTGAAGTAAATACCATTCCTAAACTCTGTCTTGTGATCTTCAATCGGACAGCCCTTATTCCTGTTCCCCATTCCAAGGGTCCCATCTCCATGGTGCCCTCTTCCAAGGTTTGTCTTCCCTGCCTCCCCCACAAGGTAACTATACCTAAGTTGGATGGTTCTTTGCATCACTGCCACCACTACTTCCCTGCAACTGTTTTTGTCCCACATGAAAAAATTCCTAGTTATGACTTTGCTGATAATTATCATCACAACTCACATTCATAGATTGCTTTAAGGTTCACAGGGTATTTTTGGATCATTCTAGTCCCTTTCCTAGAATGCCCTCCCCCTACATCTTCACTTGTCAAAAAAGAAACTTATTTTTTGAAGCCCAACTCAGATATCACTTCTATCATTTAACCTTCAGTGAGACCTTCAGCCAGATGGGATCTCTCCTTTTATGAACCTCCATATTACATCATTTTCCTTCTATTTTGTCATTCATTATGTTCTTCTTGGATTTCATTTGTGCCCTTGTTTTATCCTTCTCCCTCTCCTTCAGCTAGACTGTAAGCACCTTAAGGCCAGGGACTCTGTCATCATTTCTGCATGCCATGCATTGCCTAGCATAGCGCCTTGTCAGCAGTAGGTATTCAGAAAATATTTGTCGAATTGAACATTTAAAAAAAGCAAAGCCACATAAAAATGTATTTTAAAATGACTCTACTTGGGAGCCAGATTAATAAAGCAAGGGTGAAAAATGTTGTTTTCTCAGGGATTCTGGGCTTCATGATTAACAGGGCTGAGTGTTGCTGCCCAGAACCTGAGTCTGACAGGTGGATTGTGGAAAAGCTTTGTAACGTGCTCATCTCCAAAGAGTGCTTCAGACTGCTTTCAGGAAGCCCAGGCCTTGAGTAGTGAAGAAATATTTGCTTAAGTTTGTGAATGAACACATGAGTGGTCATTGGTCTTGAATCCTTTAAACAAAATTTGAACAGTGGGAGAAATGACGACGTGACAAGAGGGCCGCTTGGTTTCCAGGGATCTCTGGGAAGCCACTGGTAGGGAAAGGGACTGATTTGGTGTTCAGAGTTTGTTTATTCTGTCTTCGTTATGGAAAGTAGTTTTTCATTAGATGCATTTGATTTGGTTTTTAAGAGATCAGTGTTACAGGGAAGAAAATGTTCTGTGGGAGCAAGTTTTACTGAAATAATCAAAAACCACCACAGTGGAACCCAGCTTACCAAGGCAAAATCTTGACTAAAAAAAATCAGCCTGGCCCTGATTGCTGAAATCCAAAGAGCATTCTCCTGACTATAGAGCTCTAGAGAGACATTTTCACAATCCCCAAAGTCAAAACCCCAAAAGGATGATCTTTTTTCAAAGCACTCTTCCTATTAGCAAGGGTGTACAGTTATCCCAGTGGGAAAAGATACCAGTTCTCCAAGAATAAAAATAGTTGACATTTATTTAGTAATTTACTCAATTCAATCAACAACAAGCATTTGTTAAGCACTTATTCAGTGTCAGGCATTTGCTAGGTACTGATGATACAAAGACAAATATGAACCAGTCCCTGCCCTCCAGGAACTTATATTCTATTTGGGGAAACTGCATGTACACAAGGACTACGGGGGGTGGGGGGGAGCGGAGAGGAAGGATCTGGATATAACAGCAGATAGGAAGAGATAGCATTTGAGTTGAGCTTTGAAGGAAACTAGGAATTCTAAAAGATGAATGGGGCTGCAGGGATAGAATGTCATGTACGGCGAACAGCAAGAAGGTCAGTTGGACCATGCAAGAGTCTGTGAAAGAGATTAATGTATGATAAATTTGGAAATAGCCAATCCAATAAATATTCATTAAGTACTTACTATGTACAAGGTACATGGTACATAATCTTTGGGGGTACAAAGACAAAAATTAAACAGACCCCGCCTTCAGAAACCTTGTATTCTATTAGATCAGTAACAATGCTGCTAGCAGCTACTGTGGAGGTAAAAGACCCAACAGGACCAACAAACAGATGGGCTGCTAGCACAGGTTCTTTGATTTGCTTTTCCAAGGAAAGCAACTTTAAGGGGCTAACAATCTCAGTTTAATTAAACATACATATGCCATTCACTTGGTTCAGGGGAAAAAGTCAGCACCCTGAACTTTAGAGCAAGTATAAACAGAAACCACAAACAGATCGACAGACAGTCTTTGTCTGACCAAGACATTACATACATAGTTACCAAAAAGAGAAGCACCAACATGTGGGTTTTCAAAGCCAGGGGACTCTTAACAACAGGTACCCAGCATCTTGTCTGGTCAAATCACACGAAACTCTTCTAGTGGGTGAGAGCCCCCAAAGGCAAAATGCCAACGTCTGAATTTATATACACTTATTTAGGGTTAAAGGGCATCATAACCATGTGACTCAAACCCACATAACTTAGGCCTTCCCTTGACTTAAGCAGGTCATCAGAGACTCCTGATTCAATCAAAGATTCCTCAGTGTTGAGAAGCACTCCAAAAAAAAAAAAAAGACAACAAAAGTCCACTTCGCTTGCCATTACATTTGAAAAGCAAAACTCATCAAAGGTACTTGATTACCTCAACATTCCAAAAGAGAAAAGAGTAAAAAGAAAAAGTCCCACTCTAATTACCATAACATCTACTAGTTGCTGTAAGATAGACAAGTGTAAAATCTATACAAAGCAATACAAAATGGTTTCGAGCAGAGTACCATCAAGTGAGGGTATCAGGATGGGCCTCGTGTGGCTCATCCCTGAGATGTGCTCTGAAGGAAGGCCATAATTCTAAAAGGCAAAAGTAAGGAGGGAGTACATTCAAGACAAAGGGCACCACCTATGCCATGGTTCAGATGTAGAAGTTGGCAGGTCATGTACAGGGGAGAAACTAATAAGCCAATTTAACCAGAACAAAGAGCATGTGAAAGGGAATAATATGAAATGAATGAAAAGGGAGATAGGGATCTAGATTAGAGGACTTGAAAAGTATTTTTACCTAAGTTAGCTCTTGTAAACTTTATTTTACAGATAAGGAAACTGAAGGACAGAATGGTTTAGTGGCTTGCCAATATCATATAACCTGTAAGAGGCAGAGGTAGGATTTTGGCCTAGGTGTTCTGAATCCAGAACCGGAGCTTTTCCCAATGGCTGCCCATTTTGATCCCTTCCCCTTAGCCTCTCTACCTCAAGTACTTCATGACGATATAGCCCTTTAGTAATCTGATAGAATTAATTTGCTTCTGAGTTCTCATTCTCATGCTAGAGCTTTCAGTTCAGTGAGTACCCAGCATGTAAAAATAGAATGTAATTTGTCTAGGAATTTTTGCACCATTTTTTTTCTTTTCTGAGTATGGATGTTTGAAGCAAATCTCTTGAAAATATAATGTATTCTACTCAGATGTTCAGACAAGAGGCACAGAGAGAAACCCAGGTGTCAAAATGGATTTCTCACTCAGTTGTGTCTTCACATCTTTAGTCAAGAGTTCTGTGCCCTCTATAGGCATCAAGAGCCATTAGCCAGTTATACATTACCCTTTGGGAGCGATAGCCTGTATAACATGGCAGCACAGTCATGTGTAACCCTGAATGTGATCCTTTGACACTTGAATCCTTTCTTTCTGAAAAATACTTGCAGCATTTTTTTAACCTGGAAATTTTAGATTTGGGGTATGGTATTCTTGGGTGATTTCAATTTGAAATTTCTTTCAGGAAATTGCTAGTAGATTCTTTTTGTTTTCACTTTGCTTTCTGGTTTTAACAAATCTGGGTAGTTTTCAGTTATTATTTTTGTTTGGTTATGATTTCCAGAGACTCTCAACAATTCTTAAATAATCTCTCCTCAACCTCTTTTCCCTAGTCAGTTGTTTTTGATAGTAGATACTTTAAATGTTCTTTTTTTCCAATCTTTTGATTTGTTTTAATATTTCTTATTATTTCCTGGAATCATTGGGTACTGTATGTTCCATTCTCATTTTTAGGCATTCCATTACTTGGATAAGATTTTTGATTTTCTATTCTAAACTCTTCCAATTTTCTCCTACAGAGCTCTTATTTACTTATTTCATTTTTTTTTACCTCTTGCTTCATTTCTTCCAGGCATTGTTGGAATCCTGGGAGTAAAACAATTTTAGGTTTTTTTTTTTTCTTCTGAGATTCTGCTTTTCCTTATTTTGTTACTCCCTATTGTGGGTTAACCTCTTCATCATCTCTTGATCCATCTCATTTCTTCACTGTGTTTAACGTCTCCTGTTTACTTGAACTGGTTTGAGTCCCTGGTTTGAGACTCTGTGTCCAGGCCAGAATCTATACCTTCCATCGCTCTTAGATGGGGTGGTAACTCCTGTTTGATCTGACTTCAATTTCCCAGGCTTCTGCCTCATGCTTCCACCTCCCCTGTATGTCTGCGCTCAGAATATTACAGTCTTCAGGCCCTCCTGGAATATTCTAGGTCAGAGTGCTGGTGCCTTCAGGTGTCCTCAGATAGAGTCTTTAGTCAAAGTGCTGGTAAACTTCCAGACTATTTACTTGAACTCAAGCTGATTTCCCTGGCAGATCTCCCCCCGCCAATGCCTGCAGGCTTCTGAGTGTCCTTTTGTGTATTTTTGTCATAGATGAAGAAATTTACGGTTTCTTTTTGGAGTTTTTGATCATTCCTCAAATTGGTGCTCTCTTTAGATCTTTGCTAGAGCTTATGTGGGAAATCTGGGCTTCTCTATGTTCTTCATTCCTGTTAATGTTTTAAAGGAAAATCTGGTGATTCAACTTTTGTGGCAGATGTTTGAATTCTTTAGACTCTTGGAAGCAATGCATGTGTGTGTTATTCAAAACCCTGGGGTCCATGAACTCCTTCTTTACTGTATTGATAACTATACTTCAATATAATTCATTTCCTTTGTAACCCTATGTATTTTGTTTTATACTTCCTTTAAAAACATTGCTCTGATAAGGAGTCCAGATGTTTCAAACCATCAAAGGGAGGGGTCCATGTACAAAAAGTTTAAGAACCTCTGAACTAAACCAACCTTCACACTCTACAGATAAGGAAAGTGAGGCCCAGGAGGGTTCAATGATTTCAGGTCCCTTTATGACCCACCTCCTACCCCAGAATCACAGAATCTAAGTGATGGGGCCTTCTTAGACATCTGGTCTAACTCATACCTGAACAAAAATCCCCTCTACGATATCCCCAATAAGTGGTCATCTCCCCATTGCTAGATGATCCTCAGTAATGGAGAACCAACTACCTTGCAAGGTGGCTTGCTCCACTTTCGATCAGCTCCAATCGTTGGGAAGATTTTCCTGACATCAAGCCCAGGTTTGAGTCATTCTAACTTCTACTCATTGTTCCTAGTTCTTCCTTTTAGGACCAGCAGAACAAATGTCTCTTCCATGCCTGTGCTCTCCAAATACCGAAGGGCAGTTCTTGTGTCATTTCATATGAGTCTCAAGTTTCTTCACCTGCAAAATCAAGATAATAACAGCTGCAGGAAAACAGATCTTGTAGGGTGGTTGAGGGACTCAGATAAGGAAACAGATACAATGTGCTTAGAAAACCTTAAAGTATGATATAAACATCTTCATCTTCATTGTCTTCATCAATCATCATCATCATCATCATCATCATCTATTCCTTTGAGGTGAAAACTCAGTCTGCTTTCCCTCCTCAGGACAGCATCCTTTCTGAAATGTGATACCTAGAAAAGAACATCCTCTTTCACATGTGGTCTGACCAGGGCAGAGTCCTCCAGAGCCTTCACTTCACTCATCCTAGACGCTGAGGCTCTCCACCTGTAGCATAAGGTCACTTAAGCAGCTTTGCCTGCCCCAGAACACTGTTTGCTGTATTCCTATCAAGGATACAATCCTTGATATTCTTGACCTTTTGTTCTTCCAGATGAATTTTGTTATTATTTTTTCTAATTCAGTAAAATAATTTTTTGGTAATTTAATTGGGATGAATTTGAATATATAAATTGGTTTAGGTAAAATTATCATTTTTATTATATTAGCCCAGCCTATCCATGAACAAAAAATATTTCTCCAATTATTTAAATCTGATTTTATTTGTATAAAGTATTTTTTATAATTTTGTTCATCTAGTTCCGGAGTTTATTTTGGAAGGTGTACCCATTCTTCCCTAGCTTCCTCCCCTCACCTCCTATAACCTTTGTCTCCCTATTTTCCTAATCAAAAAGGAAGACATAACAAAGTGTTGGTAGTTGTCTTTCTTCCCCTATTCATGATTCAAATGACTCAGAGCTGAAAGGCAACCTCAGAAATCATCTAAACCAAGAGTTCTCAGCCTTCTGTGGCAGTATCTAGGTGGTACAGTAGATAGAACACTGGACCTGGAGTCAGGAGGATCTCAGTTCAAATCCAGACACCAGCACTGTGACCCTGGGCATGTCACTTAACTTTTTTCTGCCTCAGTTTTCTCACCTATAAAATGGAGGTAACAATAGCACCTGTGTTCCAGGGTTGTTGTGCAGATAAAATGAGATAGCATTTGTAAAGTGTTTTTCAAACATTAAAGCATTATATAAATGCTAGCCACTGTTATGATTGTGATGATGATGATTGTATTACGGCAGTTAGGTGGTGCACAGGATAGAGCATTGGACTTGGAATCGGGAAGACTCATTTTCATGAGTTCGGCTGTGACCCCAGACACACTAGCTATGTGATCCTGGGAAAGCCACTTAACCTTCTTTTCCTTGGTTCTGTAAAATCTGTAAAATGAGTTGGAGGAGGAAATGGCAAACCACTTCAGTATCTTTGACAAGAAAACCCCCAGTGGGGTCATAGGGAGTAGGACGTGATTCAGCAACAACAAAAGGTGGTGCAGTGGATAAAGTTCTGCGGCTGGAGTCAAGGAGACCTGAGTTCAAATCCAGCCTGAGAGGCTTCTTAGCTGTGTGACTCTGGACAAGTCACTTAACCTCTACTTGCCTCAATTTTCTAATCTGTAAAATAAGGTTAATAATAGCACCTACCTCCCAAGGTTGTTGTGTGAATCAGACAGGGGTTATGATTGTAAAATGCCTAGCACGGTGCCTGGCACACAGTAAGCACTATATAAATGTAACTTATTATAATAATAATTATTATTGTTGTTGTTGTTATTTGTGTCATGGCAGTCTACTCAAGCTACAGGTGCCTTCTCAAAATGTTGCTTTTAAATCAGGGTAGGGAGCCTGAGACCTTGAGGCCACATCTGGCCCTCTAGGTCCTCAAGTGTGGCCCTTTGACTCAATCCAAACGTCACAGAACAAATCCCCCTAATAAAAAGGATTTGTTCTCAAGAAACTTAGACTCAGGTAAAAGGCCGCACCCAAGGACCTAGAAGGTATGGCCTTGAGGCCTCAGGTTCCCCACTCTTGTTTTAAATAAATAAGATAAAACTGCATAGGATTACAAAGGAAACCAATTGTATTGACAGTTATCAAAACAGTAAAACAAATACCAAATTCCTGGACTTGAGGTTAAGAATCTGCATTATAAACCAACCTTTTCATTTTATTGATGAGGAAACTATGGTCCAGAAAAGAGTGGGCAGGGGAAGTAGGGCTGGGACTAAGGTCCAGTGACTCTGGATCAGGGACACTGTTCCCTATACTACACTACATCTATCCACTCTGTTTTTTTTCACATATGCTTATCACACTGAACCCCTTTAATCTTCTCTTTCTCTTTTTAAACGTTATTTTTATTGATTTTAAATATTGCCTTCATTTTGAAATATATCCCTCCTTCCTACCACCGAGCTGGGCATTCCCTGCAGGAAAACTTAAAAGAAAATAAATTTAAGTAGTTCGGGAAAAGCGTTAAATACATCAACTATGTCTGATAATACCGTTCAATCAATCAACAGGCATTAGGCACCCATTATGTGCCATATTCCACATGCATAGTAAGTACCCCACTCTTCAAGAGACAAGGCTTTTTTTTTTTTAACTCATCTTAAGGGCCAAACTTAATTATTAAAATTATACAAAATCCAGTTTAATTTCTTTTTTTCTTTCTTTCTCAAACCTACTATTCAAAGCTATTCTTTTGGGATTGGCTCAGGCCTAGCACATTTCCATGAGAAATTGGCCTTTCAGCAAGGAGGAAAAACAATGAAAGCTCCGAGAAAACTTTCAGTCTATGATGTCACCAGAGAATTTTAGCATTTCAGAATCAGCACTTCTCCTATAAGTGAAGTTTCTCAGTAGGCTGAGGGAGGTCAGGCCCTCTGTTTTGGATATCAAATGCTAAAAATTAGCTTGGTATAAAAATCCACCTCAGACTAGCCTACCGAGAAATAGACTCTCAGACCAACAGGACTTCCCATCACCTTATACCTTCCTTGGGATCGTCCAGCCTCTGCTTGAAGACCTCTAGCAATGAACGGCAGACTGAAGCAGAGAGGGTTGTGTCACTAGATGCATTTTCTCCTTTCAAAATGCCTTTGGCACATGTGTGTTTGCATGTGTGTCAGGAGAAAAAAAAAGCATCTTTTTTATTTGCCATTTTCCCAATGTTTGCATACTGTGAGATTCACCTAGTCTCACTGCATGGAGGATCTGGGAAGTGGCTTGCACAAATGCAGTCATCAATACAACTTCTGCAAGGCTTTTTGCAGAGTAATTGAGAGAGTCCGATTGTGGGTTTTTGGTGGCAGGAATGCTTCAGCATAATTCATCTAAAAAAAAAGTGTAAATATATCCATATGAAAACCTTTGAAATACTCCATCACTGGCTTACCCCAGTGAATTTGTCTCTGTAATGAGGGGAACAAAGAGACAGTTGGATTGGAAGCCGCTGGGTCATCATAGGTCTACTTAAGGTCAGTCATGGTGAGTTCCAAACAAAGGATTAATAGGAACCTGACAAACCATGTTTGAAAATATATTTATTTTGTCAGACTTCCTGAAGAGTAGCTATTTCTCCATTCAGCCTGAATGATGGCATTCAGCTTGCATACTTACTCATCTTGACAGCTAACAAGATAAACATGTCAGCATGTGATTTGCCAAATACTTTCCCATGGAATTCAGACAGAACTTGCCAACTGTGCTCACTTTTGAAAAGGATGATTATGGCATTAAAGTAAAGAGGAAAAAAATCTATAAACTGTAAAATGATTTTTTTCGGCCATCAGGCTCAGGTTTCCATATGCCAAGGACAATTTTGTTCAGTCCACCATTGACAGACATCAGCTCTATGCCTAGAACTCAGGAATTTTCACGAGGATTAGATAGGTGAGTGAGTCTTAGGTTGTCTCCACAAAGTGACTTTCTATATCCTGGCCTGGAAACTGAAGGCCTACTAGTGAAAGGCGATGCTACATTAGAGTTTCACAGCCATTGGTTACAGAAGACCATTGAAACCACCTCTCGTAGCTCAGGGTTTGCCAAATCCTATAGCCCACCCGCAGCACCTAAGAGCCTGGGTTGGCCACTGAAATGGATCTTGGACATTTGGGAATTTTCCACTCCTGATGCTATGATTAGGGCAATGCCATAGATGAAGCTTCTCCGTCTCACAGTGGCTGCTAAACACTCGGCTTCTCCCTACTATCACCTCTGCCATTGTTGTTAGGGCCAGAGAACAATCTTAGCAGGGAACATTTACAATGTGTTTGCAAGAGATGAGGCCTGAATGAGAAGCATCAGTAATAGAGGGCTGAGGATGTCGCTTTATTGTTGCATTATTAACTCCTGAAGATGATTAACTCCCGAAGATTATATACATTATTCACTTATTATTCAATTATATACATGACATTCATTCAATTAAATTGTAATAATTAACATTTATACAGCTCTTACTATGTGCCAATCACTATGCGAAGCACTTTATAGTTATTATCCCACATGATCTTCACTCTTGATGGTAGTTGCTATTATTATCCCCATTTTACAGATGAGGAAACTGAGGATAAAGGTCTACTCTAGGGTCAAACAGCTAATAAGTTTCTGATTCTGGATTTGAACTCAAGTCTTACTGACTCCAGGCTCAGCATTCTATCTACTGTACCACTTACTGTTCTGGGCCTTGGGATGCTTCTGAGATCCAGTGGCCAATCGAGTTATTTTCAGATAATATTTTAATGTCATTCCCAGTAGAAAATGCTTCAATTATTTCTTTTCTTGTTGTGTTTCTCTGGACAGGTCATTTACTCTGACTCAGTCTCAGTTTTTTCATCTATAAAATGAGATAATAATGCTTGTACTATCTACCCCACAGGGCTGTTGTGAGGAAAGTGCTTTGCAAATTGTAAAGCATTACTAAACTGGAAGAATTATTATTAATGCTATTTTCTTAAATGAATATACCACAGAAGACATAGAAAGTCAGTGATCCAGGTGAAATAAGGCACTGACTTAAGGGTCAAGAAGACTTGAATCACCCTGGGCAAGTCACTTACCTTCTGTCAGCCTCAATTTACTTATTGGCAAAATGGGGACAATAAAGACTAACTCCCAGCTCTGTCGTGAGGATCACATAAGAGAATACATGTGACAATGCTTTGCAGACCTGACAGCATGATATAGGTGTACACCGTTATGTGAGATTGAGGGAGAACAGATGGACAGTCTGAGGGCCGCGTTGGATATTCACAAAATGTCAAAAGGCTGAGCAGGCCTCTGAGGCACGAATCCCCTACAAAGGACGGATGAAACGGCTTAGGACATGACTGCTTAGGATCAGAGGCCACAGAGGGTTTGTGATCTTCGCCAGTGGAGAGACTACCCATATTGGCAAGATCCTAGATTCATTCAAAGGCTAAAATATGGATGACAAATTGTCAATTGATGCCAGATTTGAACTCAGGCTTTTGTGACCCCAAATTTAATTCTTGATCCGCTGTGCCACCTAGTCGCCCCCATTAATCTTTTCTACTTGTTTGTCATACTGTTTAAAACCCCACCATTAGGGACAAATATATTGAGAAGTAAATAGCCTTTAAAATGAAAATATTCCCTAAGTGGTATAACATAGGGTAATTAGATACTTGCACCTTAGTCCTTTCAATCCTCTCAGACTTAGCTAGTCAAGGAAGAGACCTTTGGGCTTGACCCTCTACCTGAATCATGGCATGAAACAACTAGACATACTTCAGGACGTATCTATGTGGAGGGAGATGGTGGGAAGTGGAAAATCCCATAGGCCTTTGAGAAAAACTCTGGAACAGACCTGGGCCTTCAGGCTGATGTCCCACAGCCAAGTGGAGCTTCTGCCCTAGGGCCACAATGGAAGCCCTTCTGGACAATTGATTCTGTGCTGTCTATACTCATCCACGAACCAGAATATCAGAGGCCTGAGAGCTTCTGACTCAGTAGGACAGACACCTAGTTCAGAGTACAACCAAGAGAACCATAGGAACAGATATTTAGAGCTGGAAGGGGTCTTAGTGGTGATCTAGACCAAATCCCTGATTTTACAGATGAGGAAAAACGAGGCCTAGAGAAACAAAGTGACTTATTGAAGGTGACGGGGGAAAAAGCAACAGAGGCAGGATTAGAAAACAGATCCTTCTACTCCATCACGATGCTTTTCTCAGAATTCTAGTTAAAGGTAAGAGGTTCAGGATGGAATCCTTGGGTGTAGGGGCAAAGAGCATTGGATCTGGAATCTGAGAAGCTGGGCACAAATACCAGATCTGTCACAGCTACCTGTATGACCCTGGGAAACTCATTCAGCCTCTCTGGGACTCAGTAAAACGACATTGATGACCTTTAATATGATCATAAGATCCCTATTCTATTTTATTTTGGTACCTGAACCAGACTTTAGGATCACAGATTTAAAACTAGAAGGAACCTTAAAGGTCATTGAGTCTACTGAAGCATAACAAGCTTGAGTGACTTGCCCAGGGTCACACAATTAATAAGTGTCTCAGAAAGGATTTGAACCCAAGTATTTTTGCCTCCAAGTCCAGCATTCTATTCACTTGTCTGGATCTGCTCACTAAAGCATATTACTCCTTACCAGCTTGAGTTAATTCCCAGAGAAGAACATGTCTGGGTGGTCAAGAAACCTGGGAACTATACTGGGGAAAGGGGAAGCTATACTAAATGGCCTCCCAAAGTGACCCTAGTGTTGTTTGCTACTTCTGAAGGAAGCTGATATATATCCAACGATTATAGATTTCATTGAATCACATCATCTCAAAGTTAGGAGGGACCTCAGAGACAATCTGGTCCAAACTGTCATGACCAAAAATCCTTTCTACATTATTCCTATTAAATGGTCATTCAGTTTTTGATTGAAGGCTCCCATTAAGGGCAAACCCACTATTTTCCAAGGCAGTCTATTATACTTTGGGATAGCTCTAATGGTTAGGAAGCTTTTTCTTTGCATCAATCAACCAACCAATCAATCAACAACCATTTATTAAGCATTTATATTGTACCAGGCACTGTGTTAAGTATTGAGGATACAAATAAAAATTAAAAAATTGAAACAGTTCCAAAACACAGAAAGTAATCATAACTGTGAATGTGAATGAGTTGAACTTTCCCATAAAATGGAAGGAGATAGGAGAGTGGATTAAGAACCATAATCCTACAATATGTTGTTTATAAGAAACACATTTGATGCAGAAGGGTACACACAGAGTAAAGGTAAAGGCTGGAGCAGAATATGTTATACTTCAGCTGAACTGAAAAAAAAAGCAGGGCTAGCGATCCTGACCTCAGACAAAACAAAAGCAAAACAGAACTAATTAAAAGAGATAAGTGAGGAAACTACATCTTGCTAAAAGGTACCATAGACAATGAAGTAAATGTCATTACTAAATAAATATATGCACCAAGTGGTATAGCATCCAAATTCCTAGAGGAGAAGTTAGGGAGTTACAGGAAGAAATAGATAACAAGACTATGCTAGTGGGGGACCTCAACCTCCCCCTCTCAGAGCTAGAAAAATCTAACCACAAAATAAAGAAGAAAGAAGTTAAAGAGATGAATAGAATTTTAGAAAAGTCAGATATGATTGACCTCTGGAGAAAATTGAATAGAGATAGAAAGGAATATACCTTTATCTTGGTAGGACATGGCACCTACACAAAAATCGACCATGTATTAGGGCATAAAAGCCTTATAATCCAATGCAGAAAGACAGAAATGTCAAATGCATCCTTTTCAGATCATGATGCAATAAAAATTACATGTAATAAAGGGTCATGGAAAGATAGGCTAAAAGTTAATTGGAAACTAAATAATCTAATCCTAAAGAATGAGTGGATCATAGAAACAATCAGTAACTCCATCCAAGAGAGTGACAACAATAAGGCAACATAGCGAAACTTGTGGGATGCAGGGAAAGTGGTTCTTAGGTGGAAGTTTTATATCTCTAAATGCTTACATGAACAGAGAAAGAAGAGATCAATAAATTAAACATGCAACTAAAAAAGCTAGAAAAAGATCAAATTTAAAATCCCCAATTAAATACCAAATTAGAAATTCTGAAAACCAAAGGAGAGATTAATAAAATTGAAATTAAGAAAGCCATTAAACTAATAAATAAAACTAAGAGCTGGTTTTATAAAAAAAAACCCGACAAAATAGATAAACCTTTTGTTAATTTGATTTTAAAAAAGAAAAAGAAAACCAAATCATTGGCATAAAAAATGAAAATGGTGAATTCACCACCAATGAAGACGAAATCAAAACAATAATTAGGAACTATATTGCCCACCTGTATGCCAATAAATTTGACAATCTTAGTGAAATGGATGAATATTTACAAAAATATATATTTCCCAGATTAATGAAAGAGGAAATAAAGTACTTAAATAATCTTATTTCAAAAAAAGAAATGGAACAAACCATCTATGAACTCCCTAAGAAAAAAATGTCAAGGGCTAGATGGATTTAGGAGTGAATTCTATCAAACATTTAAAGAATAATTAATTCCAATACTATATAAACTACTTGGGAAAATAGGAGAAGAAAGAGTCCTACCAAATTCTTTTTTTTTTATATAAATATGGTGCAGATGCCTAAACTGGGAAGAGCCTAAACAGAGAAAGAAAATTATAGATCAATTTCCCTAATGAATATAGATGCAAAAATTTTAAATAAAATATTAGCAAAGAGATTATAGGAACTTATCTTGAGGATAATATGCTATGACTAGGTAGAATTTATACCAGAATTGCAGGGCTGGTTCAATATTAGGGAAACTAACAGCATAATTGAGCATATCAACAACAACACTAACAGAAATCATATGATTATCTCAATAGATGCAGAAAAAGTATTTGACAAAGTACAATACCCATTCCTATTAAAAACACTAGAGAGCATAAGAATAAATGGATTCTTTCTTAAAATGATAAGTAGCATCTATCTAAAAACCATCAGCAAGCATTATATGTAATGGAGATAAGCTAGAAGCATTTCCAATAAGATTGGGGTGAAGCAAGGTTGTCCATTATCACCACTGTTACTCAATGTTGTACTAGAAATGTTGGCTTTATTAATAAGAGAAGAAAAAACCAGTCCCTACCCTCAATGAGCTTACATTTTAAGGTAGGAAGACAACATAAATAAATCAGTACATAGAAGATAAATATAGGGCAGATGGAAGACACCCTGAGAGTAAAGTTAACAAAATGAATCAAGTTATTCTTTTGTGATATCTCCTCATTACTTTTATTTCTGCCTTTTAGGACAAAGAGAAACATGTCTAATTGATCTTCTATGTGACATCCTTTCACATACTTGAACAAAATTATTATATCTCTCCTGAATCTTCTCTTCTACAGGTTAAACATCTCCAGTTTCTTCAAATGATTCTTGTATGACATGAACTTGGGACTCTTCACCATTCTTATTGTACTCCTCTGGACACTTTCCAAATTTATGGTTTCTAGCCCAGATCTCTTCATCTTTTCCTTAAGAATAGCATGGGAGATTTTATTAATTGTTTTGCTAAAGACTAGATAAACAATATCTACAATTCTTCCCTCATGTACCAGTCTAATTGTCCTATTGAAAAAATAAGTGAATTTAACTTGACATAACATATTCTTATAAAGTCATACTGGATTTTAGTGATCGTTACTTCCATTCCTAGGTATTCAATAGTCACCCCTTTAATAGCTAGCATTTATCCAACTCTTTAAGCTTTGTACTTCACATATGTTATATCATTTCATTCTTTAATAGGTTTTATAATTTTGCAAGTAATAGAAGTAAAACTCAGTGGCTTGTAGTTTTAGCAAAAAGATTTAGAGTTGGAGGGAACTTTTGTTTTTCAGTTCTGTCTAACTCTTCTTGACCCCATTTGAGGTTTTCTTGGAAGAAATATTGGAGTGATTTACCATTTCCTTCTCCAGCTCATTTTATGGATGAGGAAATGGAGGCAACCAGGGTTAAGTGACTTGCCCAGGGTCACACAGCTAGTAAATGTCTGAGGCCAAATTTGAACTCATAAAGATGAGTCTTTCTGACTCCAGGCCCGACACTCTATCCACTGCACCACCTAGCTTCCCCAGGAAGGGGCTTTATAGATCACCAGCTCTATAGTGCTTTGAATATTTAGCCAAGCCACAGTTTTTGTAGCAATCTCTTGAAAGGGACTATTATCCCTCTGGTAGTCAAGATGGTCAATAAGAACAGTCTTAATAAAGGAGAATAGGTAGGAAGAAGTGATCAGTGACTACCTGCTCATTATTGGCATCATTATCAATTAATTCAATGAGTACACCAGGTACCTTTTTGATGTCTTATAATACTTGATACTGTTCAATGACTTTCCACATCTTTGTCTTTAGCACAGACCACAAAATTAATTATGACCATGAATATAACAATAACTTCAACCTTTTAAATATAGCCATGACTAACAAAGAACTAGAAACATCAACTAGGGTATTGCAAAATAACTTGTACATGAATATAATGGAAACATTACCGGGCCGTAAGAAATAATGAATATGAAAAATGCAGAGAAGCATGAGACTACTTATATGAACTAATGCGAAGTTAGATATTTAAATGAATATGTGAAAATCAACTGAAATACATGTGGCCATGCCTTAACAATTTAGAGAACTATCCAATTTTAATTTTTATTGTCAATTCACCTTTAAAGATTGTACATTTATCATTAAAAGTGTAAATGAGAAAATTAATTAGGTGTTTTTCACTGAGATTGTGTGAGATGAGCTGAAGGAACTAGGAAAACAATATATTCAATGACCACAACAACATAAATGGAAAGAATAACCATTTTTTAAAAAATTGCAATGGCAAAGCTTGTCCTAGAGATAAAAGAAAATGCACCCTTCTCCCTTCTTAAGACATTGAGTTTAGGACATCGCATACTCTGTCACACTTGGCTGATGTGTTGGTGGGCTTCGATGAACGTGTTTTTGTTTTCAAAAAATGTACCTTCCTCCCTTCTTTACATTGAGTTTAGGACATTGCATACTTTGATGAATGTGGTTTTGTTTTCTTCCATTTCTTTTTATTTCTTGGTGGGTTAGAGGGAAAGGGATATATTTAGAAAGAAAAATGTTATAAAAACAAAAAAAGTCTAATTTAAAAAATGTCAATGTAACCATTATAATCTCCTTGGAAGCTAAGTTCTGTATGAGCCAGAATCATTGTTAATTTCACCTATTCCTTATCTCAGCCCAGGGTCAGTCATCCCAGAGTTTCTCACTGCTTTCAGTGTGTGGCTAGTTGTGTGATAAGCCTCAGGAAGTACTTTTGGTGGGACTCGATTAAAGTCCCATGGCAGAATCCTTTTGGTCTCAGATTGTGAAATCCGGTACCCAATGTGCCCTGGCCTTCTAGGGCCTTGGGGGCAGCTCCAGTTTCACAACATCACTCTTGAAAAATGAAATGACAAAACTTCTCTCTTATCAGGGCAATTTTCATTCCTTTGTGTCATGACATTCTCATCTTCCTTTAAGCTTTTAAAAGAATATTTCTCTTCCTCCCCCCCCTCCATTCCCACTTCTCCAGTCAGCTCACACATTCTTGGGAGCTGGCAGAGACATGAAGTAATGGGTAGTCGTTTTCCTCTGGGATGATAACACAAAAACAAAATCAAACCTTGGGGTTGTGATCATGAGTCACATACATGGGGGCGGGGTGCAGTAAAAATTAAGCAGTAAGTAGGCAGGGGTGGGCTTTAGTGACGAAGATGCATGGCACAGGCTGTCCCTATCCCGTCCTTGCCAAAGCCTATTTCTCAGCTATATTTCCCTCACTAAGAAACTCAAAGATACTGGGAGGTTTTTCTCAAAGTAAGATCTAGTTAGGGGACATGATGTTTGGCCTATGCTTTTTTATTTTAATTGTTTTAAGTTAGTACATGACCCTTATAGAGATTTTTTTTTGAGGGGGGGGGAAGAAGTAGGGCTGCCCAGGGTTGCACAGCTAGTGTCTGAGGCCACATTTGAACTCAGGTCCTCCTGACTCCAGGGCCGGTGCTCTATCCACTGTGCCACTAAGCTATCCTGAGATTTTTTAAAAGTTGTTCTCAGCTGGTAATCATCAATTTCGGGGGGACTTAGACCTACTTTCTTGTAGAGTATCTTATCTATCATTATGCATATCGCTGCCATCACTAAATATTTATACCTTAGCTGTGCTTTAGATAACAGATAAGATCTTGGGCAAATCCCTTTCTCTGGCCAGTGATTTCATCAACAATGAAATGGGGGTGTTATTTGAGAGGCAGCTTAGCATCCTGTGGGGAGCAGAAACATTGGACCTTTTAATGGGGTTGTTTTGGGGGGAATTGTTTTGGTCTGTATCCCCAGTGCTGAACACAGGGCATGGTATATAATAGACACTTAATAAATGCTTATTGAATGAAGCTGCATAGAAGACACTGTCATATGGACTTTTGGGACATGTTCCCATATGTTTTAATTTGACCCAACAGCCTCAAACTTGAGATTGGTGTCCCTTGAAACATATAGTAAGTGTTACTTTTAGCTGGTCTAGGCATTCTTCCCTGGATTGGCTTAATATCTAGTTTCCTCCTGATGGTCAATTTTAGCTGAGGTGACCACTCCATTTTGAAGCCTGCAGTTCACTCGGGCTAAATATACTTTCCCTGGGAGCCAAGCCAACAATGACAATCTGTCCATTTTAGTTCTGCGTCTTGATGCAAGGCTGAATATGAGAGGAAATGGCGGGCCAGCATGGAGGAAGTGGTTGACCTTTGCCAAGTATTGCTGTATACCAATCTTTCCTGATGTGAGGGTAACCAGAAGAGACATTCTTTAGGAGTTTATTCATCTTAGTATACCCCAGAGTTCAAGGACAATCATATAATGCACAATTGTCTAGAGGGTTGGGATTGATATAAAATAGCACGTGCTGCTGAGTACCTGTCTGCATCTCTCTCTTTTCCCCCCTGCCTACATCCTGCTCTGTGTTGATTTTTTTTAAACTTAAAGTTTTTAAACTTAAATGACTTTTAAACTTAAAATGAAAAGAAAACGGAGAGATTACCCAGTCCTACTTAATAATGACTGAATAGTCTCTACATATCCCCAACAAGTGGTTAATTTGCTTTTTTTGGGTATGTGTGTGAGGCGAATGGGTTATGTGATTTGCCCAGGGACCCATAGTTAGCTAAGTGTCAAGTGTCTGAGGCTGAATTTGAATTCAGGTCCTCCTGACTCCAGGGCCAGTACTCTATCCATTGTGCCACCTAGCTGCCCCCATTTGGCTTTTTCTTAAAAGCTTTTGGTGTTGTAGGACTCACTACAGACCATATCAGACCATTACACTTTTGGGTAGATGTAATTGGTAAACAATTTTTTCTTTATGCTGAGGCATAATTTGTCTCCCTGAAACTTCCACACATTGGTTCTACATCTGCCTTCTGGTGGGACATATGAAAAAGGGCGTTCCCATGACCACAGGACAAATCTCCAAATATTTGTAGACCACAATTATTTTCTCAATCTCCTCCCCAAACTTCTCTTCTTTAGGCTAAGCATCTCCATTTTCTTTTGTTGATTTTTATATGTGATATCCCACTTATGGATATGCTTCATCTTCTCAAAGCCTTCTTTGAAAAGGCATTTCCTAGCTGCATACAATATTCTATACATGGTCTAAACTAGACAAACTATGTGACTGTTACCTCCCTCATTCTAGACAACTTAAAATTTCCCCTCCAAATTGAATCTTTCATCTTGCATTTAAGCATTTATCAAGAAATCATCTAAGACATTTTTGAAAATGGTCAAAATAATGTCCTGATTATCAGTGTCAGAGAATTGATAGAAGATTCACTGTACATAAGATGCCTGTACTACCCAGTTACTGTTGTTCAGTTATTCAGTCATATCTGATTCTTTGTGACCACGTGGACCATAGCACACCAGGCCCTTTTATCCTCCACTATCTCCTGAAGTCTGTCCAAGCTTATGTTTGTTCCTTCTATGACACTATCTATCCATGTCGTCCTCTGCCATCCCCTTTTCCTTTTGCCTTCAGTCTTTGGCAACATCAGGGTCTTTTCCAATCAGTCATTCTTTCTAATTATGTAGTGAACGGATTTAGGTTCAGCTGCAGTATATGACCTTGCAGCAAATAATCTGAATTAATTCTTTAGCTACTGACTGATTTAATCTCCTTGCTGTTCAAGAAACTCTCAAAAGTCTTCTCTAATACCGCAATTCAAAAGTGTCAATTCTGTGGTGTTTAGCTTTTCTTATACTTCAAGTCTCACAGCCTTACATTGCTACTGGAAAAAGCATAGCTCTGATGATACATACCTTTGTTGGCAAGGTGATGTCTCTGCTTTTTGGTATGTTATCCAGATTTTTCATGTCTTTCCTTCCAAGATGGCTGCAGTCACCATCTGCACTAACCTTTAAGATCAAGAATATAAAATCGGACACTGCTTCCATTTCTTCTCCCTCTATTTGCTAGGAAGCGATAGGACCAGTTGCCATATTATTATTATTATTATTATTTTTGAAGTTAAACTTCAAGCCAGTTTTCACACTCTCCTTTTTGACCCTCATCAAGAGGCTTCTTAATTCTTCTTCACTTTCTGCCATAAGAATGGTATCATTTGCTTATCAGAGATTGTTGATATTTCTCCCAGCAACCTTAAGTCTAGCTTTTGATTTGTCCAGCCTAGTATTTCACATGATGTATTCTGTATATAAATTAAATCAATAAGGTAACAATATACAGCATTGTCGTACTCCTTTTCTAATCTTAAACCAATCAGTTGTTCCATGTACTGTTCTAACTGTTGCTTCCTGGCCAGCATACGGGTTCCTCAGGAGACAAGTAAGATGATCTGGTACTTCTATCTCTTTGAAGACTCGCCACATTTTGTTGTGATCCACATACTCAAAAGCTTGAGTGTAGTCAATGAAGCAGAAGTAGATGTTTTTCTGAAACTCCCTTGCTTTCTTCATAATCCAGAGAATGTTGTCAATTTGGCCTCTAGTACCTCTGCCTCTTTGAAAACCAGCCTGCTCTTCTGCTCATTCTTGGATCACATATTGCTGAAGCCTAGCTTGTAGAATCTTAAGCATAACCTTGCCAATGTGTGAAATGAGCACAATTGTTCCGTAATTTGAACATTCTTTGGCATTGCCCTTCTTTAGGATTGGGATGTAAAACGATCTTTTCTTGGCCATGGCTACCATATACATTCAGGAACAGAGAACTGGAAGTGGCAGTAGTTATGTCCCCGCCCACTTATTCTCTTCCCCAGTGGAAGTTATATTGTTCAAATAATATTCTTGGGCTCAGTGTATTACAGTGAAATGTGAGAAAGCTCCAAGGTACAGGGGAGATCTGAGAACCTGGGTATAGATCCTTGCTATATCATTTAACTACTTGTATAGTTGGGGACAAGTCACTTATCTTATCTGGGGTTCATTTTCCATACCTACAAAATGAGGCTGTTAAATTAGATGACTTCTAAGGTCCTTTCCAGCTCAAAATCTATCATTCTAAATTATCAGCTTTATAAATTCAAGATGGCAGAGGCATGGACATCATTTCCTTTAAAAAATATTTGAGGGTTTTAGCTCAAATGAATTGGCATTAAGATATTGAAGACCAATTTAATCCTACTCTCTCTGATGTCCATGCATTTCCCCATGCTATCCATAAGTTTGATAAGTAACCTTTATTCTGTCCCCTGCCTACATCTCCAATCGGTGAAATTCTCTACTTATTCAAGAACCCAGGAAAGTGCCATCTCCTATATAAATTCTTCACTAATTTCCTTCATTGAAAACAATGCTTTTTCCCTAAAACATTCATTGAATTTCATTGAAAATGAATATGAGGGGGGGCGGAGCCAAGATAGCGACTGGAAAGCAGTAACTGGTGTGAGCTCCCCACCAAGTCCCTCCAAAAACCTATGAAAAAATGGCTCTGAACCAGTTCTAGAAATACAGAACCCACAAAGGGGCAGAGGGAAGCAGGACTCCAGCCCAGGCCTGCCTGGATGGTCTCGGGGTAAGGTCTGTCCCGAACAGAACTCCCAGCCCCCAGCCGAGGGGAGCAGAGCTGAGCCAAGCAGAGCTGCGCGAGGCAGCGCGGCGCGGGGCAGCAGACCGCAGACCGACGAGACCTGGAGTGGAGCGGAGGGTGCTCTAGCTCGCGCTGTGGCATGTACCAGACCTCACAACCCACAAACAGCAAAAGGTTAGTGGGGAAAGCAGCGGGACGGGATCGGAGTTTGCGGTTCGACTTCCACCCCTGAGGCTACGGA
>CM053622.1:132865772-132891624 GCA_028646595.1 Phalanger gymnotis
TTTTTTGATCATGGCTTTCAGGTAATCCAATAATTTTTAAATGATCTCTCCTGGATCTATTTTCCAGGTCAGTGGTTTTTCCAATGAGATATTTCACGTTGTCTTCCATTTTTTCATTCCTTTGGTTCCATTTTATAATATCTTGATTTCTCATCAAGTCACTAGCTTCCACTTGCTCCAATCTAATTTTTAAGGCATTATTTTCTTCAGTGGTCTTTTGGACCTCCTTTTCCATTTGGCTAATTCTGCCTTTCAAGGCATTCTTCTCCTCATTGGTTTTTTGGAGCTATTTTGCCGTTTGAGTTAGTCTATTTTTTAAGGTGTTATTTTCTTCAGTATTTTTTTGGGTCTCCTTTAGCAAGTCATTGACTTGTTTTTCATGGTTTTCCTGCATCACTCTCATTTCCTTTCCCAATTTTTTCTCTACTTGTCTAACTTACTTTTCCAAATCCTTTTTGATCTCTTCCATGGCCTGGGAACAGTTCATGTTTTTCTTGGAGGTTTTTGATGTAGACTCTTTAACTTTGTTGACTTCTTCTGGCTGTATGTTTTGGTCTTCTTTGTCACCAAAGAAGGATTCCAAAGTCTGAGTCTGAGTCCATTTTCGCTGCCTGGCCAAAGTTCCCAGCCAACTACTTGACCCTTCAATTTTTCTTGGGGGTATGACTGCTTGTAGAGTAGAGAGTACTTTGTCCTAAGTTTGAGGGACTGTGCTATTGTTTTCAGAGCTATTTCTACACAGGAAGCCCTGCCACACCAGCACTCCTCCTCCCCCAAGAACCACCAACCTGGACAGCAACTCAGATCTAAGCAGGCTCTGCACTCCTGCTCTGATCCACCACTTAATTCCTCCCACCAGCTGGGCCTTAGGCTGGAAGCAACTACAGCTGTAGTCCTCAGAGCTGCACCACCTCCGCCACCTCTGGGATGGTGGACGAATTGGAAACTTCTTTCACTCTGCTCTGCTCCCAGCTCCATGCAATAGACCTTACCCAGTGACCATCCAGGTTGTCCTGAGCTGGAGCCCTGTTCCCCTCTGCTATTTCATGGGTTCTGCAGTTCTAAAATTTGTTCAGAGCCATTTTTATAGGTGTTTGGAGGGTCTTGAGGGAGAGCTTTAGGCAAGTCCCTGCTTTCCAGCCACCATCTTGGCTCCACCTCACCTTTTGTCAGTTACTTTAGTGATTATGACATTCCAATCAAATTTGCAGAGAACATGCAGCTAGGAGGAACAGTTGATGACAATAACTCACATTTGCATAACACTTTGAGCTTTACAAAGTGCTTTCATAGTAATCTTGCCATCTATCTGCCACCATTGCCCTACTTCTCCTCTTAGGGAGTAGCAACCCTGGACCCCAGGGTATATGTACCCATTTCCAAGGAAGTTCATCCACTCAGCTTGGGGCTCTGCCTTGCTATCATGCTGTCTATCCTCTTCCCTATTCCCTCAGCTTGCTACCCCATGCCCAGTGATCTAAACCTGCATTGTACTGTAGCTTCTGAAACAGTATATGTAGCTTCCTGTTAATTGCCAATCCTCTAGATCTATTGATGATCCCTGTTATTCTGCAGACGAAAATATCCCTTCCCAGGGAATCACTTCCCTATATGTATTATTCTCTTTGAGGTAGGAACTATCTCACTTTATGTATTTGTATCCCCAGTGCTTAGTAGAATGTCAGGCATGTCATTGTTGTTGTTCAATCTTGTCTGACTCTATGTGACCCTGTAGACTTCTGTCCATGTGGTTTTCTTTGCAAAGATACTAGAGTGGTTTGCCATTTCCTTCTCCAGTGTGTCCCCATTTTACAGATGAGGAACTGAGGCAAACAAGGGTCAAGTGACTTGCCCAGGGTCACACAGCTAGCAAGCATCTAAAGCCAGAGTTGAACTCAGATCTTCCTGACTACAGGCCTCGGGCTTGATCCACTGAACCACTTAGCTGCCCCTAGGCACATAGTAAGTGCTTATTAAGCTTCTTCATTTAATTATTTAATCATTTAATCATGTAATTCAAGTATTAACATACCCATAAGATACCCATATCCCCTAAGATGAGGATGCTGAGGCTCTAAAAAGTTAAGAGACTTGGCCACGAAGGGTCTAAGGTGGGATTTGAACACAGGTCTCCCAGCTCTAATATCAACACTCTATTATGCCAAATTGCCTCTCAACAATGAACGACAGAGCCACTATTCACAAATATATCTATAGGATAAAATGATGGACTAAATCCAATGAGATGAAACTTAAAATCTCTGGTTCGGGTCCTATAAATTAACTTTGCAAGTACAAGGTGGAAGAAGAATGGCTAGACAACAGCTCCTAGGAAGAAGATCTGAGAGTCTTGATGGCCTACAAATTCAATGAGTCAACCATGTGAAATGGATGTCAAAAACAAGCCAAGGTAATCTTAGGCTGCATTCATAAAAAGAATAGTGTTTGTTTTCTAGGAAGAGAGAGACAGATGATAATTCCATTGCATTCTGCCCCCGTCTGACTTTTCTGGAATATTGAATTCAGATCTGGGTGCCCCATTTTTGAAAAGACATCGACAATAAAGAGTATATTGAGATGCGGGTGTCCCATATGGTGAGGATAATGCAGACTATGGCACATGAAAATAAATTACTATTATTGTTATTATTAACAACATTTTTATAATAATTACTTTATCCAGTACTCTATTCACTATCTACCTACCTCCCTAAGGTTTGCAAAACTCTTCATTTATATTTGATCCTCACAGAAAGGCACAAGAGATGTTTCGCCTGGAGGAGAGAGGCCTTAGTGGGAATGTAATAGCTATCTTTATGTATTTGAAGGGTTATCTCATGGAAGAGGGATTAGACTTGTTTTACTAGGTCACACAGGGTAGGACTAGGAATGATGGGTGGCAGTTGCAGAATGCAGATTCAGGTTTTATAAAAAGAAAAACTTCCTAGCAATTAGAGCCAACTGAAAGTAGAACAGGCCATCCATCAAGGGAATGAGTTCCTCTTCCATGGAGGTCTTCAAGCAGGATGGATAATGAATCACCTCAGTACCCAACACAAAGCTGTGCAAATAGTAAGAATCTAATAAAAACTTGGGGAATCTAGCTGAACTGACTGACTCTTGACTCTTCTCCCACTCTTTTCTCTCTCCCTGATGCAGAATTTTGCAGTTTTTTTTCTTTGAAAGATCTGCCCTGACCTTGTTCCAGTCTAGTCCAGCCCTCTGGGGACTTCACAAAAGAATCAGCCTGGCCAATGAACACTTAAAGCAATAAGCCTCTAGTACAGAGCTTTTTAACTAACATAAGGGAAGCTGTAAGCCTGAAAAAAGATAAACCTGGAAACAGGAGCAAAATAAATGTGGCAACAAATCTCTAGGAGGAGCATCCCTCTGCCTCCCCAGCAGGACCAGAAGCAGCTTCAAGAAACCAGGAAGGGCCATGAGTTTTACTCACATAGTTCTCATCCCTCTTGTTACAGCCAAGAGGCTATTAGATAGTGATTGGCATTGCTCCAGATGTAGAAACATGGGCTATGGAAACTTCCAGAAAAGGTGAAGGAGGAGGGGACAGGTTCCAGAGCAAAGGCAATCTGCCACAAGTGAGGTTCATGAGAGGTTTGTGAGTTAGACAGGTCCTTCAAATCTGAGAGGGTTATTTTGGACTTTCATTGCCCTGATTTCCATTCCCATTCCCATCATGCTGCATCAGGCTATCCTTACTGAACAATGACCCTAGCCAATTGCCTGCTCTTTCTACTTACATTCCCTCTTCCTCTCCCTTTCAATTCAATTTAATTTTGTAAATAGTTATTAAGCACCTACTGTTTATGAGTCAACAAGTATTTATTTAGCACCTACTGTTTGTGAGTCAACAAGTATTTATTAAGTACCTACTATTTGTGAGTCAACTATATTTATCAAAAACCTACTATTTATGAGTCAACAAGTATTTATTAAGTACTGACCAGGTACTGGCTAAATGGTTAAAGCACTGAGATAGGGTACTATATTCCTATAATCCTAGGCACAGAATAGATTCTGAATAAATACTTCCTGATTCGATCCCCCTCCCCCCTTCTGAAGTCTTCTTCAGGCTGGTTTACTTCTTGGAACTAAAAAGCAACACAATTACCTGCTTAGTATAATACTAGGAATTTCCCTATTCCTACCTTCTCACCTCCATTCTCTCCTTGCCAACCCCAGCAGGAATTAAAAAAAAAAGACATAGGAAAGCTGGTACTAAACTGGACATCCCTGACCTCACTCACATCTGGTACCAGTCAAAGCTTTACAGAAGCTTCAAGGGAGATTTTGGTAACCACTGGAAAGTCTGATTGAATTTACCAGCAATGTTTTTGTGATGTTGATCGAATTGCATAACGAACAATAACTAGGAACCAGCAGTCACACACAGTTCTGGACATCCAGTCATAGATAAAGAGTAACGAAAGAACAAATGTCAAAGGGTTCTTTGGGGCAATATTGAAAAAAGTTTCTTGTCTGTGATTAGGTTCACTAAGGTCAGAACAATGTCAATATATTTGGGAAAATTCAAGGAAGAGAAACAAAAACATTTTAAAGCCTCAGAAGGTGACTGATTTAGAAAGTCTGATTTTAAAATGGACAGTTTCAGTTGGCTCAATGGATGACTGGAGATTACAGAGGAGAACAGTTGCTTTGGATTGTTCCAGGGGTCATGAACTCAATCATGCTGACTGAACAGAAAAAAGCTGATGACCAAGAACTTGAGGTCTACCAGACTAAGCTGTGGAGCAGTCTCCCAAAGGAAGTGACCAGAATCTACTGAAATGAGACATAACAAAATAAGAGAAGGTAGGAAGCAGCCTTGTCTTTACAAATAATAGTGAGGAAAAGCTGGCTCACCATTAGAATGTAAGTTCTTTGAGGGCAGTGACTGTTTTTTGCCTTTCTTTATCGTTAACTCTTTGTACAGTACCTGGCACATAGTAAACATTTAATAATATTTGTTGACTTGACAAAAAGAAGAAATATGAAAAGTGGAGGGAGAGAGAGAGAGAGAGAAAAGGAAAATCATCATGGAGCAGAATTTGTCAATGCAAGGCATTTTGTGGGGCATATTATAAGAGATTCAAAAAGCCAAGAATACAGGGATGTGTTGACTTTAGATGCCATCCTAGTGTTCGTGCTGGGGCAGCTAGGTGGTGCAGTGGATAGAACACTTGGCCTGGAGTCAGGAAGACTCTGAGTTCAAATCTGGCCTCAGACACTTACTAGCCGTGTGACCCTGGGCAAGTCACTTGACCCTGTTTGCTTCAGTTCCTCATCTGTAAAATGAATTGGAGAAGGAAATGGCAAACCAC
This sequence comes from Phalanger gymnotis, assembly GCA_028646595.1. Classification (NCBI taxonomy): domain Eukaryota; kingdom Metazoa; phylum Chordata; class Mammalia; order Diprotodontia; family Phalangeridae; genus Phalanger; species Phalanger gymnotis. The sequence continues at coordinate 132,871,115 of CM053622.1, forward strand.
TCCAGTATCTCTGTCAAGAAAACCCCACATGGGGTCACAAAGAGTCAGACAGGACTGAAACAACTCAACAACAACAATCTTCATGCTTAAAGTTTACTCCTCTGTGCCAAAGGAAAAAAGGGAAGTTCTGTATTCTTGACAACTCAAACACCAAATTTCTTCATATATATATGTATGTGTGTGTATGTGTATATATATATATATATGTATACATATATATATATATACATATACGTATACCCACATACTTATTCAAGGAGACATTAAATACGTTGTCCTAGAAAACCTTGTAGGTTTGAGAGAGAATGATCTCTGGGACTTTGATGTTAAAGAAAGTGCTACTACTTTTAAGTGGACCTGAGATGAGAAAATTTAGCCCCAAATTTATCTACCCACTAGTTTAAATTTCTGCCAGTGCTAGCCTATGGCACTGTGACAGAGAAGACTATAGACATTAACTGACAGCAGCTTCTCCCCAGAAGTTAATCTTTGGGAAGCTAGCTTATACAACTATTCTTGGAAAAAAGAGTTGGGAAGACTCCATTCAGGAGAACCAGCCCTGCTGATAACTTCTGTTTGAATACTCTAAATGGGATCCCTCAGGAGGTCAATAGAAATGGTTATCTCCCTCTGGTTCTTTGTCAAGACAATCTCTTCCACCTCCATAAAAACCTCTTGAAATCTGTCTTCTTTAGTGACCTTCTCACCACTCTGCACAAGCCTTTTGCACTAACGTTCTTACAGGTCTTATTAGAACATAATAGGATCACAAATTTAGAGCTGGACAAGAATCCAAAGGTCATTGAAGCCAACCCTCTCATTTTAGACAGAAGGGAATTGAGGTTATATGACTTACCTAAGGTCACACAGCTGGTAACCAGGCTTAAGCCCAGGCCCTCTGACTCCCACTCCATCCCTTTCTCCATTCCTCTTCCCATTCATTCTCCTCCTCCTCCAAATTGTTGTGTGCACCACAGACAGGATAATCTTCCTTATGCATAATTTTGGCAATTCCACTCTCCCATTCCTCAGTCTGCAGTGTGTCCCTTTTCTGCTTGGCATTCAAGATAATTAACAATCTGGCATCACCATACTTTTCTAGTCATCTCCCGTATTCACTCTCTTCTCTCTGCTCTGCTTTAGCCAATCTGAACTTCTCTCTTCCCTGAAATATTCCCCATGCTTTACTACTTCCATGCCTTTGTGAATGCTATCTCCTATGCCTGAAGTGACTTCTTTCACCTTTTCATCTTTTAAAATCCTATAATTACTAAATGTGTGAAAGCTCTGTGATTTCCTCCCTGTGGAAAACTCAAGGTGTGAAAACTTTATTAAACAAAACAGCGAGCCACCTATTGAATAGTACATCAATCCTAGAAAGCTTTCCGAGGAGAAAGGAGGGAAGGGAACATGCATTTATTAAGTACCTACTATATGCCAGGCATTGTGCAAAGCACTTTACAAATATTATCCTACAACGACTCTGTGTGGTATGTACTATTGTCCGCATGTTACAATGGAAATAACTGAATCAGGCAGAGGTTAAGTGATTTGCCCGGGATCACATAGTGAGACCAGATATGAATTCAGTTCTTCCTGACTCCAGACCCAGCATTCTACCCACTATGCCACCTAGCTGAGGCACATAAATGTTAACTGACGTGCCTGGGGCACAGAGGTAGTAAATGTCAGAGGCAAAATCTGAACTTAGGTCTTCCTAATACCAAGCTCATCACCCTATATTATGCCATGCTGCCATTTTTATTCTGTTGAAATCCTACCTGAGCTTTCAAATTCACCTCAAATGAAATAAGATGGGACACACCATGCTGCCACATTTTCAGGCCACCAATATCTTTAGGTGGGGCAGCTAGGTGGTATGGTGGATAAAGTGCTGGCCCTGGAGTCAGGAGGACCTGAGTTCAAATCCAGCCTTAGACACAAGCTGTGTGACCCTGGGCAAGTCACTTAATCCCAATTGCCTCGAAAAAAAAATCTTTAGGTGCTTTTCATTGGAAGAGTTGTCTAACTGTGTTTCTTCCATTTTCTGATGTGCAGAAGATTTTTTTGAACCTAAATCTAGGCCTTTGCATTTATTCTTATGAAATTCCATCTTTTTAGATTTGCTTCACTGCTCTAGCCTATTGATATCTTTTTGGATTCTGATTATGTCACTCAATACGTTATCCCTCTGTCCCAGCATCTTATCATCTCCAGATGGACAAACGTGCCATCTATGCCTTCATTTGCTTCTATTGATACAAATGTTAAATAGCATCAGGATACTCCATCAGAAGCCTCCCTTCAAATCGACATCAATTCATCAATGATTAACCTTTGGGTCAAGCCATTTACCAAGTCCTAAAATCTAGCCTATGTCATTACAGTATGAATTAGTCCATACTTCTTCATCATGGTAGCAAGGATAAGATGAAAGATTCTGTTGAATGTTTTGCTAAAATTTGGATATCTCTGGCATTCCCCTAATCTAGTTACCATGTCAAACATGAAATGAAATTAGTCTATCATTACTTGTTCTTAATGAAGACACACTGGCTCTGAGTAGCCACTACTTCTCTTACTAAATGATCACAAGCCATCCCTTTCATAATGTTCTAGAATTTTGTTAGGAATTAATAACATCAGGAATTGTAAGTTCATTGACCTCTAGTTTGCAGACAATACCTTCTTCCCTTTTCTGAAAATAAGGACTTTTGCTGACCTCAAGCCCTGTAATGAATCTTCTTTTTTCCACAATCTTTCCTTTCTAAAAAATTATATGTACATATGCATATATGTTGCACATATATGAATATATTTAGCAAAAATCTCCCTTCTGTCACGCCCCTCATTGAGAGTGAAAGAAGACCAAAATCACTGTTACAAACTCATAGGCAAGCAAAACAAATTTCCAAATTAATCACGTTCAAAAAAATGTATCTTTTTTTGTACTCCGAGTCCTTGATCTCTCTGTCAGAAGGTAGGTAGCCTATCCCATCATTAGTCCTCTGGAATTGTGGGTGGTGATTACATTCATTCAAATTTGTTCATTCAAAGTCGTTTGTCTTTACCATTTTATTGTTGTTGTATAATTATATTCCTGGTTCTGTTCCTTTCATTCTGCATCAATTAACATAAATCTTCCTAGGTTCTTTGAAACCATCTACTTCATCATTTCTTTTAGCATAATAGTATCCTACAACATTTATAAAACAGCTCATTCAGACATTCCCCATTTTATGAGCACCCCCTCATATTTCCATTCTTTGCTACCTCAAAAAGAGCTATATTGTTGTACATCCTCAGAGTTTGTTTTGCTTAAGACTAATCTCTTCTTTACTCTAACCTCCCATTAATTTCCCCTTCCTCCTTCTCCTATTTCCCTATTGAATTAGATGTATTTTTTTACTCAATCATGTGTATGTGTGTGTATGTATTATTCTCTTCCTCTTTTGACCAATACAGGTGAGAGTAAGGTTCATCGACCACTTCCCCCTGCCCCACTCCCTCCTCTTTGTTCGTGTAGATGTCTATTTGAGTACCCTGATTTTGTAAGGTGATTTTCTCTAACCTTTCTTTGCCTCCCCCTCCACTGTATTCATCATCCCCTATTTTTCCATTCTTTTCTTAAGATCATTAAGACATAATAGAAATCCTTCCAGACCCTGTCTAATCAGACTCTTTCTGACGTCTGATAATGAAAAGGACCAGTGTGGACACATATGTCACCTCTCCATATTATAATGTAAACAGTTTATCTTTGTTTAATTTCTTGTGATTGTTCACTCATGTTTCCTTTTATATGTTTCACTCAACTCCTGTTCGAACCTCAATGTTTCTATGTAACTCTGGTCTTTTCATCAGGGATGCTTAAAAGTCCTGTGTTTCCTTAAAGATCCATTCTGCCCCACCCCCCCACTCCCCACCGCCATAGTGTTATATCCCCCCCCCCCCCACAGCATTATACTCTGTTATTCTAGGTAAGTTATTCTTGGCTGTAAGTTTATATCCCTTGTCTTCTGGAATATCATATTCCTAGCCCTCCTCTCCTTTATTGTGGTGGTTGCTAACTTGTGTATGATTCTAATTATGGCTCTCCAATACTTTTTTTTTTTCTTTCTAGATGCTTGTAGTATTTTTTCTTTGACACTGAAGCTCTGGATGTTGGCTATAGAAATTTTCATTGGGGAGTTTCTTTTAGAAGATGACCAGTGTCTTCTATTTCCACTTTTCCCTCTGGTTCTAAGAGATCTGGGCAGTTTTCTTTTAAGATTTCTTGAAATATAATGTCTAGGCTGTTATTTTGGTTATGGCTTTCAAATAAATTCATAAATTTTCTTCTTCAATCTGTTTTCCATATCAGTTGTTTCTGTGGCAAGATACCTTAAATATTTAATATTTTCAGTCTTTTGACTTTGTTTCAGAATATCCTGTTGTCTCATAGAGTCATTGGCTTTCTATTTGGGTCATCCCAATTTTCAGGGAATTTGTTGCTTAAGCAAGGTTTTGTACCTTTTGTACCAAACTGTTCATTGCCTTCCCAATTTTTTCTTCCATAGTTCTTATTTCTTTTTCCTCCCCCGCTTTAGTGTTGTCATTTAATTGACAAAAAAAGAAATTCACTCTTTTTATTTAAAAAAACCTCTTGTTTCCTCTCTTTCATGAATTTTGTTTGCATTTGTGCCCACACTGCTTTTTTTTTTCTTTGGTGATTTGCTTATAAATATTTTGTAGTCATTCTCTTCTTCTTGGTTTGTGTCTTAGGTGTCCCTGTCACCATAATAACTTTTAGTGGTGGATTCTCTTCTAGGCTCTAGACTTGACATTAGGGCTGGGGTCTGTGGAGGGAAGGTCTGGGTTCATCCTATTGTTTCTCAGGACACTGAGTGTTGTTTTATTCTCGAATCTCAAAGACAATTCATGTTGGGGACCTGCAAGCTTTCAGGGTAAAGTCTGATTACTTCCCCTCTTGTGTGAGCTCTGCAAGTTCCTGACCTGAGTTTGGGACTGAGGAACTGGACTGGACTGCTGTTGGATTTCATCGCTGTCAGTTAACTGGGAAGCTCTGCTCGTTCACAGTGAAAGAACTGCACCCTCTCCTTTGTTCTGGAGTTCATGCCCTGGGTATTTCTCTGCAGGCTTGAGAAGGGGATAGAAGCTGGAACTAAGGCCCTGCTTTACCCCTGGGATCTAAGCCACACTTTAATTATGGCTCTTCAATGCTTGAATTTTTTCTTGCTTCTGAACCTTTTTCCCTTTTAATACACAGCCTAGGATCTACACTAGGATGGAGTAGGGACACAGGTCCCTTCCTCATTCTACTCTAGATATGTGGGCCAGAAATGAGTATTGGGTAACAAAGCTACCAGTTGGCACCTGTCCCTATCAAAGTGCCTTGTTATGGGTCTGGGGGTGCCTTATTATGAGTTTGGGACCTGCTCTTGTCCTGTTCTATAACTTCTCTCTATGTGTTCTAATGTTCCATTGCCACACTTCTGCCCAGACCCCATCCCCACTGTCCTCAGCTCTCTCTGCCAAGCTGGGCTGGAAAAATGACTTAGTGTGATTTTTTTTATTGGATTGTCCCATCAGGACTCAGTTCGGTGCATTGTCTAGATCTGTTTAGAGGCGTTTTGGGAGGGTAATTGACTGTACTGCTTCCTGTTACTCTGCCATCTTGGCTCTGCCTCCTACACAGTTTTTAAAGAACCAGCAACAGTAATGGTTCAGCAAGAACAATCTCTCAATAAGCATTTATTAAGTGCTCACCATGTGTTAGGCATGTGTCCAGGCTCTAAGGATACAAAGACCAAAGTGAGAACAGCCCATGCCCTCAAGGGCCCTCCTTTTATTACATCAGATGAAATTACACATGTACATACATACCAGTAAATACAAAATATTAATGTAGCATCAGTGTTGCCAAGGAGATGACAGACTCAAGCAGATGCCATCACCAGTTGGTGACATTTTTTAACTTAGACGTCTGGGATTGTGGGCTTTTTGTGTGTGTGAGATTTCTAGTAGAGAGGAGCTGGAAGAAGAGAATTTGATTTGTATCTTGGCCTCATGTGAAAAAGCAAAGGTCAAGCATTGCACCAGGTCTTGGGGTACCTGCTAATTTGCTTTTTCTTTTTGTGCTTTTGCCAGAAGGCCACTACTGCTATTAGATGGATAGAAGGAGAATGTAAGAGCTGAGAGTGATAGTGAAATAATAAAAATTTAAGACATCTTTAGGGCACATTCCTTTCCCCTGCCTCTGTGTCAAGGAAGAGAGTAAGCATTTATATAGTGCCTATTATGTGCCAAGTACTATGCTAGGTGCTTTATTAATATTATCTGATTTGATCTGCATAACAACCTCGGGAGGTAGGTGCCATTATTATCCCCAGTTTACAGATGAGGAAACTGAGGCAAACAGAGGTTAAGCGACTTGCCCAGGATTACACAGCTGGTAAGTGTCTGAGGATTTAACTTAGGTTTTCCTGACTCCACTTTATGACTTTATCCACTGCACAGCCAACTGCCTTTGAAGATTTTGTCTGTCTCTTTCCCAGAAAGTGAAAGGATTAAAAGCAGAAGATGATTTGTCTCTGCGTTTAGTAGCACAAATCATTGACTGCCTCCCATCCAAATTAAATGTGCCCCTCCTCCCTCCTCTTCCCCTCCTTGCTCTTGCTTAATGTATTTTCATTGCTATCATTGTATTCCCTTTTATATAAAAGAAAATCTGGCAGCCTTATTGTATGATTTATGTGAACATAGGTAAAGATTTTAGGGAAGTCTTGGATCTGGGTAAAGAGATAAAGAAACATCTCCACTCCAGCCTGAGGTACAAGGAAGAAGAGGAGATAGTGAGTCCAAGTAAAAGTTATAAACACAATGGAAATGCATTGAGATAATATCCCTAAGCCAGTGCAAATTTCCATCAACGGGACAAAACAACAGGAAAGAAAAAAGCTTCAAAAATTATTTCACAAGGATAAAGGTCCCACAAGTAAAAAACATAAGCAGGAGGGGAATGCCTACCCTTAATAATAATATGAAGAGAGGTTCCCATGTGTTAGATTTAATGGAGATCACTGCATATATAGAATAAAGGAAGGTATCCTCTGGTGTATTATTTTACCAGGAGAGTAGTTGTCTCTCAAGGTCTCTCTAAAGAATTTTGGAATAAATTATGAGATATGGAAGACACTGGCACAGGACCTAGCTCATCATGACGTGCCTGCATCAAAGAAGGTGCTGTGTTCTATGAGCAAAGCAGAACTGCAGTAGCTCAAAAGAAACATGAGAGGTGCAAATTTAGAGACATCTCCATTCAAAAATGTTCATATGAACTATTTGTGCCCAATTTGTGATAGATCTTTTTAAGGTCATAGCAGTCTGCTCAGCCACAGTGTACCTTGACCCCAACACAGTGGTGTCATTTTCATCCTCTTTGAGAATGAAGGACAACAACCAAGCAGGTTTCCCAGAAACAGCTTTAATTAGAAGAGGTCTATGTGCAAATACATTAAACAATACAAAGGGACATCTTGTGTTAAACATTCATGGTGATACTTCTTCTTTTGGCCTTGTCTTGCCTTTCCCTCAAGGAATTGTCTCTTCTAGATCTAAGGGTTAATGTATATTTGTTACTAATTTCTGTCCGCTTATAAATTAGATGTTAGCTATACAATGTAAATATAAGGTAATGTTGGTGGGGGAAGTTCTAGCAGCTGGGGCGGGGGGAGGATTCAGAAGTGACCATATGTAGGAGGTCACATTTGAGGTAAACTTTGAAGGAAACTAGAGATCCTAAGAAGAAAGTGAGGAAGGAGTTAATTCTACACATGAGGTCTGAGGAAGACATTGAAATAGGAGATGGAATGTCAAGTGTAAAGGACAAGAAAGCCAGTTGGGATTACCAAAGAGTACGTGAAGGAGAGTAATTTTAAAATCAGTTAAGAAAGGTGAGTTAAAGCCAGGTAGGTTAAGGTCTTTAACTGCCAAAGAGAAAATTTCATACTTGATTCTAGCAGTAATAAGGAACTAGAGTTTACTGAACTGTGGAATGACATGGTTAGATCTTGGTTTTGGGGAAATAATTTGGCAGTTATTCAGAGAATGGATTGTAGAGGAAAATGAGACCTCAGACAGAGATATGGATTGTGAATCTACTACAGTAATCAAGGCAGGAGGTGAAAAGAGTCTGAACTAGGGTGTCATATACAAGAAACAGTAAGGAGGCCAGTCAGTGTCACCAGAACACAGAGTATGTGGGGTATAGGGAAGAACAAAGTGAAGAAGACTGGAAGGTAGGGAGGGGCCAGATATAAAGGCCTTTGAAAACTAAACAGATGGTTTTATGTTTGATCCTAGATGTAATTGGGAAACACTAGAGTTTAGTGAATGGGGAGAGGGGCAGAGATGACATAGTCATACCTGCATTTTAGGAAGATTAACTTAATAGCTGAATAGAGAAGGTATTGGAATGGTGAGATTCTTGTGGTAGGGAGACCAAGCAGCAGGCTATTGCAATAGTCCAGGAATGTTACAAAGGTGGAAATGACAGGACTTGGCTGCTGGTTGGATAAAGGGAAGAGGGCAATGAGAGAGAGTGAAGAGATAAGGATGATACCTCACTAGCGTGCCTGGGTCATAGGGAGAGGGGAAGGACCCTACATAGTAATTGGGACATTAGGAAGAGGGGAGAGTTTTTCAGTTTCATAGGTGTTGAATTTGAGATGTCTACAGGACATCCAGTTCAAGATATCCAAAAGGCAACTGGAGGCACAAGATTGGAGGTCAAGAGAGAAGTTAGATCTGAGAGTTCATCTGTATAGAAAGGGTCATTGAAACCATGAGAGCTGATGAGAACAATGTATGAAATAGTATATGGGCATATCTGTGGGTAGGAGGAAAGCAGCCAGTAAACAGGAAACAACTGAAGGTTAGTAAGAGAGTAGGGAAGAAAAAAGGAGTAATTTTCATGTAAAAGAGAAGATGGTGGCAGAAGGCACCTGCTTGATGTGACATGAGGAATGGAGGAAAAGAGGGAGCTTTTGTTGAATAGCCTCAAGTTTTTCAGGGAAATACGAGGCAAGGTTCTTATCTGAGGCTGGGGGAGGAGGGAATGGTAGGAAGTGCGAAAAGATTTCCTTGCTGCACTGGAGGCCCAACTGAGATTATGTAACACAAACCTGGTTTCAGTCAACGTGCTTTCTCTACCTACCTTGCAGAGTCATTGTGAAGAAATTGTTTTTCAAACCTTAAAATACTATAGAAATGTGAGTTGTTATTGTTTTTGGCCCAGAATGATGAAGATAGAAAATATGACAATGTCTATAAGAAAGCTTTTTTTTTAAAAATGAATGTTTTATTAGATATTTAAACTTTGCTGTCACTTCCCAATGACTCTCTGTTTCCCATGATAGATCCCTCCATTGTAGCAAAGAAGTACAATCAAGCAAAATCAATAAACATTTTGACCCTGTATGCCAATGTATGCCTTATTTCATGAGAGTCCACCATTTCTCAGCTGAGAGGAGGGAAGTATTCTTCAATGTCAGTCCTTTGATGGTTGCCATGGTTGGACATTATTGACCAGATGTTTTATGTCTTTCAAAATTGTTTTCCTTTATATTCGTATGGTCGTTGTATAACGTTTTTCTCCTAGTTCTACTCATTCTACCTTATATCCCTTTATAGATGTCTCCCTAAATTTTTCTGAATTCTTCGTACTCGTTATTTCTCATGGTACAGAAAATATTCGACTATGTGTATACAGCACAATTTATTTTTGCAATTCCCCAGTAAACAGACAACCTTGCTTCAAATTCCTTTATTTAAAAAATATGTGTTTTCGCTGGTATCTTTCACTGAGATCCCTGGCCTAAGTTTCCCTCTGTATCTCTGCCCTACCCCCACTCCATTTAACAGAGATTTTTTAAAAGAAAAAGAGAAAACCAGAAAAACTATTGCTCAGTATATCATAATTTGATCAATGTATTGAAGAAATGTGGGCAATATTCCACACACATAAACTTCCCACCTTTGGAAAGGAGTGTGAGGAAGAGGGGGAAGTGGCTTTTCATGTTTTTTCTTTGGGGCCCTGCTTATTCTTTGTAATCTTGCAACATTATAAAAGAACTTTGTGATGTAAAGCACTACTCAAGCATATTGTTCATATTTATATATTTCCGCCCTCTTTTTGGAACAGTTCTATAATTTAATTAATATAAACTCCTAGTGAGGAAACTCCCTCCACTAATGATGCCTGTTTTACAACCTATAGTGTAAGAGAATTGCCTGGGATGCAGAATTGTCCAGAGTCACATAGGTACTATGTGTTAGAGAAGGGGCTTGAACCTAGACCCTCTTCTTTACCAAGCTGACTCTCTATAGACTGTTCCATATATTAGGTATTTACTAAATGTTTCTGAATTGGACTATTTTCCTCCTCTTCTGAAGAGCCAGTTTAGGAAATATAAAGGCCATTGTCTCTACCTCTCTATCTGAAATCCAATCTGATCTAATCTAATGAGTATATTAAGTATTTGCTACAGTGGAGGGTACTGTTTCACATACAGGGCATACAAAAACAAAAGGAAAACCAATTTCTGCCCTCAAGGAGTTTACATTCTACTAAAAATGCATTGTTTTCAGCATAGCCTATATTTCCTGTATGTGGATGAGTGTGAGAGCAAATCAGCCAAAGAACAAGAAAAAAAAAATATACACTCCTCCATACCAATTTTAAAAACTATTCGAATGACTCTGATAGTTACTGAAGCAAGTAGAACTCAAATGCAACGGCAGCCATAACATTGCCCATCCATCCTCTTGGCAGCGATTTTTCATTGCATCTATTATTTATAGCTTGCTGCTATGACTCCATGAAGCTCATCTGTTTTGACAAAGGAAAAGGAGCCAGGGTGGATTTATGGGTTGCCTTTTCCCTTTGTGAAAATTGGTGAATTACATCAATGAATCTGGTGATAAGGAGCATTCTATGTAATTTCTCTCACACAACTATGCAGATGTATACCTCTCTGCATTGCAGATGGTGCCATCCCCCTGCTCCCATACTGTCTTTTTCCCCACCCAAAAGCAGGAAGTGTTCCCCTCCTGCTCAGGGCCTTGTGCTAAACACTGTACTATACAAGAGGAATAGGAACAATTCCTGCCTTCGAAGGTGTTAGCCCCTAATCCGATGGATGTGGTAGGGAACATGGCTAAGAGGTCTGATTCATCTACAGCAGCGTGTGCTAGCTCCAGTCTATTTCAAACTCTTTTAATGAATAGTTCCTTTATCTGGTCTCCGAATTCTTCTGAAGAACATTTGGGCTAAAATCACAGGCTTTTATTGCTGGTAGGACACCTGAGAATCCCTCATTTAATAGAAGAAGAATTGGGATACATGGAGTGACTTAGAATGACTTCCAAGGTCACAAAATTACTTAGTATGAGAGCCAGCACTGGAGCGCTGGGCTCCTGATTCAAATGCTGTTTTCGGTTTATCATGATCCCTTTAAAAGACCATTCAGATTGAGTAGAACAAAATTCAAATGAACCATAACCCAGCAAGTTAGTTACTTCATTTAAGTAGGACATTTCCCTTATACTTTGCTTTTATGAGACTCACATTAATAATTTTTTAAAAAAAAGATACCTTGACCACAAGCAAATTAGGAGAGCATAGGATAGTTTACCTGTCAGATCTATGGAGAAGGGAAGAATTTATGACCAAAGAAGAGTTAGACAACATCATGAAATGCAATCTTTATTATATTAAATTTAAAAGAGTTTGCACAAACAAAACCAATGCATCCAAGATTAGAAGAAAAGCAGAAAGCTGGGAAACAATTTTTATAGCCAATGTTTCTGATAAAGGGCTCATTTTTCAAAAACATAGAGAACTGAATCAAATTTGTAAGAATACAAGTCGTTCCCCAATTGATAAATGACCAAAGGATAAGAACAGGCAGTTTTCAAATGAAGAAATTAAAGCTATCTATAGTCCCATGAAAAAAAAATGCTCTAAATCAGAATAGGTTAGAGAAATACAAATTAAAACAACTCCGAGGCATCACCTATCAGATTGGCCAATATGGCAGAAAAGGAAAATGACAAATATTGGAAAAGATGTGAGAAAATTGGAACACTAATGCATTATTGGTGGGATTGTGAACTGATCCAAGCATTCTGGAGAGCAATTTGGAACTATACCCAAAAGGCTCTAAACCTGTGCATACTCTTTGATCCAGAAATACCACTACTAGATCTGTATCCCAAAGAGATCATAAAAAAGAAAAAAAGGATTCACATGTACAAAAATATTTATAGCAACTCTTTCTGTGGTGGCAAAGAATTAGAAATTAAGGAGATGCCTATCAATTGGAGAATGGCTGAACAAGTTGTGGTATATGAATGTAATGGAATACTATTGTCCTATAAGAAATGATGAAAGGGAAAATTTCAGAAGAAACTGGAGACTTATGTGAACTGATGCTTAGTGAAGTGAGCAGAACCAGGAGAACATTGTACATAGCCACAGCAACATTGTGTGATGATCAACTATGACAGACTTAGCCATTCTCAGCAATACAGTGATTCAAGACAATTCCAAAAGACTCATGATGGAAAATGCTGTCCACATCCAGAAGAAGAACTATGGAGTCTGAATGCAGATCAACTTGTTTTTTGTTCTTTCTTTCTAGTGGTTTTCCCTTTTTGTTCTGATTCTTCTTTTACAACGTGACTAATGTGGAAATATGTTTAATATGGTTGTACACGTATAATCTATATGACATTGTTTGCAGTCTTGGAGAGAGTGGAGGGAAAGGAAAAAGAGAAAAATCTAGAACTCAGAATCCTACAAAAATGAATGTTGAAAACTATCTTTACATGTAATTGGAAAAAAATATAATACTGTTAAGTGAAAAAAAAATGATACCTTACTGGATATGACTGAGTGACAGTATACATTAAGTCCAATCTCCTGTCTTCCATAGCTACACCTACAATTCTTTCCTTTAGAATTGATAATCTCAAATCTAGCCACCAGTTTAGAATACAGACTCGTTTGTAAAACATTATGGAATATGGCAGAGAATTAGGGGCAATATCACCTCATAAAACTGCAAAAAAAATAATAAAGGTAAGAAACAAGATTACAGAATGCTTTGTATGAAATGAAACTGAGCCATATCATCTGCAGATGAAACTAATATGAAGACAACAAATAGACAAAAAATGGAATAGATTTGACAGCGTTCATATAAAAATCTATTTTTTTGATCATCAGTGACAATTTAGTGACAGCACAATAATGGGCTGATATGTTGACAAGTAGAAAGTGTAGCTGGAAGAAAACGTAAATTGGGAAAAGTCCGATACTGGACGATTACACAAAGGTGTAATCTGTGCTGGAGGTGACATAACCCTGCAAACATTGAGGGATCATTTTACAAACTCTCCAAGAGATACAAATATGCCAGAAGAATGGGAGGAAAGCATGTATATTAATGATAAAGGACAACAGTAACTAACCACCTGTCTACTTTCTTATCTTTATAAAATCTTAATGAGAATGATCTTCACCTTATCAAGGTTTTCTATAGAGAACATGAAGGAAAGCGAATGATAAATAGAGGAGGATCCTGTTTCATCTGTACCTTGCAGGCAAATATTTGTAAGATGAAGTCTATTGTAGAAAAATACAAATGTAAAAGTCAGCTTATTCCTGTATTGTATATTAAATGAAGGGCACCCTCAATATATTCATACACATGGGATTTTATAAAGATTTTGTAAGGATGAGAAAGTAGACATATGGCTGTTAGATTCAGAATATCAATCCTAATTGGAAGTATCATAGATGCAGATGTGGATATAGTCAATTTGTTCTATGATCTCATGATCCAGAACACAATTATGGATATCCTTGATGAAAAAGGGGACAGGAACCAGGAGGCTTTAACAGATGGTTTTCCACAACAGAATTCATCTTTACAATCAAAAAATTACCTGAAAGGTGTAGATGATACAAGGTCCCTTTGTATTTATTATTTGTTGATTTTTTTATAAGCATTTTCCTTAATAGAGTAAAATTCAATCTCAAAACGTCCCTTCCCAAAAGGAATTTTTCAGGACTATGGTAAATTTATAAAAGATTCTTGATAAATGAAACCCTAGAGATAACTGTTTAATGACCTTCTGATTATTAATATCAAGGGAGGCATAAGACTGAGAGATGCATATTCACCAAGGCATAAGATAAGGAGATGTATATTTCACTGTCATGGAAGATGTCCAGCACAGGAGCCACATGAAAGAAATAGTCTGCAATGGATAGTGAAGTAGTCTAAATACTCCTCTTTGCAGATGATCTTGTGCTGGTTGGACCAACAAGATGCTGTTATTAGTACATTTATCTAAGTTAAGCACTATAAATGGTTAATAAGAATTGAATAGAAAGAAGAGAGAAGGCTGAATTGCATTTGGGAAATTGTGTGGTATTTTTAATGATCTAAAGCTGATTCCTTATATACATAATCATCTTTAAATGAATTCTTCTGATTAATCTATTTTGTTATAAAACTTGAAACACCACAATCTCATCTCCAAAGAATTAAAGATGTGGGTGACTCAAAGAGCAATGGAAAAATACATGGTGGGAACAAATGAGTTATGGCACATTTCCAATGATATCCAGTCAAGAAGTGGGGAAAAAGGATATCATGGAGGAAATGAATAACTGGAAAAGAAGGTGGTTTGGTTATGTAATGAGAACAGAGAATAACAGATGGAGAGTCCAAGTGCTGCTCTTGTAACCATGAAGCGTAAAAAAAAAAAACCACCTAGAAGAAGACTTCTAACACATTGGTTGGATACTTTATGGAAGACTTATGGGACAACATGAATGAGATTCAATCATACATAATGAGAAGGCATGAATGGGTTGTGATATACACAATAAGTCAATCAACAATCATTTACTAAGTGCCTACTATGTGCCAAGCATTGAGTTAGTTGCGGAGAATACAAATACAAAGAATGAAGCAATCATTGTTCTCAAAAAGCTCATGGAAAAGTAAAAACAAATATGGATCATCAAATCATTTGAAAAAGGTTCAGTTGCATTCAATGCTACTTTACTTGCAAATGCAAGCAAGGAAGTAAGAAGAATTTTGCCAACAAAGGTTTTCTGGCTAAAGCCCAGTTCACCAGAAAATTATCTTAATCAAACTATCTTGTTCTCCAAACTTCGTGATTACATGAGGTTTTACTAAATGTTTTTACTAAGAGAGAACCATTCATTCTTTGTATTGTACTTAGTCTGCTGCAGCAAGGTCCCAACCATTTATGCCAGAACAGAGATAAATTTCAAGTTGTTGGTACTAAAGTAGTATTGCAACAAGATTTTAACTATCAATACCAGAACCAATTAGGTCTCTCTAGCTAATCCAACTTTCCAATATGGTAGCCTTTATGAAGAGACTTTTAAAAACAACCAAAAACTTCTTAGGATTTAGAATTAGAACAATCTATCAAATAGGGGAATGTTATGTAGTTGATGACTGGCATAACCTAGAATTCAAAGCTAGGTCTCCTGGCACCAAATAAAGTGCTCTTTCGAAGGATGAATCAAAAAAAAATAATGAATGGGAAGGAAAGCTCATGCTCTTTGCTAGACACTACCAAGTGCTTGAGGTATAAATATGAAACCAAAGACAGTTTCTGCCCTAAAGGAGTTTATATTCTAATGGGAGAGACAACACACACAGGGCAGTGATAGCCATGCAGGAATACTTTGGTCCAGAAAAATTCAGGGAGCATACATGGAATCATAGTGAAGTAAATGAAACCACTCCTTCTAGTAAAAATGACAGAGTTGATTTGATCATGGTTCCCAAACCTGAGGTGGGAAAGGGTACAGACATGGCTCAATGAAGTTAGAGTGAAAAGAAGCATGGATGGGGTCTTCTTGAAATAGTGGACCAGGAGAGAAAGTCATCAATCAGGAAGGGAGGGGGAGCAGGTTCACAGGGCAGACTTTATGTAGATGAGAGGATTAAAAACCTCTAGGGTAGGGTCTGACATTGCTGTCATTGCTAATAAGCCCTCTTTCTCCATAGCAATAACATTTTAAAGGGATTAATAAAAATATGGAGGAAAGTTACATAGTCAAAGATGAGTCTTTCTCTCCAGTCCCAATGGGGTTTCCCAAGCTCCAGATCCAAGTTCCAATAGTTCATTGTATTAAATTGTCTAAATCACTCAAATAGAAGCTTATTGAATTGGATTAGATTGGATCTTGAAAAATGTATCCATCTAGATATTCCAATGACACCTTAAATTCAACATATTTCAAACCAGGCTCATCCTCAGCTCAGTAAGACACATTCCTTCTGACTTCCCCATTCCTTGGTTATCACCATCTTTTCATTTAATAAAGCTTAAAACTTTTTACTCCTTCCTTTCCTTCACCCTTCACATTGATTAGTCACCAAATCCTATCGATTCTATCTTGAAAATTCTCCTCATATTTATCCTACGTTTTCCATTCCTGTTGCCATTAACCCTAATTCAGACTTTCTTTACTTCTTACCTGAACTATTTTTTAAAAGATGTTTTTAAATGATCTCCCTGCCTCCAGTCCCATTCCTCTCCAATCTACCCTATGTGTCACAGAAAGATCAATTTTCATAAAACAATCTTTGCTTATATCATTAGCTTACCATAGCCCTCCAAAGGTCTCTCACTGCTTACTGAATTGAGTCTAAGTTTGTAAGATTAAGAATCAAACCCATTCACTTTCAAGGGCCAATCTATCTTTCTAGGACTATTTTTAATTCCTCTCCCATGGGTACTCTCACTCCAACCAAATTGGACAATTTACCAAAATTTCAGTATATCCTTATATTTTAATTATTTGAATGCCTATTTAGCACACCCTCCTCAGGTAGGTGGCGTTGTTCCCTGAAGGACAGCCCTGAGATACTACATACTGCTTACACGAAGAGAAAAGATTAAGCATTTATTAATCACCTACGATATGCCAGGCACTGGGTAAAGTGCTTTTATTTTTATACAAATGTCATTTGATCCTCACAACCACTGTGGGAGGTAGGTGCTGCTATTATCCCCATTTTGTAGTTTTAGAAATTGAACCAAACAGAGGTTAATATAGGTGACTGGATAGTAAGAGTCTAAGGTCAAATTTGAACTCGGGTTGTCCTGAATCCAGGCCCAGCACTCTATCTGATGTGCCACCAGCTGCCTCTAAAGTGATCCCTCGGTGGTTGATAGACCTTTGAGCTCAGGATACCATGTAAGGTGGAGAAACTTTGAAAGAGGGAAAGGAGGAGTCTGAGAGAAATGGGGGAGAGAAGAGCCACAAACTTTTGAATAGAGGCTGAGATTGCTGCAAAGAGATGGGGAAATCCGCCTCCATCAGGTCTCTTGATCCCCAGTTCCTGCACTTCCCCTCCTCCCTCAGATGCTGATGAAAGTAGATTTACCAAGGGAGATAATTCTCTCTTTGATAGAGCTGAAATTTTACCTAACTCGTCTGTCTCCGAGTCCATTTGCTCTGGTCTATTCCATCATCCAACTCTAATTTGTGTAACTTCCCTGATATCTATTTATTGTTTCTTGGATAAATGATTTTGCTTGTCATCTGAGATTGTCTTTGTGTGGTGGGTGGCAGCTAAATTGGTCATGAGTAAGCTGTTATTCTCCTTTTTACAGTGACCATGAAAGTCATTTTTATCCTGAATCTCTATAAAAGCACCATGCCCTTAGACTACAAATATCTGACATGTGGTAGCTAGCTATAGTTCTAGCTCGATAACCCTCTTGTACGTAAAAGGGCAAAGTAAAATTTGCCCAGCTACAAGTGTCCTGGATCCTGCTTCCCTCTTCCCTAGCAGACTATTGATAATTCAGTCATGGCGCTCCTCTTCCTCTACACAAGGAGGAAATCACAGTCTCCCTTGGAGACAGTAGGCTGGATCCCAGGTCATTTCCATCTAAGTATATCCCTGACAAACCAGGGTCCCTGTGGACTAGCATTTAAACTATTACAGAAGCCATTCTATTTTATACTTAAAGTATCCCCTCCTAAATTATTAACTTCTTGAGGGCAGAGACTTCACCTTAATCGTATTTTTATCCTCCACAATGCCCAGGACAATCCTTTCCTACCATCTGCCTCCCATTCCTCCTAGTCATGTGCTGCTAAGGAAAACTCCAAACTGCTGAGTGGGCCCACTGCAAAATTATGGTACACCATCTTAACGTGGCTCTCACTGCAGCAACTCAATCCTTTTACCCCTGCCTGATCAGTTCTCTATTGCACTCACCACCATGGCTATTCTAAACCTCTTTGTCCCTCTTGGAACATGCCATCATACTCCATCTCCCTACCCTTTCAGTCCCGGACCCAGACTCATATTTCAACCAAAACTTGGGTTCATTTGTTCACTCTCCTTCTCTTCTCATTTCACATCACTCAATCTTCCACCATTCTCTTCTTCTTGGCTCCTGTCTCTGATGAAGACGCAGCTCCCCTCCTTGTCAAGCATGCCCCTTCTCATGATCCCCTCTCCTTCTGCCTTCTCCAACACTTCTCTCACTGTTGCTCTTCAGCTGCATCTGACTCTTTGTGACCCCTTTTGGGGGTTTTCTTAGCAAAGATGCTAGAGTGGTTTGCCATTTCCTTCTCCAGCTCATTTTACAGGTGAGGAAACTGAAGCAATTAAATGATTTGCTTAGGGTCACTTGATGAGGCTGGATTTGAACTCAGGTTTTCCTGACTCCAGGCCCGGTACTCCATCTACTGCACCACCGGGTTTCCTTACTATCATCCTTACTTTCTATCTAATCTTTACTTTCTCCCAAAACATTCCTCACTTCATTTGACCATCCACTCTAGAAATTCTCTGGATTTTTCCCTGCCCTTCTTGACTTCCTTGAGAAAGCTGTCTGCATTAGGCATCCTCATTTTCTCTCCTCTCCCTCTGTTTCAAAGCCTTTCACCACTATGTCCTTCCCACTTCTCCATGTTTCTTACACTTTATTTCCCTGACCACACTCTACAATCCAGCAGCACTTGCCTTCTTGCTATCTCTCCAATATTTCTTCACCAGGTACCTCCACATCTGGAATGCTCCACCTCCCCATATCTGCCTCTTGGCTTCCCTGGCTTCCATCAAAATCCAACTCAAATCCCACCTTCTGAAAGAGACCTTTTCCAATAGCCCTGCTGCTACTACCTTCCCTCTAGATTACCTTCCATTTATTCTGCATGTAGATGGTGCAGTGGGAAGCTAGGCGGTGAGTGCATAAAGCTCTGGCCTGGAGTCAGGAAGACTTGAGTTCAAATCCAGCCTCAGATACTTACTAGCTATATTACCCTGGGCAAGTCACTTAACTTCTGTTTGCCTCAGCTTCCTCACTTACATCATCAGTGCTTAGCACAGTGCCTAACATATTGTAAGAACTTAATAAATGCTTGTTGATTGACTGATACTAATATTCCTGAATGCATATGTAACTCTTGGCTGAAAGGGCCAATTTGTATGGGGTTCTTTCCTGGTTAGTCATAAATGAATACAAAAGAATGGTTTTCCCTGTAAGACTATTAAGAAGGTTAAAGCCCAGGATGAACTGAGGTTTAAAAAAACAACAAAAATATGCCCATGGGCATATTACATAAAATGTAAACTTTTAAAACTATGTTTGGAGTAAGATAAAGAACAAGGGGAGGAGCCAAGATGGAGGCTGGAAAGCAGGGACTTGCATGAGCTCCCTGCCCAGGTCCCTCCAAAAATCTATAAAAATGGCTTTGAACAAATTCTAGAACTGCAGAACCCATGAAATAGAAGAGGGAAACAGGGCTCCAGCCCAGGACAGCCTGGATGGTCACTGGGTAAGGTCTATTTCATGGAGCTGGGAGCAGAGCAGAGCCCAGCGTGGACTGCACCCCGACCAACCAGACTGGGAGCTGGGCAGGACAGGCCCTAGTACCCTGAATCAGTAAGCCGTGGCAGTTACCAGACTTCTCAGCCCACAAACACCAAAGACAACAGAGAAGGTTCATGGGAAAAGCTGCAGGGACAGAGTGAAAGGAGTTTGCAGTTTGGCCACCACCCCAGGGACACCAGAGGTGGTGCAGCTTTGAGAACTACAGCTGCAGTTGCTTCCAGCCCCAGGCCCACCTGGTGGGAGGAATTAAGTGGTGGATCAGAGCAGGAGTGCAGAGCCTGCTTAAGATCTGAGCCACTGTCTGGGTTGGCACTTCTTGGGGGAGGAGGAACACTGCTGTGGCAGAGCTTGCTGTTTAAAAGTAGCTCTGAACACAACAGCACAACTCCTCAAGCTTAGGACAAAGTACTCTCTACTCTACAAGCAGTCATACCCCCATGAAAAACTCAAGGGTCAAGTGGTTGACTGAGAACGTGGCCAGGCAGGAAAAATGGACTCAGATTCAGACTCAGACTTTGGAATCTTTCTTTGGT
>CM053622.1:132892124-132919938 GCA_028646595.1 Phalanger gymnotis
GGGGGGGGGGGGAGGGAAGAGGGGAGAGAATTTGAAACTCAAAGTTTTAAAAGCAGATGCTCAAAAAAAAAGTTTTTGCATGCAACTAGGAAATAAGATATACAGGCAATGGGGCATAAAAATCTATCTTGCCCTACAAAAAGTAAAGAAAAAGTGGATGGGGGGGGCAGTGGGATGACAGAAGGGAGGGCTGACTGGGGAACAGGGCATTCAGACTATATGCCATCTTAGAGTGGGGGGAGGGTAGAAATGGGGAGAAAATCTGTAATTCAAACCCCTGTGAAAATTAATGCCGAAAACTAAAGATATTAAATAAATAAATAGTGATTTTAAAAAAAAAAGATAAAGAACAAGGAATGAATGGGATGCCTGCTTCAAGTATTTGTGGAAGATGGATTAAACTTTTTTGATTGACCCAGAGGGCAAAATTAGCACCATTAGGTACAAATTGGAAAGAAACAAATCTCATCTTGAGTAAGGGTAAGAAAAACTAAAAGCCAAACCAAAAAAAGGTCCTTCCTAAAAATTAAAGCTATCAAAAATGGAATGGATTGTTTTTGTAGAAAATGAGATCCCTATTACTGAAGGTCTGGAATCAGAAGTTGAATGACCATTATAAGGGATATTGTGGACAGAATTTCTGTTCATGTCTGAGTAGAACTAAGTGATTTCTGAGATTCCTTCCAACCCTAAAGTTCTATAATTTTATAATATATTTTTCGAAGATGATAGAGTTTAAAAAAACCCTGTTTTTTAAGGAAAAAATTCCTGTTCAATTTTTGTCTTCAACAGCAGAGAAGACAACTTAGCTGCAAAGGGTAGAACTAACAGTGAACAGGGGAATTGAAGGCTGAGATATACAAACAGATCATATGAATGAGTTTAAATTTCTTTTTTTTGGAGCAGGTAAGGCAAGACAATTGGGGTTAAGTGACTTGCCCAAAGTCACACAGCTAACAAGTGTCAAGTGTCTGAGGCCAGATTTGAACTCAGGTCTTCCTGACTCCAGGACCAGTGCTCTATTCACTGCACCACCTAGCTGCCCCTAAGTTTAAATTTCTAAGCTCAGATTAATTACATATATTTTAGAGGACTGGAAGAACTTGAAAATGTTATTATATAACCATTCTCAGTACTTGGTAAAGAATTTTGAAGAAAGGGCAAAGGTCCTGAAGATGAGATGGGCAAATTTCTCAATTTTCAAAAAAGAAAAAAAAGGAAAAAAGGTGCTATTATCTAGAAAAATTCTAGAAAAAACAGGTTACTAAAACTATGGTTTGTTTGGAAACATTTGAAAACAGAGTAATCTCTAAGAACATCTGACAAATGTCTATTTGTTTGAATTATCCCCAATGGATGGAGCAATTTTGATGACATTGTCATCATATTACCCACTACTTACTACAGACTACCCAGGCCAAAGGAGGAGGAGTTGAAATATTCAGGAAGCAGATCACAAAATCTGATTAAGAGAGCTTTAAACTCCGATAACTACACACCCCAAACTGCCAAGTCAGATAACACAGAAAACAGTATAGAAAGGGAATAGCACAAGAGAGCAATTCACAGGAAAAAGGAGAAAAGAACCAGTGAGAATATTCATAGTCCCAGATGTCTAGACACAAATAGAGAAAGTATGGATAATAAACAGTGAACTAGATATCCTTATATAATTCTACCACATTGAGGCTTGATGGAATTGGACTGATGCTTAGAATATGGTTACAGAATCCTATACTTTATTCAAAAGGAACAGAATAAGCACACCAACATTTTTTAAAGTCTAGGAATGAAAAACCTTCATTATCATCATCATCATCATCATCCTCCTCCTCTTCATCATCATCATCTTTATCACCTAGTTTAGATCCCCGAAATTCTTGCCCACTTTTAACAAATTAATGTTATTGAAGCCTTTTTTAAAAATCGTTGTCACTTCTAGGAATATGCCTCATTGCATTCCAGAAATGAACCTTCCCTTTTTGAAAAAGAAAAACAGTTAATCTGTTTTTCAACACTCAACAACAACTAACTTAGAGGTGATGTCTTACAGTGTTATGTATCATTCTTCCCTTGTGGCATCCTCTGATGTGTGAAACCATTATCGGTTTTTCGATTGCTCAGAGTTGAATTACTTTTTAAAAAATAAACTTTTCTTTATATCTTTTTATATCATCTACATTTCTCATTATATCCTTGCTCCTTCCCAGAGAGACATCTCTTTGGATTTTTTTTTAAAGAGAAAGAAAGAAAATCTTTAAAAACTTACCAACATTTTTAAAAAATCTTGTTATATGCAGTATTCTACATCCTGCCTCTGCAAGAAAGAGGGGGAGATGTCTTACCTCGTATGTCTTTGTTGGAGACATTTTGGTCATAATTTTATAATGGTCAGTTTTTATTGTTTTGTTGTTCTTTTCATTTATTTACATTGTGGTAGCCATTGTATATTACTTTCCTAGATGTGCTTATTTCATTCTACATCTGTTCACATAAACCTTCCTATTTTTTCTGAATTCTTCATTCCCATAATTTCTTACCACATAGTAGTATTTGCATTTATAATGGGACAATTTTAGAGGATGAGGGATGTGCTCTGCCTAGTAGCAACCCACATGAAGGCGGAGTAAGCCTGTTTTCAGACATGAATGATCTCTTTCCTCACTTCAGAGTAAACCCAGATATCCCTTGTTTCCTGTTGTCTTACTATGTGGTGATGAAAAGACTTTTAATTGGTTGCTTTAGTGGAACCGTTACAAAAGACTCAAATTAATGGAAGAATTCTTTCTTTTCTTGTGGCTTTCAAGCAAGGAAGAAAAAAAGCTATTGTGGGTCTTGGACCCTATCTTACCTAGTGTTCATGTGGCTCTGAATGCATGGTGAAGTTTCTGTCTCTGCTGTATTTACTCTTTCCAGGTTTTAGATGAATGAGTATCAGAGCCATAATGAACCAAATAATGACTTTGTGAGATTAAAAAGTTGGTACAGCAACCAGAGGTCCAACAGCCAGAGTCCATAGCAGAATCTGCCAGTAGTTACAGTTAAATCCAATGAAGAGTCAATCATGATGAAAGATTTGCTTCACTCAGCCCAAGAGTGTATTGACTCGGCAGCCAATATACCATGTTTTGCAAACAAAGGTGCAACTCATCCTTTGGCTACTCCACAGTCCAAGTGAACTTGGTTGGGGGAATCTTGGTAGTCACACTTTATGTTTGAGTTTACTCTTGCCCTGGATCAAGGTGGTAGAAGAGAGTGGCACCTGATTTCAGAGTTGTTGTCATTTCATCTTTAGTCCTTACTATATCTTCCCAACAATATCCCTTTGTAAAAGCTAATTGATATTAATTGGCTAATTGATAAATCAACTGGTCAAAATGATATTGGGGTAGTAATCATTGGCAATTGATACTGAGGGAGGGAATACACAAAATGGGGGCTTATGAGTAATAGCAATAGAAAGACACTCCACAACCCCTAAGGGAAACACTTAGAACCCTGAAGGTAACAGAAGTATTAGCTATTTTCTGTCAATGGACCCTACCTGTCAATGGAATAGGGGTTAACTATGTCTATATTTGCAGATACAATTACATTAAAAGTTATTTTTGTTTTATATGCTATATATAAGCAGTTTTTTGTGTGTTGAACTAGGATTGAATGCCTTGTATAAACATTGCTTGACTATGATGAATATATTTTCAAAAATACATTGCTGTTTCTGTTAATATTTCGTATAACTCTCATTCATCAATTTTAGGGAAATTGCTTTCTTTTCCTTTTTAGTGTTACCTTCAATAGGTATTGAAATCAACACTACATTAACTTCATAAAAAGGTACTAGATAAGTATTATATTTATTAGTATTATATAGTAACATAAAAGTATTATATTTATTAGTAATTTATGTATTGTAGATCATAGGATCATAGATTTAAAGCTAAAAAGTACCTTTACCCCTTATCTTATGAATGAAAAATGTTAGAGAGAGGCATTTGCCTAAATAGTACCAGCTGTGGTGATTAATCTAAATAGTAACCACTCTGGCTGGAGGGTCACTTACGTATCCACTTATGTATCCACTCTGCTTCAATATAGGATGGATCTGTGATTTCACTTCTTCCATTCTTGCAGATCCCAACTGATCTATTGTCTCTCGGCTTATACAACTCTTTCTAACAGATTCCCAGAAATCCTTCGAGAGGGTCCACCCAACTGGGTGTGGAGGCCTTTTTCTAGATCTAAATACTATTTAGAAAAAAAAATCTGTAATGGTTCTCAGAGGTCATCTGTAGGATAGATAAGCTGGTGTATAAACTGGATTGTCTTTGTAAGGCATGCTCTAAAATTGGCTATAATATGTTTACTCTGGCATCACGACAAATAATATTAGTTAAAATGATCTGATGGCTAACTGGCAAACTCCAAATGTATCAGGGGTGTTCTCTTGATGACAGTCCATCCTTCTGACTTTAGCACAACACTACTCATTGGGGACTACTCAAGAATTTTCCGTGTCATTCCAGCAAAGTGCATATTCTTCAGCAAGTGACTAAAGCTCTATGCTCCATGAAAGGTACCCCACTCCAACAAATTTCGTTGTTGGTTGTGTTTTTTTTTTTTTTCTGATCACTCCTGAAACACAAAATCAGGGTCTTATCTATGGAGAGTCTTCATGTATGGAGGTCTCTCTTGCCCCTGTCCACTTATGTATACTTTGTTGATACTCAGAAGCTACAGAAATTTAAACTCAATTCTCTGGAGGGAAAGACTATGTATCATCAGGGTCCTTCCAAGAATCCATGTAAACTTAGGAAAGGAGGGAACCATTTGGTCCCAGAAATGGTAATGCCTTGAAATGAGAGCAGAGTGATGAGAATTCTTCAGCCAAAGCACAAGTTTAAGAGCTGACAGCAGTGGAGTTACCCTGGCAAAGCGACTGAGGAGTTCCTGGACAAATGAAGCAATTCTGGGCTTAAATGTCTTGGATACAGGGAAGGAGTTTATGATCACTTCTGCAGCCCTGGGCCAAACCTCCTGGAGAAAGGAGTAATTATTAGAAAACTCCAAGTTTTGGGACCTAGCAAGGAAGAAGAGGGGCCAAAGGTTACTAAGAAACAGAGCTACAGTGTGAAGGAATGAAGTAAGATATTTACCTTCAATAGTACTGAGATAGGTGAACCATGGAGGTCTGGAGAAAGGGGCTGACTCTCTAATCATCCCAAGTATGAGAAAAAAAATATTACCAGTCTGTAGAACTCATCTTCCTGTGTTCAAATCCAGCTGCAGGCACTTACTAGCTGTGTGACCCTGGATAAGTCCCTGAGCCCTGTTTGCCTGAGTTTCCTCATCTGTAAAATGAGCTGGAGAAGGAACTGACAAACCACTTTAGTAACTTTGCCAAGAAAAGCCCAAATGGGGTCACAAAGAGTCTGAAACAACTGAACAACAAAGGCTCAAATATAAGTCTTTTCTGTTTCACATTTTTGGCCAAGTTAAGTAAAGCTTGTCCTATATCTAACATATTGTTAGCTTGAGTGCTTGTGTGGCAGGTGAGGATTCCTTTACTAATTCTGTAGAGAGAGAGATATGAATTATTTGCTGATGGTATCAGAAGTAATCCAGGATGGGGGAAATATGTGCCAAATTCTATTGTTCCTAAGAGAAATCAGGGGTGGTGGTCACATGGGCAGGTTTTTCGTACCCTCCCAAACTGAGCCCTGTTTGTGTAAACTGAGAGCTATGGTTTGGGGCCACAAGTTACAAAAAAAAAATTTAAGTGTTCTTGAATGTATTTGTACGAATGAGTATGTTTACAGTCTGAAGTTATCACTGGTTTGTGAACAATGGCTTCAAGATATTTGTGGAGGCTCATGGCATTGCCCCTCTTCTAGTAGAATCCTCTTCTAGTGAGCTGGCAGAATGTAGATGAATGGTAGGCCCCAAGTGTCACATTTCACTGCTAAGCCTTGCAGTGAAAAATGGACTGAACTGAGCATAACCCATCATGCAGCCTTGATCCACACCATTAGTCACAGGAAATGGATAGAAGAAGATGCCATCAGCATTAACTCAACCACACATCCTATCACAAAACAGTTTCAAGACATTGGTCAGTGTCTCAGAGAAAACAGGAGCTGACCGGATCTAGAAATGCTGAAAATCCTAAATGTACCATGAAGCAATGTAACTCTAGTGTTCAGCAAAGTTCCTATGAGGTCCAATGGGCATTAAATTTCATGTCAAGTCAAAAGTTCATGTAACCATTGTGGGCTGTGTGTAAGTCCTTCCAATGAAAAAGAGAAATGATACTTCCTTTTGCCTAAGAACACCAAATATCTCCAGATGGGGCTGGGGCAAAGCATAAGGAATAAAATACAGCCTCTGTCCTTCCATAGCTTCAACATTAAATTGAGGACTTAGCGCCCCATGTAGGGGGAAAAAAGGACTCAACAAATGCATTGGAACTCATTGAATTGTTGTAACAAGGGTGTAGCAGTGTGTGTTAGCAGAGATCCCTGACTTAAGAGTCAAGACCCTGACATTGCCCAATTGTATGACATTGGGCAACTCAGTTTACCCCTCTGGCTCTCACCTTTCTCTTCTGCAAAATGGGAGTATTAAACTAGCTAAAGACAAGACAATGACAAAGACAAAAGTCTCTTCTTTAATTCTGTGAAGTGAAGGGAGCAAGTATTGATGAAGCACCTCTACAATGTGCTAGGCTCTATGTTAAACACTTTACAGACATGATCTCACTTGATCCTCCCAACAACCCAGCTTCCCATAGCTAGTAAGTATCTATGGATGGATTTGAAGTCAGGTCTTCCTGACTCCAAGCCCAGCACTTTAGCTGCTGTGCCACCTTTTTAAAAAATAGATTTTCAAGTGAATATGTGCTGGGTGATATAGAAGGGCTAAATCCTGATGGTCTGCTCTGAGGTGGTAGGGGTGGGGGAGGGATTGAGAGAGGATGGAGGAAAGAGAGAGATGAAATATCAATTGAACATTATGAAATGAATTAATATTGGGCCCAGCCAAAGAATGAGACTGAAAAGGCTGAGGTGTCAAAACAAAGATTAGACAAGGGAGGTAGAAAGTTACCCCTAAAACAGTATTTAGGATTCCGGGTGTGTTGAATCCTGGGGGATATTGCTCAGTCATAGAGAATGTAAACAAAAGAAACATCAAAAGAGCCCAGGGCTGGAGGTCCAGATTTGTCAGGAAGGAATCCATGAAGTGAATCGAGGCAGGCAGTCACAGCTTGCCAAATCGACAGCATCTGTAGGTAGGAAGGAAAACAATCTATAGGGATTTGAAGGGCATGGAGAGAATAACTGTTGAAAATATCTTTTCTTAGCTCAGAAGGCCCCATTCTTCCTAAGCAAAGGCCTATGACTTTAAATAGAACCCAAAGCAAAAATGTTTTTTTGCTTCCCTTCCTAGTTAAACATTTGCAAGGACTCAAGTCAATATGGGAACTAATTATTGTTTCCTTAGTATTCAGAAGCAGCACTTCTTTGTCTGGGCCCAATGTTAATTAATTTCATAATGTTTAATTAATATTTCATCAGCTGTCTCTCCTCCTTCCTCTCCCCCGCCCCTGCCCCCACACACACCTCAGAGCAGCGCATCAGGATTTAGCCCTTTCATATCACCCCCGCAAATGTTTCACTTGAAAGTCTTTCTTTAAAATGTTTCTATTCATAAAACCTTGTAGTTTTGTCTCATGGCTCAAAAAATGAGAAATGAATAATCGACTTTGGTTTTATTCATCTACCAGAGCATTACCAGGGTCAAAAACCAAAGTTTAGAAAAGAACACTTTCACAGAGTAACTCTCAAGCCTTTTCCATGTAGAACTCTTATCTTCTACCTCTTTTCTGAGGCTGATTCTCTCTACTCCCTGAAACAAATACCACTCCAAGTCCTTAGAAAGAAGCAGTGAGAGAAATTAGGGTCAGCTACAGGGGAGGTCTCCCATGGAGGGAACATAGAAGATCAGAGAAAGAGGAGAAGGGATAGCAGAGCATGAAATTTAGCTTATAAAAGGATATCAATTAATGTCAGAGACTGTTGAGAGGAGAGTAGAAGGGAGAGTGAGGGGGTTGCTATTGGGGAAGCAAATTTTACTTAAGAGTCTTTATTGCCACCAGTTCTTTCTAATCACCCATAGTAATATCATCCTCACTCAATTAGGTTCGGAATGTAAAATCATAGCATACCAGAGCTAGAAGGAACCTGGAAGAATCAGATAAGCCAGTCCCTTTATTTTGTAGAGAAACTGATGCCCAGATACTGGAAGCATCTCTTCCCCTCTCTTGGTCTGTTTCTTCATTTAATATACCTGGATTTAAATAAAACAGCCAACAAATCCTCCCATAGTATCTGGCACGTAGTAAGTACTTAATAAATGCATTATACATTTTCCTTCCTTCCTTTCCCATGCACTTCTTTTTTTCTTTCTTTCTTTCCTTCTTTCTTTCTTTCTTTCTTCCTTCCTTTCTTTTTCTTTCTTTTTTCTTTCTTTCTTTCATTCTTTCTTTCTTCCTTCCTTCCTTCCTTCCTTTCTTTTTCTCTTCCTCCCTCCCTCCCTTCCTCTCTCCCTCCCTTCCTTCCTTCCTCCCTTCCTCTCTTCCTTCCTTTTTTCCTTCCTTCCTTCCTTCCTTCCTTCCTTCCTTCCTTCCTTCCTTCCTTCCTTCCTTCCTGTCTATCCTCGTGAACAAGACAAATGTGGGCTAAATGTCAGATGCTTAAGGGATTAAGGTAATCCTGGAAGGACACCTCCAGGGACATCCAGTGATTTGCCCTTGGCCCTTTGCTGTTCACTTATTAATCAATGTTTCTCATATGAAAGCATAGATTTCATGCTTAAGAATGGTAAATATGACATAAAACCAATGGTATGCTGGAGCTGGCTTGTACTGGATCACAAGTACCTTGTTAAATTTTCAATATGAGCATTTATACCTCAGAAATTGGCAAATGTTATAAATCAGGGATTGATTTACTGTCTTGTTGATTATCTAGACTTAAGAAAGTGATGGAGAAAATGTTAATAATGCATAAGAATCTTAAAAGTTTGTCATGTGTACATTCCCTTCCCTCCACCCCCACCCCCTGAGACATTTACCAGCAAATCCCCGCATAAAGCTGAAATAGTGCACAGATCTCAAAAGATCTAGACAAGTTAGAATAATAGGTCAAATCTAAAAAGATAAAATTTATTTGTTGCAAATGTAAAATTCCACATGGGTTCAAAAAGTCAACTGCATAAATATTGGATAAGAGAACTCAGCTGTATTACTTTGTGTGAAAAAGATCTGTGAGTTTGAGCAGCCTCTAACCCACTATGAGTCAACATTATAATATGGCAGACACAAATGCTAATGCAATCTTTAGGCTTCATTAAAGAGAGACAGAATCTTAAACAAGGAAGGTGACAGTCCCACTGTTCTTTAACCTGGTCAGGCCACATATGGAATATTGTATACAGTTCTAGGGACCATATTTTAGGAGGACATTGATAACCTGGAGAGAATCCTAAGCATGGCGATCAGCATAACAAAAAGCCTTAAGATCATATCATATGAGATCTGTTTAAGGAAACTAGGGATGTTGAGTTTGGAGAAGGGAAGACTGAAGGGAGATATATTTGCCTTCTTAGATATTTGAAGATCTTTCTCGAAGAAGAGGGAATACACTTGTATTTCTCCATCCCAGAGGACTTAACTTGAAGCAATGGGAATTGCTGGAAAGTACTGAAAGGCCAATTTAGGCTTAATGAAAGGGAAAAAAAAATCCTAACAGTAAGAGCTGTCCAAAAGTGGAATGGTCTGCTTTGTAAGACAGTGAGTGGTTCGCCCCTCACTGGAAGTCTTAAAAGGGAAGTTATACTTCCTGATTATGTCGTAGAAGACAGTCTTGTTCATTTATGGTTTGGACACAGTAGCCTCTGAAATCCCTTTGAACTCTGGGATTCTGTGATCTCCTTAGCTTGTGTCACTGTTTTGATTATTTTCAAGACTAGGATATATACTTAATTCACTAGGTCTTCAAGAAGGGATTTTTTGTGTTTTGGTATGTGAGAAAATTCGTTCCCTCTCTACTATTAGATAAGTCTGCAGAATGTATGGCTGTACTGAGTGCGTTGAACTAAAAGAAATAGTTTGAGAAAAACAACAACAAAACCCAAATGAAGACAGTTTTAAAATTCAAGAAATATTAGTTTGACCTTAAGTGCAAAGGTGAAAAGGAAGAGGGCTTCCTGAAGCCAACCTCTAATGTGATTTCCTTTCCAGAGGAGACACAATTAAGATCGTATATCAAGTCAACTCCTGGATTTGCATGTGAAAGGATCCAATAATGGATGCAGCAGGCTGTTTGAAAGGCAAATTATAAGGAAATGCATCTTCCTTCTGTCATCAAGACACTACTTCAGACTTTTCAGTATTAATTTTGTAGGCTGGAAAGCCCTTGTTGCTGTTAATTATATCTGGTCAAAGCAGGAGCCAGTAAAGCTGGGTTAGTAATAAAATAGGATGTTCTGAGAAATCTTGCATAATACATCACCCGTCTGTAAGTAATGTGAAAGGGGAGATTCTTAATTATCTGTACCAGAGATTCCATTCAGTGAAAGGACAGGAGAAAATCCAGGGAACAATGCTGTCTTGTAAGTCTTGAAACAGTTCAGTGTTCAAGGAATAGGGCAAACATTTAAAAGCCACATCCTTTTATCTTTTCCCCTCCTCCAGTCCCCACAGGGTGGGACTGATTCAGCCACATGTTACACTGGCTTTGCATTGCTTCTTCTGATTTCTGCAGTACCTGAGACTGACTGGATCCTAGACGTACATATTGGTCCTGGCTTTCCTTGTAGCTGTTGTATCCAATCAGACCCATTGGGACCTTTGGTGCTCTAGTGTACGTGTGTGTGTGTGTGCGCATGCACATGCGCACACAGGTACACAAATACCTGGTACAATACATTTTTTCAATAGTTTGGGCAAAGGAGAAATAGATTTGGAGCTTGTTGTGTTTGTTCTTCGTTTTCAGAGAGGACCATGGCATCAGGGAAATGATGACATGACTTGCAACTGACTTTGATGTGAGTGAGGGAGGGCTGTGCAAGGTCACCAGCCTCACTTTATCCTCCAGAGCCATCTGGGTCCAGTGACCAGATATTCATCAGGATGAATGGAGATGACCCAGGATGAAAAGAGAGACCCTGGCCCTTTTAGGCTAAGGCCTTTTCATGTACTCACTTAAAGTGAGGTAACACCCATTCAGTGAATAGGCAACTTTAAGAACTGAGTCAAAGGATTAGAAATAATTAGAAAAAAAGAAAAAAAAATCAGGCTGGGAGGGGAAGACCCTTAGGGTTGCTGTTCCAAAGAGAAACAGTTATCGTTAAGTGGAGTTTGGGTAGGGACCTATTGTGGTCCAGTCTATGAGCTTCAGAGTAAACTGGGCTTAAGGTTTTGTAAAAGAAAGAGAGAAAGAAAGAAAGAAAGAAAGAAAGAAAGAAAGAAAGAAAGAGAGAGAGAAAGGAGAAAGGAAGGAAAAGAGAGAGAAAGAAAGAAAGAAAAAGAAAGAAAGAAAGAAAGGAAGGAAGAAAGAAAGAAAGAAAGAAAAAGAAAGAGAAAGGAGAAAGGAAGGAAAAGAGAGAGAAAGAAAGAAAGAAAGGAAAGAAAGAAAGAAAGAAGGAAAGAAAGGAAGGAAAGAAGGAAGGAAGGAAGGAAGGAAGGAAGGAAGGAAGGAAGGAAGGAAGGAAGGAAGGAAGGAAGGAAGGAAGAAAAAAGAAATCTAGACAGTAAACCCCAAGTTAAGTGGGCAGTCTCTGGCCATCAAAATTTACCTTCCTTTGGAGAGGAGAAGGAGAAGGAGAGGGAGAGGGAGAGATGAGCTGAGTTACAAAACTAGCTGGATTTCCATTCAGGCAGCTTGGTCTACTCACAGGCTGTATTTGTCCTTTGTTTTCGAAGGGGACCATGGCATCAAGGAAATGATGACATGACTTGCAGTTGACTTTGATTCGAGTGAGGGAGGGCTGTGCAAAGTCACCAGCCTCACTTTCTCCTCCAGAGCCATCTGGGTCCAGTGGCCAGATAGGAGCACCAAGATGTTGGCTAATCCAGGCTGTGCTCAAGATGCAGAGAGCACCTTTTGAGGATCATCATCTTGGCTTTCCTCTGGAAGACTCAAGTTCATTCAGAAAACTTAAATCTCACAGCCTACCTGATCAGCCTCTTTCTGGAATGCACAGAAGTAGGGAAAATGTGTAAACCTGCTGGGCTTACTTGAAGCCTCCAGATGCTGAATTCTGAGGTGCAAATTTAGGTTGATCTCATTTGAATTCAACATCACTAGGTTTTCTTTCATTTGATCTAGGTAGCTAGGTGGTGCAGTGGTCAGAGCACTGGACCTGGACTCAGGAAGAGCTGAGTTCAAACCCTGCCTCAGACACTTATTGAATAAGTGACCCTGGACAAGTCACAGAACCTCTGTTTGCCTCAGTTTTTTCATCTGTAACATGGAGATGATAATAGCGCTTACCCCCCAGGGTTGTTGTGAGGCTCAAAGGAGTTAACATATGTAAAGTACTTTGCAAACCTTAAGTGGTATTTAATAAATGCTAGCTCTTGTTTAATGCCAGCTTAGGTTTAAATTAATGTTATATATCATGGCCTTATATTGGGATATAAGGGGCAAATGTCTAGGCAGTGTACTGGGTCAGAAGACAGAGGTTAAAATCTTACCTTAATGCTTACTACTTGTGTGACCTTGGACATACTACTTTACTTCCCCCATCCTCAGTTTCCTTATCTTTAAAAGGGGTGTACGAGGTGTTCAGGGAGGACTAGCACTTCTAGTATGAGGACTTATCGAGCCCTCTTCAGGACTTCTCATCCACCCTTGGTGTCCACATTTCACCCAACTCTCCTCTGTAGCTCCAACAAGCTGTAGCATGCTCAGCTGCCACACTCCAGTAAAACTATCTAGGCAGGTGAGCCAAACAGTGCGAGGGTAACCAACAAGCCTCAAACCCATCAGTGAGTGAGCGGGGTGTCTACCCCAAGCATGTGAAGATGTCCCCCAGAGGAAAGGGCAGATAAGAACAACTCGTTCCAATGTCCATGAAGGTGGCTGAAGCAGGTACTGTGGAGCCCTCAGAGCTTGGTTAGACATCGAAGAGGCCAAGGTCATCCATTGCATCCTGTGCCATCACCAGTCATCTTTACTTTTGTTGACTCAGGATGACGACTTTGTGCAACTTTGTCTCACTTAACTCCAATTCACACACAAGTCAATACAACACCCCAAGGTGTCATCGGTCCTCTTTGAAAACAAAAGATGAGCAACATCTTTAAAATAAGGGGACTGGTTTGAGTGGCCTCTGAGTTCCCTTCTAGATCTCTGGTCCCTATGACTCAGTGATGAAGCCTTTGTGTTAGCGCTGATTATGTCTCCCTGCACTCGAAGGAAATATTCCCATTAGTAACACATATGACCATGACTGATCAAGTCATAGCTTGGCCTTGCCCTTAGGCTTAGCCTTTAAAAGAGAAAGAGCAGACACAAGGACAGGAAGAGCCAGACTTGGGTGAGAGAGACCAATAGGAGAGGAACTCTACCCAGAGGCTTGTATTTAGTCCCCTGCAAGGAAAGATTGTGTCCCTGTGGGGCCCCTTCGGGGAACCACATGTCCAAAACAATGGAAGAAACCACACCACTGCAGATATGATGCCTAATCACTTGATTCCTTTAGTAGGAGGCTATTTTTGCCTCCCATATGGACATGTAACCTGGTGTCCAGAACTTTGAATCTGAGCTATGGGTTGCAGTAGGGACTCATCCTGCAGCCAAGTAGTAAGGAGTCCCTCGACCAAGCTGGGAACTCCCAGAATACAAAGCTCCCAGTAGAATGACAGAGATGGGGTGACCGGCAGATTTCTGAACAAGTGGAGGAATTCCGGGGCCAAGAGTCCTCAGTACAAGAGAGGAATTCCCTGACAATTCCTGGACTTGATAAAGAAATTTCAAGACCAAGCAGAAAGAGAAGTTAAGCAATAAGGAATAAGAGAATCACTGTGGGAAGGCGTGATCCAGACCTTGCCTTCCATCAGTATTATGCAGACTGTTACGTCCAGAGGAAAGGGTCAAGCACACCCAAGTGCTTTCTATTGGGGGCAGGGGAGAGGGGGGATGAGAGAGGAGCGCGAATATTCAACCTGGCTATAGAATTACACAGAAATCTGGAAAAGATGTAGTACCAACCAGGAAGAGGAGATATTTAGACTGTCTATGTACTTAGCGGCAAGCCTTTGCTGGTTTGTTTGTGTTTGTTTTTGTCAGATTAAGTTGAGCTTCTTCTACATTTGAAGCATTTTTTGGCCCGAGCCTCTATTTTCCCACTAAGGGTTCTTTAGCTTTTCTGTACAGGCCTGATCAGGAGCCACATTTTGATGCTTCCAGGGGAAACCCTGGGTTGGGGCATGACCCAGAGAGTGTTTGGGAGAAGTTCCTATAACTGAACCTGGCTTGCGTAAAGCCAGAACTTAAGAGTCTGGCCCACAGGTTGTAGCACGCCAAGGCCCAGACTCAAAGTGCTGGACATAAGATAATGTGGAAAATAACCCTCACTAAAGGAGTCAAGCGATTAGACATCATATTTGCAGATGGCTGCCCTATAGAATAGTGCCACATTAGTAAATGATTCATTCTATTGAAACTGTCCTCTCCAAAGTTACAATGATTTCTTAATTCCATCCTGGATCCAGAGGTCCTTCTTGACCTCTAGATAGCCTACATACTAGCTGTGGGACCCTGAGAAAGTCTTTACGCTCTCTTTACCTCAGTTTCCCTATCAGTAAAATGGGGATAATAATAACACCTACCTCCCAGGGTCATTGTAAGGATTAAATGAGATAATATTTGTAAAGTGCTTAGTACAGTGCCTGGTACATAGAAAGCACTTAACAAATGCTTCCTTCCTTCCTCTTCCCCTCTACTACCTTGATTTCTTTCTCCATGGATAATCTTTTCTCTAGGTTTTCATAGTATTGCTCTCTTCTGGTTCTCCTGTCTGATAGCCCCTTTCCAGTCTCCTTTGCTGGTCCTTCATCCATGTCATGCCCATTAAATGAAGCTGTTCCCCGAGGTTCTTTCTCCTGTCCTCTTCTCTTCTCCCAGTATATGATTTTGCTTGGTAATTTCATCAGTTCCCATGATTATTTCTATGCAGATGATTCCAAGGCCTAGTGTCCCTTCTCTCCTGCACACAACTTGTTTGTACATAGTTGTTTTCATATTATTTCTCCCATTAAGAT
Source organism: Phalanger gymnotis (assembly GCA_028646595.1). NCBI lineage: Eukaryota > Metazoa > Chordata > Mammalia > Diprotodontia > Phalangeridae > Phalanger > Phalanger gymnotis. Next base: position 132,907,453 of record CM053622.1, read on the forward strand.
GGAAGCTCCTTAAGGGCAGAGATTGTCTTTTGCTTTTCTTTGTAACCCCAGTGCTTAACATAGTGCCAGCCACATAGTAGGTGCTTAATATTTATTAATGTTCATTGTTCATTCATTATAATGATGTTCAATTCATTAATAATGTTCATCGTAATCAATAATGTTCAATCATTATTAATGTTCATTGACTGACTTTCTGAGCTCCACATCTGAGCTCCACATCTGAGTACCCCATCACCAACTACCTTTTGAATATCTTGAACTGGATGTCCCAATGGCATCTCAAACTCAGCACGTTCAGAACAGAATTCATTATCTTTCCCTCCAAACTCAGCCCTCCTCCAAACTTCTGTTGAAGGCCCCTCAGTTCTCCCATTCACCTGCAATCTTGAAATCATCATCTTCATGTACAGCCTGCCGCTGAAGCTTGTTTTCTACTCTTACTACATTTCTCATATGCTCCTCTTCTTCACTCAAAGTTATCACTTCTTGCCAAGACTATTGCAATAGACTTCTTTTTTTTGGAAGGGGGAAGGCAAGACAATTGGGGTTAAGCGACTTGCCCAAGGTCACACAGTTAGCGAGTATGTCAAGTATCTGAGACCACATTTGAACTCAGGTTCTCTTGACTCAAGGGCCCATGCTCTATTTACTGCACCACCTAGCTGCCCCCTAGACTTCTTTTTTTTAAAAAAAAATTTCTCTCAATTATATGTAAAAGCAATTTTAACATTCATTTAAAAATTTTTTAAGTTCCAAATTCTCTTTTTCTCTTCGGCCCCTCCCTGAGATGGTAAGCAACTTGATATAAATTATACCCATGCAGTCATTGCAATAGACTTCTAACCAATCTCCCGGCTTCGAGGTTCTCCTTACTCTAATGCATCCTTTGCCCACCTGCTAAGTGATCTTTATAAAGTACAAATATAAAGTGTAAAATGTCTGATCCTATTGGCCACTGAATGAATGAACCCAACAAACTCCCTGTTACATTCAGAATCAAATACAGACTCCTTTGTTTGGCATTGAAAGCACTTGATAACCCGTATGCATCCTATCGTTCCAGTCTTCATGTACTTTGCTTCGTACCCTACATCCCCTCTGGTCCAGCAAGATAGGTGCATTTGCAGTTCCTCAAGCATGAAAATCCATCTTCCGTCTTCGTTCCTTTGCATTAACTGTCTTCTATGCAGGGATGCTCTAACCCCTCACTGTTATTTCTTCGTTTTCCCGACTTCCTCTGAGATTCAGCTCAAGTCCCATCTACTCCAGGAGGCCTTCCCCATTCCCTCTAGCTGCTGATGCCTTCCCCTCTCAGAGCTCCTTCCATCTACTCCATATACACTGAATGTATCTAATTAGTTGTTTCCATAGCCCTCATTAGAGAATAAGATCCTTGGGGGGGGGGGGAGCTTCAGCTAGGAGGCACAGTGGATAGAAATCAGGAAGAATCGTCTTCATTAGTTCAAATCCAGTTTCAGACACTTACCATCTGTATGACCCTGGGCAAGTCACTTAACCCTCTTTGCCTCAGTTTCCTCATCTGTAAAATGAGCTGGAGAAGGAAATGGTGAACTACTTCTGTATCTTTGCCATGAAAACCCCAAATGGGGTCACAAAGAGTCAAACCCGACTGAAAAGACTCAATAAGATCCTTGTGAGAAAGGATTTTGTTTTTGCCTTTCTTTGTATCACCTCCCTAGCAGTGCCTGGCACCCAACGGATACTCAATAAATGCTTGTTGATTTGATTACACCCATCCTAGTGTTTCTCTTGAACTCCAGACCAACATTGCCAGTTGCTTATTAAACATCTTAAACTGGCTATCCTACAAGTGCCTCAAACTCATCATGTTCATAGCAGACTCATTATATCCCACTCTTCAAACTCCCTAAACCCAGCCCTCTTCTTGTCTTCTCTATATCTGTCAAAGGCATCACTAGCCTTTCAGTCCATCATGTTAAAAACTTTAATATTATCTTGGATGCCTTCCTTTATCTCATCTCTCATATCAATATTGGTTACCAGATCTTCTCAGTTCTTTTTTTTTCTATCTATCTATCTATCTATCTATCTATCTATCTATCTATCTATCTATCTATCTATCTATCTCTATCTATGTATCTATCTATTTGCTCATTTATTTATTTAATATTTTTAGTTTTTAACATTGACTTTCACAAGAGTTTGAATTACAAATTTTCTCCCCATTTCTACCCTCCCCCCACTCCAAGATGACATATATTCTGATTGCCCTGTTCCCCAGTCAGCCCTCCCTTCTGTCACCCCACTCCCCACCCCCATCCCCTTTTCCCTTACTTCCTTGTAGGGCAGGATAGATTTCTATGCCCCTTTGCCTGTATATTTTATTTCCTAGTTGCATGCAAAAACTTTTTTTTTTTTGATTATCTGCTTTTAAAACTTTGAGTTCCAAATTCTCTCCCCTCTTCTCCCCATGCACCCTCCCTAAGAAGGCAAGTAATTCAACATAGGCCATATGTGTATCATTATGTAAAACCCTTCCACAGTACTCATGTTGTGAAAGACTTTTGCTCCTTCCTATCCTGTCCCCCTTTGTTTAATTTTCTCCCTTGACACTGTCATTTTTTGAAAGTGTTTGCTTTTGATTATCTCCTCCCCCATCTGCCCTCCCTTCTATTGCCCCCCCCTTTTTTATCTCCATCCTCTTTCTTTCCTGTGGGGTAAGATACCCAATTGAGTGTGTATGTTCTTCCCTCCTCAAGTCAAATCTGATGAGAGCAAGATTCACTCATTCCCCCTCTTCTTTTCCTACAGAACTGCTTTTTCTTTCCACTTTTATGTGAGATAATTTACCCCATTCTATCTCTCCCTTCATCCCTCTCTCATTATATTCCTCTCTCATCCCTTAATTTGATTTTATTTTTTAGATATCCTCTCTTCATATTCAACTCACCCTATGCACTCTGTCTACATATTATATATATATATATATGTATACATATATATACATGTATACATATATATATATTCCCTTCAGCTACCCTAATACTGAGGTCTCATGAATTACACACATCATCTTTCCATGTAGGAATGTAAACAAAACAGTTCCACTTTAGTAAGTCCCTTATGATTTCTCTTTCTTGTTTACCTTTTCATACTTCTCTTGATTCTTGTGTTTGAAAGTCAAACTTTCTATTCAGCTCTGGTCTTTTCACTGAGAAAGATTGAAAGTCCTCTATTTTATTGACAATCCATATTTTGCCTTGGAGCATGATACTCAGTTTTGCTGGGTAGGTGATTCTTGGTTTTAATCCTAGCTCCATTGACCTCTGGAATATCATATTCCAAGCCCTTTGATCCCTTAATGTAGAAGCTGCTAGATCTTGGGTTATTCTGATTGTGTTTCCACAATACTCAAATTGTTTCTTTCTGGCTGCTTGCAGTATTTTCTCCTTGATCTGGGAGCTCTGGAATTTGGCAACAATATTCCTAGGAGTCTTCTTTTTGGGATCTTTTTCAGAAGGTGATCAGTGGATTCCTTCAATTTCAATTTTACCCTCTGGCTCTAGAATATTAGGGCAGTTCTCCTTGATAATTTCTTGATCATGGCTTTCAGGTAGTCCGATAATTTTAAAAGTATTTCTCCTGAATCTATTTTCCAGGTCAGTGGTTTTTTCAACGAGATATTTCACATTGTCTTCCATTTTTTCATTCCTTTGGTTCTGTTTGATAATATCTTGATTTCTCATCAAGTCACTAGCTTCTACTTGCTCCAGTCTAATTTTTAAGGTAGTATTTTCTTCAGTGGTCTTTTGGACCTCCTTTTCCATTTGGCTAATTCTGCCTTTCAAGGCATTCTTCTCCTCATTGGCTTTTTGGAGCTCTTTTGCCATTTGTGTTAGTCTATTTTTTAAGGTGTTATTTTCTTCAGTATTTTTGGGGGGTCTCCTTTAGCAAGTCATTGACTTGTTTTTCATGGTTTTCTCCTATCACTCTCATTTCTCTTCCCAATTTTTCCTCCACTTCTCTAACTTGCTTTTCCAAATCCTTTTTGAGCTCTTCCATGGCTTGAAACCAGTTCATGTTTTTCTTGGAGGCTTTTGATGTAGACTCTTTGACTTTGTTAACTTCTTCTGGTTTCTTTGTCACCAAAGAAAGATTCCAAAGTCTGAGTCTGAATCTGAATCTGAGACCATTTTCGCTGCCTGGCCATGTTCCCAGTCAACTACTTGACCCTTGAGTTTTTCATGGGGGTATGACTGCTTGTAGAGTAGAGAGTACTTTGTCCCAAGGTTGAGGGGCTGTGCTGTTGTTTTCAGAGCTTTTTCTACACAACAAGCTCTGCCACACCAGTGCTCCTCCTCCCCCAAGAAGTGACAACCCAGACAGTGACTCAGATCTTAAGCAGGCCCTGCACTCCTGCTCTGATTTGCCACTTAATTCCTTCCACCAGGTAGGCCTGGGGCTGGAAGCAACTCCAGCTGTAGTTCTGTAGCTGTAACACCTCTGCTGCCCTGGGGTAGTGGTCAAACCATGAAATCCTTTCACTCTCTCCCCACAGTTTTTTCCCACTAACCTTCTCTGTTGTCTCTGGTGTTTGTGAGTTGAGAAGTCTGGTAACTGCCACAGCTCACTGATTCAGGGCACTAGGACCTATTCTACCTGGCTCCCTTTCTGGTTGGTCTGGGAACAGCCCATGCTTGGCTCTGCTCTTCCCCTGCTCCCAGCTCCATGTGATAGACCCTTCCCAGTGACCATCTAGGCTGTCCTGGGCTGGAGCCCTGCTTCCCTTTGCTATTTCATGGGTTCTTCAGTCCTAGAATTTGTTCAGAGCCATTTTGTATAGGTGTTCGAAGGGTCCTGGGGTAGAGCTTTAGGCATGTCCCTTTCTAGCCACCATATTGCCAGATCTTCTCAGTTCTAAGTGTACATCTTTCACATCTATCCTCTTTATCTACACAGTCACTAGCCTATTTCAGGGCCTGAGCATCTCTCACCCAAACTCTTCCAACATCCTGTCAATTAGTTTCCCTGCCTAAAGATTTTTCTCCTTTTCAATCTGCCCTCTGTATAGATGCCTAAGTGGTACTTCTGAAGCACAGGTCTGACCATGTTCCACCCCTACACATATGCTCCAATGGCTCCTAATTGCTTCTGGGATCAAATAGAACTACCTCTATTTGACATTTAAAGCCTTTTGTGATCTGGCCTCAACCTACATTTCCAGCCACCTTATATATACCCTTCTGCCCTCTATAGTCTACTCACACTGGCCATCTTGTTGCTCCTCATGCATGACATTCCACTTCCAGTCTCCATGGCTTTTTAATCGCTATCTTCCACATCCAGAATGTACTCCTTCTCTTTGGTCTCCTAGAATCTTTGTTACTTTGAAAACTCAGCTCAAGAAATACCTTCTACATGATGCCTTTCCTGATATCTATCCCTCCCTCAACTGTGGTTTGCTGTCTCCTGCCACACCAAATTGCCTCGTATTCCTTGGATAAATGGGGAAGGCGGGGGAAGAAGAGAACAAGACTTTACTAAACATCTGCTATGTCCCAGGTATAGTTGTTAAGTGACTTGCCCAGGGTCACAGAGCTGGTTAGTATCTGATGGAGGATCTGAATTCATCTTCCTGATCCAGTCCTGACATTCTTTCCATTGCACCATCTAACTGCCTTCAGAGTTAGGAAAACCTGTGTTCAAGTTCAAGTTTATTGACCGTATAACCTTGGGCAAGTTTTTGACTTAACTTATCAGTACTCTACTCAAATCTCTAAAACTAAGATGCAGAGAAGGTGCCAACCTAGAGTGGCGGGGGGAGATTCCTCACATGGGAGTTCCCTATGCCAATGGAATTTGTGTCCAGTCCTTCCTCTGCATTTCATCCATACTTCCACATGGATGTGTTGTCTCTCCCAACAACGTGTAAGCTTCCTCAAGGCAAGAACTGTTTCATATGTTTCTTTGCATCCCTATCAGCGAGCATGCAAGCTGCAACATAATAGATTTTTAATAAGTGCCTGTTGATTGATGGATTGATATTTTTATATGACATGTTGACTTCTTTGGATTGGAATCCTTTTGTTTTGACAAGCGCAGATGTGCCTTCCACATGGGTTTGGAGTTGAAAAATGAACTTGAACTTCTCACGTAAGTACCACAAGAGGGGGAGAAGGGGGAATGTAGTGTGTTGGAGAGGACCAAACAATACACAAAGGCTTAAATGAGCCTCCTGGGCCTGGTATGCCAGGCACTAGAACAGAGCAGGGGCTTCATGCATTACCAAGCTAATGATGGGTTAATCTTAAGAACACAATCAAAGCACAAACAAGGAGGAAATGGGTAGCATAAGATTTCCTGAAATGAGGCAAGAGAGGATTAAAATGAAATATGAAGAGGAGATGGGGGTGAAATGTGGTTAGGGTCTGATGAACTCAAGGCTTGGGGTGTTTTGTTTCTTTTTTTGACCCCTGAACCTACTAGAATCTGTAGTCTGAATCCCTGTTTGAACCTGGAAGGGAGAGCTAAGAGAAATGAATGGGAGGTCATAGGGTTAAAGGATCATAGGATCATAAACTTAGGGCCTCAGAGGCCATCTAATCCAATCCTTTAATTTTACAGATGAGGAAACTGAGGCCCAGGAAGGCAAAAGCACTTGTCTAAGGTCTCTTACGTAATAAGAATCAGAAGCAAATCCAGGGGAAGCAAGTTCTTTGACCCTTGAGGCAATGGCACTGTTGAGAAGCAGAGAACAGACTCAACAATACAGGAAAATGTCCTGGGAATGAAGTCTCTCCAAAAGTGGAATAGGTCATCTTATGACATAGTAAATTCTTTATTGCTGCAGGTCATCCATGGGAGACTGAATGAGCATTTGTTAGGGATAGGGTGGGTAGGGGGAGGTGGAGAAGACATTCCTGTTAGGGTATGTATTTATTGGCCAAAATGGTTTCTGAGGATACTTTCAATTTAGAAATTCTGGGATTCTAGGTATGCTACCACAGTGCTGAGAGAGAACAAACATTTCTCTATAGAGGATAGAACTAGCTGCTTAATTAAAGAGGGTATTTCCCTGAAGGAAGCTGCTGTTTCCTGAGAATGCCATCGCTGTGTGCAAGTGAAGGTGACCGGTACATCCTTAGATGTTCAGCTGAGTCGTGTCATTTTAGAAGCTGAATTGAAATGGCCAGTGACAAGTCTAGGTTACTTACTGCTGGGAGTGGGAGGACGGCGACAAGAAGGGGGAACAAAATAAAACACAACAAAATTTAAAAAAAAACCAGTAACAGAATGAAGCGGCAAGAACCCCTGCTGTTTAATCTAAGTACCCAGATAGAATAGATCATTGGAAGGATTCTTCTTGGCATCCTATTTTGTTACATGCCTAGGTTTGTTTACTAAAATAAAAGTTTTTTTTTTTTAAATGACCAGCAATTCAATTCAAATCACAACATACTTCCTCTTACAACCAACAAAAAGCATCAAATTTCTGTAATGAAGTGCCAGCCGAAAGGGTAATTATCAGCTACACACAGACTGATTCTTATCACATCAAGCACAGTTGGATTTCAGCAGTTGCTGTCCAGCTTGGGCTTTCTCTTGTTGTGTGTATCTCTCTGTCACAGAAGAGACACGGGAGTAGGCGGCTCTGGCCTTTGAATAGCTTTCTGATTCAGAATTGTCAGAAAGCCAGTGTCTTCATCTGGAAAACACCTGGCCTGGCCACTGCAGATTGGTCTCAGCCCAATGCTACCAATTCAAACCAGTTAATTATAAGGCCATGTGCAGTAGAGTACATAGTGTTGGATCTGGAATTGGTAAAACCTGGGTTCAAATTCCACCTCAGCAACTTAATAGGTAAGTGATCATGCACAAAACACTAAACCTCTTAGAACCCCAGCTTCTACATCTGTAAAATAGAGATAATGATACAGTTATTATGTCCACATCAAGGGAATGAGGGACAGGGCAACCTTACAATCTGGAAAATCGGGGTAAAATTTTTTGGCCCTCCATTTGTACCAGAGAAGAAATCTTTTATGGGGTGTTTACTATATCTTATTGTAAAATTTGGGTTTTAGTATTTGGTCATAGGCTCTGCGTCCTCTACACCTTCTGCGAAACTCCCCCACATTCCCATTTCATTTCTTATACTCACCAGAGATATATTGAAACCCCAATGGGGAAAGTCAAGATGTAGAAAGGATAACTATATTTGTACTACTTATTTCTCAGTGTCATTTTGAGGTAAATCTTTTGTAAAACAAAGTTGCATAAATGAGAGTTATCATTAAAATGAATTCATTAAGTGGTTTCTATGCTAAATTCTAGAGACATGAAGATGAAAGCAAATTGTAGGCAAATTCTTTGAAGGCAAGAACTTTTTTTTTGATTCTGTTGTAAAGGTGAGGATTTCTATTCCCCACCCCCCCCCCAATTAATATAATCACAGAAGGAAAGAGACATCTTTATTGAATCAATTAGTCAAATGTAAACTAGGTGTGAATAAGTTCTTAACCAATCTGAAAGGATCATAGGAACTTTAGGCCATTGGATGAGAACAAATGATGCCACACATAAAATATCTTATGATTGACTGAAAGAACTAAAAACATCTCTGGGCCTAAGTATAACAACACAAGCCAAGGTTCAGGTGATTTGCCTGCCCTAACCCCAATCGATATCTTCTGAAGAGTCTTTTTAAGACTAAAGATAAACACATCTCACATTCCAATTCCATATGCAGGCCAGTTGAATGGTGTTGAATCTGTAATGAAGGACTCCTGAGAGGGAATGAGAGGAGGTGCAGAAAATTTCTCTCTCTCTCTCTCTCTCTCTCTCTCTCTCTCTCTCTCTCTCTCTCTTTCTCTCTCTCTCTCTCTGTCTCTGTCTCTCTCTGTCTCTCTCTGTCTCTGTCTCTCTCTGTCTCTGTCTCTGTCTCTGTCTGTCTGTCTGTCATTCTCTGTCTCTGGTTTGTCTCTCTGTCTCTCTCTCCTCCTATCTCTGTTTCCCTCTGTGTCTCTGTCTGTCTGTTTCTCTGTCTCTCTGTCCCCATCTCTCTCCGTGTCTCTTCCTCTCTCTCTCTGTTTGTCTGTCTCTCCCTATCTCTATCTCTATTTCTTCCTCTGGTTTGTCTCTGTTTCTCCCTCTCTCTCTCTTTCTTTCCCTATCTCTGTCTCTATCTCTCTTTGTGTCTCTGTCTGTCTCTCTATCCCTATCTCTCTCCATGTCTCTGTCTCTGTCTCTGCCTCTCTCTGTCTCTCTCTATCTCTGTCTCTTTCTCTTTCCCTTCTCTCTCTCCCCCCCCCCCGCTCCCCTTAACTCTCCCCCCACCCCTCCCACCACTTACATATACCAGGTAATATCTTTGTGAACTTCAAGAGGTCTGGAGTTTCAGTAGCAGTGTTTCCAGAGCAACAATAGCTGGTGGCAGGGTAGTAACCGCATCAAGCGATGATATATATACACACCCCAGACAAACTAGACAGACACACTGAGAAATGGCAGCTTCAGGGTCTACAAAGACCCTGACCTAAGAGCCCAGCTGAGAGTTATACCTAAGGGTGACTTCATGAGGACTCCACAAAGGAAGGAAAGGACTTCTGGTAGCCAAAAGTTGAGACTTTACCCTTTGGCTATGTTGCTAAGTTATAAGCCCTTTCTCCCCAGGGATCTTGTGTGTTTAAAGGGAGAGTAACACTCCCAATTGGGGCAGCTCGTGGCCCAATGGATAGAGTGCCAGGCCTGGAGTCAGGAGGACCTGAGTTCAAATCTAGCCTCAGACATTTACTAGCTCTGTGACCCTGGGCAAGTCACTTAACACCTTTTTGCCTCAGTTTCCTCATCTGTAAAATGAACTGGAGAAAGAAGTGGCAAACCACTCCAGTATCTTTGCCAAGAAAACCCTAAGTGGGGTTCTAAAGAGTCAGATACAACTGAACAACAACACCACACTCCCATCTCTGCAAAAACTTTTCTTTGCATGCCTACTTAATAAATACTCCTTTCTAAAAAGCTCATTAAATCTGACTTTAATGGAGAACACACTGTTCATGAATGACAGTACTTGTAACCCCAGTAATCTACAGGGTTACCCCTAGGACTCTGAGTAGTGGTAGTCAGTTGCCCTTTGGGGAGGACCCAGCCTGTCAGTTCCAGTGGGACTTGAGGAAGTAGCCCTACAGGCAGTGCTGCCTTCCCATTAGATTATAAATCATAGATTTAGAGCTAGGAGGGACAAAAGAAGTCATCTCATCCAAATTTTGCATTTTATGGATGAATAAACATTGCACCAAAGAGTGAAGTAAATGTATTCAAAATTACAGAAGCATTGACATATTCAAGATATGAACCCAAATCTTCAGACTACAAAACCAGAACTCTTTCTATGGTATGTTGAACCCGCTATTACTTAGCACAAAGCTTTATACAAATTTCATTGCTCTTTGTTGTTCAGCTGTTTCAGTTATATGTCACTCTTTGCAACCCTCTTTGGGCTTTTCTTGGAAAAGATACTAGAGTGGTTTGCCATTTCCTTCTCTTGCTCACTTTATAGATGAGGAAACCAAGGCAAAGAGGTTTAAGTGACTTGCTCTCCCCTGAACTTGTCTTTTTGAGTTACCAGTTTTGGGGTCAGATTTGAACTCAGGTATTCCTGACTCCAGGCCTGGGGCTCTATCCACTGGGCTGCCCTTACACAAATTAGGTATGTATTAAATGTTTGTTAAATTGATAATGGATCTAGAGCTAGAAAGTACCTTAAAGCCCATTAAATCCAACTTACATTTGGGGAAACTGAGGAACAGGGAGGTTAGATGATTTGCCCAGAGTCACACAGCTAGTAATTGTCTGAGGTAAGTTTTGAACACAGTTCCTCTTGACTCCAAGTCTAATATCCTAAGAGATATTGCCTGTCTTAATTGAATTAAATTAAAACTTGTTAATTTTCACCAACATGTGATAGTCGCTGGTTCAAATTAGTGATGCTTCACATTTATTACAGTACAGGTGAAATGAGGACATGGGTCTTTGCAGCAGTAGGAGAAATACCAGAGGCTGTTGCTAGCTTTACTCCTATTTTTCCCTTGTAGGACCGTCTTGAGGTTTATCTGAACCTCAAGGTGATTTTCACCTAGTCACTGACTAGGCATAGGTTAGGTGAGGGAGGATTGTAGGAAGTGGAGATTGAAGAGGTTGGAAAGGTAATTGGAGAGGAGTGCAAAAAGTCAAAAAGACTTTGCAGAAGACACTGACCAGGCATCCCCACTATACCCTGAGGCAGAGAAAACGTTAATGCAATTCATTTACCCTAACACATCTAGGAGTGAAGGTTAGGATCAGAATTGCCTTTCAGGAAGGCAATTATAAAAATCTCAACTGCAGCCCAAGGGGGCGGAGCTGGAAAGCAGGGGCTTCCTTAAGTAACCCCCCCCCAGTCCCTCCAAACACCTATAAAAAATGTCTCTGAACAAATTCTAGAGCTGAAAAACCCACGAAATAGCAGAGGGAAGCAGGGCTCCAGCCCAGGACAGCCTGGATGGTCGCTGGGTAAGGTCTATCGCACCATGCTGGAAGCAGAGCAGAGCAGAGCCCATCGTGGACCACACCAGGACCAATTAGACTAGAAGCAGGCAGAAAAGGCGTAGTGCCCTGAATCACTGAGCTGTGGCAGTTGCCAGACTTCTCAACCCACAAACACCAAAGACAACAGAGAAGGTTAGTGGGAAAAGCTGCTGGGACCCGGTGAAAGGAGTTCACAATCAGCCACCAACCCGGGGGAGGCAGAGGTGGTGTAGTTCTGAGGCTGCTTCCAGAACTACAGCTGCAGTTGCTTCTGGCCCCCCTGGTGGGAGGAATTAAGCAGCGGATTAGAGCAGGAGTGCAAAGCCTGCTTTGCCCTGCCTGGATCTGGGCCACAATCCTGGTTGGTGGTTCTTGGGGGAGAAAGAGCACTGGTGTGGCAGAGATTTCTGTGTGGAAGTGGCTCTGAAAACAGCAGCACAACCCATCAATCTTGGGACAAAGTACTCTCTGCTCTACAAGCGGTCATACCTTGCTGAAAAACTCAAGGGTCAAGTAGTTGGCTGGGAACATGGCCAGGCAGTGAAAACGATCTCAGATTCAGATTCAGACTCAGACTTTGGAATCTTTCTTTGGTGACAAAGAAGACCAAAACATACAACCAGAAGAAGTCAACAAAGTCAAAGAGCCTACATCAAAAGCCTCCAAGAAAAATATGAATTGGTCTCAGGCCATGGAAGAGCTCAAAAAGGATTTAGAAAAGCAAGTAAGAGAAGAAGAGGAAAGATTGAGAAGAGAAATGAGAGTGATGCAGGAAAACCATGAAAAACAAGTCAATGACTTGCTAAAGGAGACCCAAAATATACTGAAGAAAACAGCACCTTAAAAAATAGACTAAATCAAATGGCAAAAGAGCTCCAAAAAGCCAATGAGGAGAAGAATGCCTTGAAAAGTACAATTAGCCAAATGGAAAAAGAG
>CM053622.1:132920438-132942350 GCA_028646595.1 Phalanger gymnotis
GCAGGTGAGGGGGAATGAGTGAACCTTGCCCTCATCAGATTTGACCTGAAGAGGGAATACCATACGTACTCAGTTGTGTATCTTACCACACAGGAAAGAAGGAAGAAGAAGATAAAAAAAGGGGGATGATGGAACGGAGGGCAGATGGGGATTATAATCCCCATTATAACCCCAAGATAATCAAAAACAAACACTTTCGTAAAAGGACAGGGTCAAGGGAGAAAATTCAATAAAGGGGGATAGGTTAGGAAGACGCAAAATATAGTTAGTCTTTCACAACATGAGTATTGTGGAAGGGTTATACATAATGATACGCATGTGGCCCATGTTGAATTGCTTGACTTCTTAGGGAGGGTGGATGGGAAGGGATGAGGGGAGAGAATTTGAAACTCAAGGTTTTAAAAAAGTAGATGTTCAAAAGTAAAAAAGTGTTTTTTTTTTCATGCAACTAGAAAATAAGATGCACAGGCAATGGGGCATAGAGATTTATCTTGCCCTACAAGAAAGGAAGGGAAAGGGGGATGGCAGGGGAATGGGGTGACGGAGGGGAGGGCAGACTGGGGAACAGGACAACCAGAATATGTGCCAGATTGGAGTGGGGGGGAGGGTAGAAATGGGGAGAATATTTGTAATTCAAACTCCTGTGAAAATCAACACTGAAAACTAAATATATTAAATAATAAAAAAAATTAAAAATGAATAAAAATGAATATGCTGGTTATTAAACCATTTTTGCACTTTATTGAAACAGATGATATTAGGAATAGCTCATTTAATGTTCAGTCTTCTTTTTGTCTTCAAAGCCAGGCAGAGTGGGAGACTGGAAAGAGCACTGGACTTGGTGTTGGGATTTTGGTCCAAAACCTGGTTTTACTACTTGCTCCCTCTGTGGCCTTAGGTATGCTACTTAATCTCTTTAGACCATAGTCTCCCTATCTGTAAAATGAGGAGCTTGGATTAGATGACCTCCACAATCCCTTTCAGCTCTAAATAAACCTGTATTCCTGCCAAAAGGCCAGATTGCAGTATTTTCATGGTCTGAAAATGAGTACACTCTTAGAAAAACACAATCCTTTGTTTTCAAGAAAGGAAAATTTTTTAGGGGAAAAATGTGGTGGCCTCTCGAATGTTAAGTAGCTTTTCTAAAACTATTTTAATGAAGAACTGAGAGGGAATCTTCAGAGGAAAATGGGGAGGGGGACTGGAAACATTCCTCTTCAAAATGTTAGATACGTAAGCTTATAAGCTAAGTGGAAAACCAGCCCCAAGCAAGACCTATTTGGGACTTTTACCAAACTCTCCACTTAAAAAAAATTCCAGGGAATTGTGTTGAACTTTAGTTGGCCCTTAGGTTGATGAATCATTGCCACAGCAACCCCCGCATTAATGCATCTAAAATTCAACAGGTTCTTCAGCTCTCCATACAAACACCAAGTAGTGCCCACATTCATTATCAGTTTCTCACATTAAATTCTCACCCTGGAGATCACCACTGCAACAAAACCTTCCTTCCTTCTTTATTAGTGCCCTGACTTAGATTACTGTAATTCCCTTCACTTAGGCCATGAGTCTTCCTCATAATTAACCTTTCTTTTCATAACTTAATGGATGTCATAAGTAAGCAGGGTCTTAGACATGCAGCCCAGCCAGCAATTCATCCCTAGGGCTTCCTTTCATGGATGTACCAAAACATTTTTAAAGGACTCTTGAAAAACAAACAAGCAAACCTTTTTTAATGATACAATAGCAGGTAGTGAGTTGCTTGGACTACTGATGGGAAAACGCCTTTATTATTTTGTTGATGGTCCCATTAGACCTGAGTTTGATTTTTTTTTCTTTTTAAGTAAAAGTCAAGTTCATCTTCGTTCAAGTGAATTCTGTAGATTGCAAACAGTCCTTTTTCTGCATCCCCAGGGGGAATCTGGCCTTGAGTTACTTGAAGTTGAAATATCAGCAAACAGCTCCCTCCTTGAAGATGCTGGCATTTCCTGAATGTCCTCAAACTTACCCTATTTTGTTCTTCCTAGCATGACTTTTTAAAGTATAAAGCACTATATTTCCCTAAGTCCCTGATGTGAAAGACAAGTCTTTGAGCAAACCATAAAGAGAAATGAGGTAGAAAGGGAAAGAGAGTCGTCTCATTTGAGCCATCTTAATGACAGTGAATAAAACGGAGATCTCCAAAGTCATGGGTGAACTAGTCATGGGTGAACTAGTCATGGGTGAACCTACTGTACCTTCCTGGACATTTCTGGAAATTTTTCTTTTCTAGTTGGGGACTACTCATAGCCTTGTTCTCATGCTTTACATGTGGTTTCCTTCCTCTACTCTTTCCTACATCCATGGCTTTCACTCAGTCCTTCCTTTCATCCCATGCTGTCCACCATCTTGGCCTCTAAATCTGCTGACTAAGTCAGCACTATTAAATCTTGTTCTTCCATGGATTGAATAATAATACATGGGAGAAGTAGGAGGCTAGAGCATGGGAAAAGTACCATGTGGGTGGACATGAAGAATGCTAGGGATGGGTGTTAGATGCAAACAGAGCAATCCTTTCATTACAAGTAACACGGTGCTGTAGAAAACATATTAATGTGACAGATTCAAGTTTTAAAATTGGGTTTGGATAAAATCCCTTGGGTGCCACACCTCCACCTATACTTTCTAGAATAGGGGTGGTGTGGAAAGAGCAGCAAGCTCCTATTCATGTAGATATTTCTTTAGCATAGAGCTAAAACCTTAGGGTCCTACTGCTAAGAGGTGATGTGCCACTAACTTTGGCTGTTTCCTTTCTGGATAGGGACCAAGAGGAAATTGGGAGGAGCTCATTACTGAAAAGGGGAAGCCATGCAAGAATGATTTAATCAGAGTGTCTTCAACTCTAGATCCCGTGTTATCTTCCTATATCCATGACCCTACACAATGGGGTATGCCCTGCCTTGAGTACCCTCAGTTAAGGTCATGGGTACTGATAATAAAGCTGTACTCACTGTAATACCCCTACTTTCTTCAGGCCTTTCCTTCCAATTCATTTCAATTCAATTCAATTCATAGGATCGTAGTCAAGGAACTAGAAGGGACTTCTGATTATCTAGTTTAACCATATCATTTTTTTTTCAGACAAGGAACTGAGATCCAGAGAGTTTAAGTGATTTGCCCATGTTTTACACAGTTTTAAGTGAAAGATCTAGGATTTCAATTCAACAAACATTTATTAAATGCCTATTATATTTGCACCACTGCATTATATTACCATCAAGGCACTTACATTCTACCTCTTTTCTACCTATGGAACCTGATGAATCCAACAAGGCCTTGAAATCTGGTTGTGAAATACACATATACACACATGCATATAGAGTGCATCATTAATTATCAATTAGTTAAAACAGTGATAAGAAATTCCCAGATTAATCAGCTTTTAAGATATATAGGTCGGTAGTGGTTAAAGAGATGCAAATTGAAGCAATGCTGACACTCCACTTCATACCCATCAGATTAGCAAAGGATACCAACAACAAAAAGACAGATGTTGGAGGGGCTGTTGAAACAGAGGCTCATTAATGCACCTTTGGGAGACCATGCTAACTGGGTACTATGCCATCCTGTTTGTGAATGGGTATAATCATTTTGGAAAGCAATTGGAATTATACACAAAAAGTCACTAAACAGAGTCTGGGACTGTGATGAAATACTATTGTGCTGTAGGAAATGAGGAAGTAAATGATTTAGAAAAGACAGGGAAGACTTACATGAACTGATGCACGGCGAAAAGAGCAGAGAAAAGAACAATTCATACTGTAACATCAATATTATAAAAATGAACAACTTTAAAGACTTTCATAAATTGATAATGAATGAAACAAGTAGAACCAAGAGAATGACATATATAACAATGACAACACCATGAAAACAGCTTTGAAAGCTCTAAGAGCTATGGTGAGTGCAACAATAATCCATGATTCAAAAGGACAAGTAATGGAGCATGCTACTCACCTCCTGACAGTGAGAAGATGGATTCAGTGTGCAGAATGAGACATAGATTTTTTGAACATGACCAAAGGGGGAAATTTGTTTTGCGTGACTATCCATATTCGTTACAAAGAATTTTTTTCTTTTTTCTTTTCTCAATGAGGGGTGGGAATGGGAGGGAAAGAAAATAGATTTTTGTTAATTAAAAGAATAAAACTTTAATAAAGACATATAAGTAGTCTTCATGGAGGGTTGACTCCCCAAGGGGCATCTTACGCAGAGAGAGTAGGGGCAGAAAGAGAAAAGGGGCTAGTTTACCAAATCAAAATTAAGAAACGCTTTTTACAAGGAAGTTCTCCCACTTGGAGCAGCCCCCAAACCCACAAGCAGTCACAGGATGGCAGCTTATACAGATTTTCCTAATGCTTCGAAACATCTATGGAAATTGCTTTGGAAGAGTGACTTCATGAGCTTTAAACGTATTTGTAAAAGGATCAGTTCCAGCCCCTACCCACCCACCTCCATGCTGTTAAAGAGCATTCATTAAGATGCAATAACAACATGTTTATACAATTGTTTGCTCCTCAGACTCTTTAGGGAGCATTGCCAACTCTTTATTGGGAATTTAAATGTGCATAGCAAGCAGAGAAAGAAGGACGAATACATCATCTCCTAGAACAAAGGTAACAAATAGAAGCTGGGAATGTGTTTCTGGTAGGATAAACACACATAAAACCTTCACTGACCCTTAGAATGCATGGAACACTCAACGTGCTGTTTATGCAAAGGGAAGTCACTTTGAAGAATTTCAGAGAAAACCAGTAGGACTGTTTGTCAAGTCACAAATCTGAAAGGCACAGATCAAGAACATCAAAAAATATTTATGTGAGCTTCTCAAAGTGTTGGTGAAATCACTAATCTGCCAGACAGAGACATTTCCCATAGATGTGAGGGCCGTGGGTTTTTATCTGTTTCAGGGTGGTAGGTGCCATCTGATCCATTGAGTGGTTCTTCCTGTATACCAGGCAAGTACTGAAGGAATACAAATACATACCAAAGAGCAAGGAAAGAGGACTTATCCTTTATGATTTTTTTTGGTGGGGGAAAAAACAATGGAACATATCTATAATTACTTCCTGAGCACTTATAGTCACTCACCACTTGATCTGAAAGCTCGTAGATGAAGCTCCCACTCCACACTTTTTTAAGTGGAAACATTAAATCTGGGGAAGCATAAAGAGAGCCAGGTAGTGCTCAGCAGAGAGCATGATTTCAATTAATTTTTTTTTCCTTTTTTGAAAGTCACTTGGCCACTGACATTCTTTTTCAAAAAACTTTAAGAGTTTGTGGGTTTCTTTTTCTTTCTTTGGAAGACTTGAAAATTAGATTAGCAGGACCTTGACTTGTAGTTTGGGCTCCTTTTTACTACTGGTCCCTTCATTATCAAGCCTCCTGTATTTGAAAGAAAAGGAAGAACTGGAAGAGATCCCAGATTTTACTTACATAACACTTTTTTTTTCTAAGAGGCTTCAAAGAATGACCTTCCAAGGATAGTTTATATGATGCCCCTCTAAAAGCCTGGGGAATAAATGTCAGTTATCCACATGCTATAACTGGGGAAAATGAAGAACTAAGATAATATGCAACATGGCAGATAAGTATAGGACTGCAGGGCTTGAATGTATTAGATGACTCAGTGGCACCTGGAACCTCAAAATTAGAATTGTAGATGAGGATGGTCTTTAGAACTGAGACTTCCTTTTCTTGCTTCTCCACTCTGGCTCACTTCAATCTTCACTCAAATTAGCAAATCAGGGGTTCCCAGGTAGGGATGGCCACACTGCTGTTACTCACTTTCAGGATCTCTAGGGTCCTACCCTAGTGGATAGAATATACTTCTACTATTTATAACTGGAACTTCCGGTCGCTCATCATTATTTTAACCATTTCACAAATCATTCAGGATGATACCATTACCTCTCAACCAGGAGCATTTTGAAACAAAGCAAAGCAAGAATCATTACAATATAACATTATACCCATAAGCCTAGGATATAATCTCCCTCCAATGGACCCAATGTCCATGTGGGAGAGTGAGTACAAACTAACAAAACTGTGGTAGGGAGATACACAAGTAGTGAACACATGTGCCCATGGCAAATCACAACTCAGGACTTCAGGCTTTGGTGTCCATTGTTCCTTCAGGAACGTCATGGGTGACAGTTAACTAAAGGGTGTAGCTGGTCCTCTCTGTCCTCTTGTTTCAGCTTTGGATCACTCCCATCATTCTTTGCTTTTGCTCCTATGCCCATGTGGCTGAATGAAAATGGAGAAAATCACACAACCATTCCGAACTGGGTCCACTACAATTGTACGTTCTACAACCTCGACTGGTCCCTCACTACTGTAAGGCAATCCTACTATACCTGCCCTATTCTCACTATCCCACTGTCCAGAGCAGCTCTTTCAAATCTTTTCATCTCTCCTCGAGCCCCTACTCTCTCAGCTTAGAACTTTGCCTCATATTTTACAGAACCAATTGATGTCATTCACTGTGAAATCTCTCTCATCCCTTCTTCATCACTCATCATTCAGATGCCTTCTTCTACGATCTCGTCTTTCACCTCTGTCTCCAATGATGAAATGGCCTTACTCTTTACCAAGGCTAATTCTTCTACTTGTTCAAACAATCCTATTCCATGTTTTCCCACTTTTTCCACTTATTTTCAATTTCTCTCTGTCTACTGGCTTATTCTCTATTACGTGAAAATATGCTCATGCCTCCCCTAGCCTGAAAAAAAAAGCCCTCTCACTTGATCCATCCATCCCAGCTATCATCCAATATCTCTTTTGCCCTTTGTAGCTAAAGTCTTCCAAAAGGCTGTCTACAACAGGTGCCTCCATTTTCTCTCCTCTCATCCTCTTTTCAACCCCTTACAATCTGACTTCTGACCTCATCCTTCCACTAAAGCTGCTTTCTCCAAAGTTACTAATGACTTCTTGGTTTCCAAATCCATCAGCCTTTTCTCACTTGTTTTTCTCCTTGACCTCTCTGCATGCAGCCTTTGATGCTGTTGATCACATTCTCTTCCTTGATGCTCTTCTTCCTAGGTTTTCAAGACACCTCTCTCTTCTGGTTTTCCTCCTACCTATCTGACTATTCCTCCTCTTTCTCCTTTGTTATATCCTCTTCAAATATTCCTCAGGGTTCTATCCTGGGCCCTCTTCTCTTCTCCCTCTATAGTACTTCACATGGTGATTTCATCAACTCCCAATGAATTTAATGGCCCTTCTATGCTGATTATCAAATCTATCTGTCCTTCTCCAAACTCTCTGCAAACCCTCCACTCTTGCATGTCCATCGCTCTTTCAGATATCTTGAACTAGATGTCCGGTAGATATCTTAAATGTACCATCTCCCAAACAGAAGCCCTTCACAACCTAACCCCCTCCTAGCTTTCCAGTCTTCTTGTGCCTTACTCTCCTACACATGCTCTTGGATCCAGTGGTCTCCTAGTCCACGAATAAGATGCTCATTTCTTGGCTCTGAGCGTTTTCTCTGGCTGTCCTCTATGCCTGGAATGATCTCCCTCCTCTATTCCACCTAGTGACACCCCTCCCCCCAGCTTCCTTTAAGTTCTGGCTAAAATCCCATCTTTTACTAGGAGCCTTCCTCAACACTTTTTAAGTCTAGTTCCTTTCCTCTGTTAATTATTTCCTATTTACCCTCTATATGGTTTGCTTTGTATAAATTTGTTTGCATCTTGTCTCCCCCATTAGACTGTAAGCTCCTTGAAGGTAGGAAATCTATTTTGCCTTGGTATTCCCAACGCTTACCATAGTGTCCAGCACATTATTGGTGCTCAATACATGTGTGCTTATTTATTGCTGGGCAGGGTCACTTCCTTATTGGTTTCTACATGCCATTAATATCCTGGACTGCTGGGGTACTATTAAGATCTTTTAGACAAAACAATTTTCCTAAGCCTTGGATCTTCAGAGCTTTTCTTGGTCAGCTACTTTGCTTGGTCTAATATCTTTCATCCAAAAGCAGTTCTCATAAGCCCGGCATCTACAAAGCTCTCCCAGCAGGCTCCCTCACCTGGGTTCTGAGGGGTTTCTACTTTTCAAGCAGTAGATGGCAGTGCAGAGAAACATAAAGGTAGACTTGTTTTTGTCCAATCAGTTCTAACCAGCAGCAACCTCCTTCCAGGTAGCAGTGACTGAGCTGAGATCTTGCAGTCACTCAGCTCCGAGGTTACTTCTTGGACCTAGTTCTGAGGATTCTGAGGTCCGATCTTCAACAATATTACTGTTTTAAAAGCAAGATCTCTCGTAGGCTCATCTCTATCTTTTTTTAAAATAAATTTTAATTGGTATCTTTGGTTTTGATATCACCTAAATTCCTTCTTGTATTCTTCTTCTTCCTTCTCCCAGAGAGCCATCCCAAATAACAAAGAATATTTTTAAACAAAAGGAGGAAGAAGAGGAAAAAAAATAAAACATTCAGGAAAACAAGTCAACTCATCGACCAATTCTGAAAATACATGCAATGTTTCACACCTATAGAGCATGGGGGCGGGGGAGGTGTCAGGGAGGGAGGTGTTTTTTCATATTTCTTCCTAGTATCATTTTTGTTCTTATTAATTTTGCAACATTTTACTGTGGTGATTATTTTTTCTATTTATATTGTAGTCATTGCATAAATTGTTTTCTTGGCTCTGTTTATTTCACTCAGCATTAGTTCACGTAAATCTTTCTATACTTCTCTATATTCAACTCAATGCACATTTATTAAGCACCTCCTGTGTGCACTGTACTAAACATGGGGGATACAAAGAAAGGCAAAAAATAGTCCTTGCCCTCAAGAAGGGAGACAGCATGTAAACAACTATATACCAACAAGGCTAAATGGGAGATAATTTCAGAAGGAAGGCACTAAAATTAAGGAGAACTGGGAATGGCTCCTTGTGAAATTTTAGATGAGACTTAAAGGAAGCCAGGAGGTAGAGGTGAAAAGAAAAAGTATGCTAGGAATAGGGAACATCCAAGAGATGAAATTTTTCAAGGATCATCTAGGTCAGAGTTACTGGACTGAACAGAATGTGGTGGGGAGATACTTATTATCATATTAATAAATTTTAAAAGCCTAATAATATTTCATTACATTCACACACAGTTTATTCCCCTATCAATGGGTATCTACTTTGTTTCCATTTCTTTTCTACTACCAAAAGTGCTGCTATAACTATTTTGACATAATGGGGATTTTCTTCTTATCAATGACCACTTTGGTTATATGCCTAGTACTGGAATCTTTGGATCAAAGAGCCCAGACACTATAGTCACATTATTTTCATAATTCCAAATCAACTTCCAAAATGCTTTATTAATTAACAGCTCGACCAACAATGAACTAGTGTACCTATCTTCCCATGACCCCTTTAGCAACATTGACTATTCCCATTTTTTGGTATCTTTGCCAGCTTTCTGGGTAGGGGGAGAAAGCTCTGAGTTATTTCAACTTGCCTTTCTCTTATTATTGAGTTGGAACATTTTTTCATACGGTTGTTAATTGTTTGCAATTATTCTTTTGAGGACTGTTTGTATCTATTGACTGCTATCTATTCAGGAATGGCCTTTGATCTTACATATTCCTACATCTGTTAGTTATCAATATATTCTGGATACTAAATTCTTATTTGAGAAATTTGATACAAAGATGATCTATCTTTTGTAATTGCCTCTGTCACTTGTGGTTAAGAACACATCTCTTACCAATAGCTGTGAAAGGTATATGATCTGCTTTTCTTCTAATTTTTTTTATAGTATGATTTTAATAGTCAAGTTACATATCTATTTATTGTGGAATATGGTATAAGATGTTGGTCTAAGCCTAATTTTACACTGCTTTCCAGTTCTCCCAGTAGATGTTATCAAACTGGGAGTCCTTTCCTAAATGATGTATGTTTTGGGGTTTATCAAACTCTCTGTTATTGAGTTCCACTATTTCTGATCCTCTCTTTCTAGAGTATTCCATTTGTCTACTACAATTTTTAAACCAATATCAAATGGTTTTGAAAATTACTGCTGTATGATATGGTTTGAGGTCTGGAAATTCTATTCTCCCTTCATTCTTGTTCAGTCATTTTTCTGTCATGTTGTGACCACATTTGGAGTTTTCTTGGCAGAGATACTGGAGTGATCTGCCATTTCCTTCTTTAGCTCTTTTTATAGATGAAGAAAACTGAGGCAAACAGGGTTAAGTGTCTTGCCCAGGACCACATAGCTAGTAAGTGTCTGAGATCAGATTTGAACTCAGGAAGATGAATCTTCCTGACTCCAGGCCTAGCACTCTATCTGTTCCACTGCCTAGCTGCCTTTACCCCTTCCTTCTTACTTTTTAAAATTGTCTCTGTTGAAATTCTAGTCTTTTTTTGTTTTTCCAAATAAATCTTATTGAGTTCTATGAAGTATCTTTTGGTAATCTGATTGAGGTAGCATCAAAGTATTCTTTGATAGTCTGATATGAAAATCATAAATTATTTTTTGGTATTATTGTCATTTTTATTATATGGGCATGGCCAATGAGCATGGAATATTCCTCTAGTTACTTAGGTTCTTTTTTAATTTCTTTTTTTTCTTTTTTTATTTCTTTAAGAAGTACTTTGTAACTTTGTTTATACAAGGATTTTTTTTTGTGCTTTTCTACAATAATCCACAACTATTTTATTCATTTTATAGTTATTTCAAATGTGATAAGCTTCTAACCTTTCTTCTAATGTCATTATTTCTGTCAATGGAACCCAAATTTACACAGTCTCCCCTTCCTGAAACTCTGGTATTATTTCTGACTCTTTTCTATATCTTATCTTACATTTACAAAGTCTGTTGATTCTGCCTTGGTAACATCTTGCACATCCATCCTCCTTTTAGTCCCATCGCGACCACTTAAGCACAGACCTCTCATCCACCTCCTACAGGCAGTCAGTCAGTCAATAAGCTTTTATTAAGCATGTATGTACTGGACTCTGTGCTAGGCACTAGAAATACAAAAAAAGGCAAAAACACTGGACTATGGGATAGGATTTTATACATATAAAATAATATATAATAACACATATCTATAATATATGATAAATAATACATTACATAGCCTGTACAGTATACTATCATATTATATGTAATACCTACATAATGTACAATAATATTTAACATAGTAATATATTAAATCTTATTTGATCCTTAGAATAACCTTGTGAGGTAGGTGTATATTACTACTATCCCCATTTTTGCAGATAAAGAAACTATATCGAGTTAGAGATATGTATACATATCCATATTTGTATCTATCTATAACATTTTATCTAGTCCTCACAATAAACCTCTCTATTTCTCCTTCTTTCTCTCTTCCCTCAATATATGTATAGATACATATGTGTATGTGTGTATATATGTTTGTGTATATATACATACATGTATACACATACCTGTGTGTGTATTTGTGTGTATAGATGCAGATGTGGATAGATGGATAGATGCAGAATTTTAATTCCCAATGAATTACTTAAAATTCAGGGGGCATTAGTGAGAACTACATCCCACAAAATGGGGAGGGCAGATTACACACATATGTACAT
The DNA here is from genome assembly GCA_028646595.1 of Phalanger gymnotis. NCBI lineage: Eukaryota > Metazoa > Chordata > Mammalia > Diprotodontia > Phalangeridae > Phalanger > Phalanger gymnotis. The sequence continues at coordinate 132,932,051 of CM053622.1, forward strand.
ACGTATAAAGAGAGGGAGCACTTTGAAAACCTTAAAGGGTTATATAAATACTAGCTCTCATTAGTATAAGCTATTAATTATCTAACTAACATCTGTTCCAGGTCCCACTGACCAGACCCTTGACATCATGATGCAGGTATATTGTACCTTGATATGTCCCAGGCAGAGTTTTCCTATCTAAGTGTCCACTGTGCTATTTTCACTAGCCACATATGGGCTGGTAGCTCTGACTCATGGATGTCCAGGGAAGTAAGAGAGAGAGAAGGAGAGGGAGATGAAGGTCCCATATCTAATGAGCAAAGAAATTTCCAGCTGACACATTGTCTCTGTCTCTTCCTACTCCCTATTTTGTGGGATGTGGTTTTCACTCCTGACCCACCCCCAGATTTTAAATATCCTATTGGGAATAAAATTCTGCATCTGGCCCATCACATTTCAAACTTGAGAAAATTCTTTCAGCTGTCCCCACCTCAACATCAATTGCAGTCCTAGGAGTGCACATAACCAAGTGAAAACCAAAGAATGTGAAAGAAAATTCTCTCTAGGTGTGTTTGAAACATGAAGCGTGTGTGCGTGTAAGTATGTGTGTGTATTATTCCCCATTAGCAAATTCAGGGTAGAGAATGTGTTGTTTTTTTCATTTTTGACTCCCTACTTTGCTTTTGCTGGTTACCTGAAATGACAGAGTAAGTCGCTTAATAGATACTTGTTGAATTGAATTGTATAACCAAGACGAATAGAACATGGTCGCTCGCCTCATGCCACTTCTTGTCTAGCAAGAGGGACCCTTTAGGTATTCATTCTGTCCTTCCCTGGGGTCCTAGGAGGCTGACTAGATTGCACAACATTGATGATCGAAAGCACATTCATAGCCCTTAGCCATGGAGACCCAGAAGGGAGACAGGCTAAACATGTTAATCATTCTTGGTGAATTCTGTGGAAACCAGTGTTAAGAAAGGAGGACAGCTCCTCAAATCTAACAGACTATTTATTTCCATGTAAGCTGTTGTGATTTCTTTGAGTACATCTCTGAGATCAGAGGCCTGAAGTTATACCTATCAATATATAATAGCGTGCAAATAATTCAGAACAAGTAGTTTTGATACGGTTTCATTTTGTGGCAGCAACAGTCACACATGTGTTTCTATTGACACTAGGCTGATTCAAGATATCTCATCTCAATCAGATGAAACCCGATTAAACTGGTTAGTTTTGTGCCAGATGAGGGCTGGATTTTGAGCCATACACACATATTGTTTCTCTCTCTCTCTCTCGCTCTCTCTCTTGTATTTTTGATTCTATGGTTTTATTATTCCAAGGAAACATATAAAAGTCATAGCTACTAATATGCACACTTTGATGACTATTAGAGATATTTGTGGCAGCTGGTAGTGGGGAATGTTGAGCATTTGAAGGATCATTCCAACCCTCAGTGAAATAGGATCCACTATAGTAAAGCACAAAGGAAAATTCAGTTAAAACCAAAAGAAAAGATTCCAAGAACTGTCAGCTAGCACTGCAGATCAGCCCAATTAATCCTGAGAGAATAAGCAAAGACCTTCAGAAAGACATAGCAGCTGGAGTAGTTGTAATTGATTCTTCTACAGTGTGGTACAGGCTATTTGAAGTTGAAAGGAAGGAAGAGAGGAAAGAAGGGAAGAATGAAGGGAGGAAGGGAGGGAGGAAGGGAGGGAGGAAGGAAGGAAGGAAGGAAGGAAGGAAGGAAGGAAGGAAGGTAGGTAGGAAGGAAGGAAAGAAGGAAGAAGGATGGAAATAAGCTTCTATATTTCTGGCACTGTGCTACAAATATTGCATTTAATCCTTACAACAATCCCGAGAGGTAAGTGCCATTATTATCCCATTTTATATTTGAGAAAAGTGAGGCAAATAGAGGTTAAATGATTTATCTAAGGTTTCATGGCTAGTTGTATCTGAGGTAAGATTAGAACTAAGGTCTTCTTCACTCCAGGCCTAGTACTCTATTCACTGCACCACTTAGCTGCAGTTGTTTTTAATTTAAACAGCTGCTAACTAGTGCTGTAAAGAATAAACACTTGTAAGGGCAAGACAATACAAAGACTGGAGTACTAAAGATTGTAAAAGGGTAGTTTTTATTGATAAAACTCACTTTTTCAATCAATATTGTATCAAAACCATTGTCAGAAGAAATCCAGATAAGCCTGTAAGATATAGGCATCTTGATGAGACTCAAACATTCACTCCAAAAGTACTTTGGGGATTTTTTTTTTTACTTCAGTAGGTTTGAAAGTCTTGTCTCCATTGAAGGAAGGAGACATTAATAAATATATTGTTATACCTAGAAGAAAGATTATTAAAAATCATAGAAATTTACAAATGGAGATAGAATATTAAAACATGCCACACCTCACAAAAGGCTAAGAAATTTCTCCCAGAGATGGAGATAATCATGTTTCAGTGGTCTAGGAGCTCAGTTGAAAACCTATAGGTTGTCATCAAGGCAAGACTTGGAAAAATTAACTCTTTGTCAAAGGCACACTTTTTATATACTATTTGATAAATGTTGTTTTATAACTCAGAATTAAAGAATTTGTGTCAAAAATCTTGTGAATGCAATTCCTTATCATGTAGAAGAAAAGATTATAGCAAAAGGTCATATTGCATATTAAAGGTTTTTTTTAAGATTTTAAAAATTCTATTTATTGTATGTATTGTTAATTATTTTACTTTGTCCTAAGTAATTCTCACAACCCTGTAAATCCTTGCTGAGTATTTGCTTGAGAATTTCTCTCCCTCATTGACTCAATCTCTCTGAATCTTGACTCTGCACTTGGACCAGTGGGTGCCAGGACTAAAATTGATGATATATACTTAAATATACAATAACTAAATAATACCTACACAATAACTATGTAGCAAAAGAAAATCTAATGAGAACGAAAGGGGTACAAATTTTCAAGTAAGGGCTAAGGAAGAAGAGATCATATCTTTTCATGGACTGATTCCCCATTCAAGTCTACCTCATCCTTCAGCAATCTGTTGAATAGAGTCAATTTAGCTGATGCTAAATTTTGGATCTCAGTTGCCCCAGCTGCTAAGAATATATGAGGTCAAGAATTGGGTCACTACCAAAGAAGCTAGAGCAGCAAACTGATCTAAAAGGAACCAGTTAAAAAATTCAAGAGTAATTTACAGGGAATTCAGAGAACCACAAAATGTCCAAGCTGGGATGAGTCTCAGAGATCTCTGCTTCTACAGATGAGGAAGTTGAGTCCAAGGTCACAAAATTCATATACTTTTTGCCATATTAACGTTGTTGTTGTTGTGCTGGCTCTTTCATGAGGTCAGTTTCTCCTTGCCAATACTGGCAGCCAGATGCCGCCCACTCCATTTTCCTCCTGCCAGGTTCATTTTGCTGCAGGATGGCCAAGAAAGGTAGACAAGTTCCTACAAACCCCAACAAGGTGTTTTCCCACCAGGGGAGGGATATCCAAAAAGTCACATAAAGCATCAAACATTTTGTAAACCACAGCTTGAAAAAAAGAGTAAAAGAGGGCTTTGAAGAAGCTTCCAAAGGAAGAATTTATATTGGCGGGGAGAGAGTCCTGTAGTTTTTAAGACTTCACAGGATTCTTCCTATATTTAATGGGTTTCAAAGAAGGATCTCAAAGGTCATACATATAGTATATCCCCCTCATTTTTACACACAAGGAAGCTGGGGTCCAAAGGGAAGAAATGAGTTGCCCAAAGTCATGCAGCTCTTCGTTTATTTAGTAAGTATTGATTGAGTAGTTACTATGTGCATATCACTATGCTAGAGTTTCCAAGACAAAAACCAAACAGTCTTTGCCCTATAGGAGTTTACATTTTACTGTTGTTGCTCAGTCACATCTGACTCTTGGTGACCCCATTTGGGGTTTTCTTAACAGAGGTACTAAAATGCTTTGCCATTCCTTCTCCAGGTCATTTTACAGATGAGGAAACTGAGGCAAACAAGGTGAAGTGACTTGTCCAGGGTCACATAGCTAGTAAGTGTCTAAGGCCAGATCTGAGCTCAGGTCTTCCTGATTCTGGGCCCGCAGTCCTCTATCCACTGCACCACCTAACTACCCCTTACATTTAGTGCTGGAAAGAACCTCAGAGGCTCTCTAGTCCAACACCTTCGTTTTAGAGCTGAGGAAACAGCTGAGGAAGACAAAGACATAGTCATAAAGAGCATACACTTTTGGCCACACTAATTTTATCATTGTTATGCTGGCTCTTTCATGAAGTCATTTTCTTGTGACTTGCCTGAGCTCCCACGGGGAGTAAGGAGCAGAGCAATGATTTTGAACCCAGGTACTTACTCCAAATCTAGTACAGGCATACCTCAGAGATATTGCAGGTTCAGTTCCAGACCACTGCAATAAAATGAGTATCTGAGTCAAGTTAGTCACACACATTTTTTAGTTTCCCAGTATGCGTAAAGTTGTATTTATACTATACTATAGTTTATTAAGTGTACTAGTAGAATTACGTCTAAAAATGTATATACCTTAATTTAAAAATACTTTATTGTAAAAAAAAATGCTAACCATCATCTGAACCTTTAGCATGCTGTAGTCTTTTTGCCAATGGAGGGTCTTGCCTTGATGTTGATGGCTGCTGACTGATCAGGGTGGTGGTTGCTGAAGGCTGGGGAGGCCATGGCAATTTCTGAAAATGGGACAGCAATGAAGTTTGTCACATTGATCGACTCTTCTTTTTACTTGAACACTTAGAGACCATTGTTGCTGTTCAGTCTTTTCAGTTGCATCAGACTCTTTGTAACCCCATTTGGGGTTTTCTTGGTAAAAATACTGCAGTGCTTTACCATTTCCTTTTCCAGCTCATTTCACAGATGAGGAAACTGTGGCAAGGGGAGTTAAGTGGTCATATAGCTAGTAAGTGTCTGAACTTGGGTCTTCCTGACTCCAAGGCCAGTGCTCTATCCACTGTGCCACCTAGCTGCCCCTATAGGGTTATTAATTGGCCCGATTTCAATATTGTTGTGTCTCAGTGGATGGTGGACAATGGACAAGGAAGTCCAAGGAGAAGCAGTAAGAATGCTGGACGTTTATCGATTAGGTTCGCTGTATTACATGGGCATGGTTTGTGGTGCCCCAAAACAACTAAAATAGTGACATCAAAGATCACTGATCACTATAATAGATGTAATAACAACGAAAAGGTTTGAAATATGAGAGTTATCAAAATGTGACACAGAGACAAAATGCGAGCACTTGCTGTTAGAAAAATAGATAAGATTTGTTGTCCTGCACAAGGTTGCCACAAACCTTCAATTTGTTAAAAAAAAAAAAACAAAAAAACAAAAAAAAAAACAAAAAATAAAAAACAAACCAGCCCTATCACAGAAGCATAATACATATGCCTATATTCTTTTCACCGTACTTTTGATCTGCTTCATAGCACCGTAGATTTAAAGCTAGGAGAGACCTTGAGGTCATCAAGTCTAGTCTCCTCATTTAATAGATGAGGAAACTGAGGCACAGAACAGGACATAGAGCTAGAAAAATGTGAAGTGGGATCTGGACCTAGGTTTTCCCAACTACAAGCTCAGTGCCTCGTCTGCTACTTTTGGTAGTATGACACAAAGGAATGAGTACTGGCTCAGGAGTCAGAGGACCTGGGTTCAAATCATACCTCCCATGTTCACAACTTGTGTGGCCTTGAGCAAGCCACTTAATCTCTAACTTCTTTCTCTGTCAAGCGATGGAGTCGGGCTAGATGAGCCCTGAGATTCCTTCCAGTTCTGATCTATGATCCTATAGTCTCTGGTACTAGTAATTAAGAGAAAGAGGATAATTTGTCTTGAATTATCTAAACTACTGCTTTGTTCTCTCTCACTACTAGAGATGTATAAGACACTCACTAAGAGCATGCAGTTATAATTCCATTGTAATCTATGTCTGCCTTAACTTGGAAAATAAGATATTTATTAAGCACCTACTATGTGCACCCACTACGTGACGTTTCCCTATGCCTAGCATAGCATACAGAAGGTGCTTAATCAATGTGTTAAACTGAATTAATTTTCAGGGTGCTACGTCGGGCTCTAAGGCCTAACAAGAGAGAATAACATGTTTTTTCTCTCTTTCTTCAGGTTTCAAATCTCTCCATACTTCCTCCAAAGCTGAAAAAGTAAATAAACCCAATCCATTCTGGGCTATGATCAGGCCCACAGGCATCTGGGGCTGTGCGGTCGGGTGGCAGATTGGGTACACCTGGAATGCCCTCTAACGATCAGATTCCCTCAAGAATGTTTTTTTGTACTCGACAATCCATGCTCCAAACATTTATGTGTTTATTTTTAAAGGGTCATGGCTGCTGACAGACTGCAACATTTGGGGGGGGGGGGGGAAAGGTCTTCTTTGCCTAGAGTCAATTGACCAAAAGAGATCAAAGGCCCTGTGGAATGATCTGTATCCAGCAGTTTCACTTTGTGTACAGAACTGCTGTTAACCATTAGCCTCAGCCCTGTCTTTGGTTTAACTAAAAATCATTTGGTGGTCCTTTGGAAAGGAGAGACAGAGAAGGCTTTAGGAACAGGCAGCGTCTGCTCCAAAAACAGTCTCATGTTTCTCGGTTCAAGGGAGAATTGAGTAGCATGCATCATTAATTCCTATGCAGCAAACATTCTTCACTCAGAGTGGCAATTAGCAGTAACATTTCTATCTCGTGTTGCCGTGATGAGATTTTTATGCTAATCACCACATAACAGTAAATTAATCATTTGGGCACGGTTCAAGAGGATGTATATTTCATGAGGCAGATATAGATATCAAGATCGGTTTGGTATTTACTCAAGGTAAATGGGAAGCATCACAAATTATGATGAGAGAGGCCAACAAAGAGACCACGTGAGGGAGGAAGGAACATGTGCGTCGTAGATGTGCCTATAAGAATGCTACAAGTGCTCTTGGGGTCAATTAGTGTAATCATTGGAAGGAAGGTAAATTCCCAGGGGATCCTAAACTGAAAAATCATTCACAGACTCAGCCCTAGCCCTCAAAACCACATCTTGACAATGTCAAGGGTAAAACCAGCAATTTCCCACGTTTCCCTTTAATCATTTTCCTTTCCCCGCTACAAAATTTACCCTTGTCACATTTATATAATATTTAATTGGAATTCTCAACTTGCACTTAAGTCCACATGGCTGAATGAAACAGAAATGGGACTCGTCCCAAAAGCTAAACTAGAAAGCTTTTAAGTTCTCAGGAAATGGGACGCCCACTCAAACGCAGCTTTGCTCCCCAGCAGATAAGCAGGCTCCCATGCATCGTTTTATGGAAAACAGGATGGTGGTCGTGAAATACGCACAAAGCCCTGACTTACTCCCACAACGTGCGATGTGCCTGTGGAGGGCTCGGTCCTGAGCGGCCGACCAGGGAGTGGGGGCAGCGTGATTGAGGGCAGAGAGGGGCGGGGAATGATGAGGCTTGCCTTTCTTTTCTCAGACCTTTCCTTTGTTCTTTCCCAATCTTATATAGCCACATGCACATAAGTCTCATATTCCTACTTACTCTCCCTTCCCCACACCCACCAAAACACACACCCTCGCTTCTATTACACAATGTCCTTTCTCCAGCCCCACCCTCCTCATTTCCTGTGGGACCTAGTAATGAGGCTCCAGTGACAGGCTGGGGCAGGAAATGGACCATTTCTGTCACCACCTCTTCCAACCCTCACATCATCCTTTCTTTCTCCTTTTTCAGAACTATTGCAACAGCCTCCTAATTGATATTCCTTCATCAAGGGTCTCCCTTTCCCAATCATCTTCCTTACAGCTACCAAAATCATACTCTTTTTTTTGGAGAGGGGGAAGGCAGAGCAATTGGAGTTATGTAACTTGCCCAAGGTCACACAGCTAGTAAGTCAAGTGTCTGAGGTAGGATTTGAACGTAGGTCCTCCTGACTTCAGAGCCGGTGCTCTACTCATTGCACCACCCAGGTTCCCCTAAAATGACCATCTTAAAGCACGATTCTAACTATGTTACTCACCTGCTCAGTAAGCTCCCATGGCTCCCTATTACTTCGAAGGTCAAATGCATACTGCTGTGTCTGGCATTTAAAGCCCCATCCTGATTTCCAGGCATGTTGTACATTTGTCTCTTTCATGAGCACTATGGTCCGGCCAAATTGGACCCTCGCTGTTTCATATACATGTCATTCCATCTTCTATCTTTGTACTTTTGCAAAGGCGTGATGTCCCCAAGGTCTGAAATATAGTCTCTTTTCATTTCTGTCTCTTGTAAAACTTGGTTACCTTCAAAGCTCACTCAGTTCAAGTGCTCCAACCTCCATACGGCCTTTTGTGATTCTCCCAGTCGTTAGCATCTTCCAGGTTTGCATCTCACCAAATCTATTCTCTCCAAAGTTACTATTGATCTCTTAATCACCGAATCCAATGGCCTTTTCTAAATCCTCATTCGCCTTGACCTTGGTAGCCTTGGGCACTTTTGATCCCTCCCTCCCCATTGTTACTCCTCTCCAGGTTTCCAGGACACCACTCTCTCCTGGTTTTTCTTTTACCTGACTGCTCCTTTTCCATCTCCTTTGCTGGATTATCACTTCTCAATCCAGAGGTGTCACTCAAGGTTCTCCCCTGGCCTTCTTCTCTTCTCCCACTATACTACTATTTCACTTGGTGATGTCATCAGCTCCCGTGGATTTAATTACCATGTCTATGCTGACCTCCCTGCTGACCTCCAATCTCACATCACCAGCTGCCTTTCAGACATCTCTAACTGGATGTCTAGTAGACATCTTAAATTTAAAATGTCCAAATTCCTACCTTCCTTATTTTTATAGAGGGCAACATCATCCTCCCAGTCCCTCGGACTTGAAACCTAGGGGTCAATCTGTATTCCTCACTATCCCTCACCCCCCAAATCCAAGTTGTTGCCAAAGAGTGTTGATTTCACCTCAGTAACATCTCTAAATACACCCCCTTCTCTCCTTTGACACCCCCACCTCCTTTGATAGTACAAGACCTCATCATTTCCACCCTTGGACTATTGTAATAGCCTGCTGGTAGATCTCCCCAAACCAATACATCCTCTGTTCAGCTTCTAAAGTGATTTTCCTAAAGCTCAGGTCTGATAATGTCTCCCTTTACTCAGTAAACTCCAGTGGCATCCTATTGCCTTCAGGATCAAATAGAAAATACTCTTTTGGGCATTCAAAACCCTTCATAAACTAGTATTTTCCTACCTTTCCATTCTTCTTACATCTTACTCCCCACCAAATATTCTTCAATGCACTGACCCTGGCCTCCTAATTATTCTACAAACAAGACATGTAAAAGAACTTAATGCTCTGGTAATTTTTTCTAGCTGTCCTCCATGCCTGGAATGTTCTTCTTCCCCCACTCTGCCTCCTAACCTTCCTGGCTTCCTTTAACTTGGACATTTGACACAGGCTCCTTACACTGGTGTAAAGTGGCTTTTTCTTTTTTTTCCCTCTCTTTGGCAATCAGAATTTTGCTTTAATACTTTTTTTTTACTTTTTATTTGGTTCTTACTCAAAGGATTTTTTGTTAATCTCATATTCGATTTCCTTTTTAAGTGACACATACTTTCCCCTATTTGGCTTCTGTTTTAGGCTGACACAGTCATACTCATCCCTACTTTGCAGTTATGAGATAGGATTCCTTAATACTTATGTGATTGCTGTCAGACTTTCTGCTAAAGTTTGGGGGCTGTGTGTGTGTCTGTGTGTGTGTGTGTGTGTGTGTGTGTGTGTGTACATAGGTACTATGTGTGTCATTGAAATTGCATGGAGTAAGGATTACTTGTAATTAAATTATTTATAAAAGAAACTACTTTATCCATAGAATCCAGCCTTGGGATTGTATTTTTCTTATTTTTTAAAGTACAAAAATGATTGAGAAAGATTACAGGCATCCCTTGGGGTCTTATGTCAGGTTCTTCTTCCTGATGTATCCCTATCCCCCAGGGCTTCCAGGGTCCAAGTAGGGGTAGGTGCTCCCTTTGCTTTCTCTTCCCCTTGCCCCTATGGCTCCCTGAGGAGAAGGCTTCTACCCATGCATCATTTTCCCTTCCCCTGGCCTGGTCTTGCATGTCTAGAATGTCAAGGCCTCTGATGGAGCTTTTAGAAAAGGGGTAGAGGAGTCAAAGGGGGGGGCGGAGCCAAGATGGCTGCATGAAAACAGCGTCTTGCCGGAGCTCTCTCACAAGTTCTGTTGGATTCCTATAAAAAAGTGAATCTGAGCAGATTTGAGAGAGTTAGAAATTGCGAGCAGTCTGAGTGGGGCAAA
>CM053622.1:132942850-132963408 GCA_028646595.1 Phalanger gymnotis
CCTGGAAGTTATATGGGACTCCATGCCTTCTTGGGGAGGGAGGGGGGGAGGGAGGGAAGAAAATCTGGAACCCAAAATTATGTAGAACTGTTTGTTGCAATCTAAAATTAAAAAAAATTTAAAAAAAAAAGAAAAGGGGTAGAAGTTTAAGTCCTGGATTATGCCAGGTTTCCCTACCTCCCATTAACTCTCTTCCTTCCTCTTCCTCCAAAAAAAGAAAAAAAAAACTCATAACAAATCCAGAGCAGCCAGCCAAATCTCCAGACAAATCTGCAGCCAGCTAGAGGAACCTTGGGTCTCCTTTGGCTTTGGGGAAACTCCTCGTTCCTTTTTCCTTCCCTCTTCTGATTACAAGGATGGGTTTGGTTTGATTTGGTTGGATTTTCCCTTCAGAAGCAAGTTCAGACTGGGGATGGAGGTTGAGTATCTGTGTGTAGTGTGTACCTTGTGTGTTTAATATTAGTCTCTTGGTGTGGTGGGAGAGGGTGTTGGCCCAAGAGTGCCATGTCAGGGGTAGGGAACATGCAGCCTTAAGGCCTCATGTAAGGATTTGTTTTGTAAAATTTGGATTTAGTCAAAAGGTCACACTTGAGAATCTAGAAGGCCACAGATTCCCCACCTGTGGTTGAGGTCTCACTCCTTGCTCCTTACTCCTTACTCATCCTCACTTGGGTCAGAGGAGCTGGCCAGCAGTGTTATACACGTAGCAACATTGATGTAATTAGTAAATAGGAAGAGTCTTCCCATCCCATTCCCCGACCTTAACAATTTCTATGTTTGGGCTCCAAGTCTTTTGAACGTTAACAATGACAAACTTGCCATATAATCCTGTTGTTCCCTGCTCTTGTACTCCTCATGTTGCAAACAACGACTGTTCCCTTGATCTGATGATTTCCTCTTTTCCTTTAAGCACTTTCTCCAATTAGCTGCCAGAAACACTTCCCTGGGAATAAGAGCTATCATCTCCCTTTTCTCCCTGCATCATCAGAGTTGATAAGGGGAGGTTGTCAAGATACTCTGTGCCCAGGGAGCTTGGAAAGTGAAGCTATTTCCTTAAAGGTCTTCATTGACTTCATGACATGACAGAAAAACCATTGGTTGTAGAATTCTCATTTTCTAACTGAGAGAAATAGGTGCTATCAACAGGGGATGAAGCAAAATGCTAGATGCTACAGATCTTTAACTGCCTTAATTTGTTTGTTTCTCCTAGTATTAAACTATGGTCTGTAGATTACTTGGTTCTCCATGAACTTCAATCACTTTAAAGGAAAAAAAAAATACTTGTAACAAAAAAAAAGAAAAAAAAGTCAAGTATGGTATTTTGTACTGTTGCCTGACCCTCTTCTGTGATGGGTAATGCATTTGACTGTTTGGGATTTTTTGTTTTTAAAAGCATAGCTCTTGACTTTTGCCAAGAAAGAAAAAAAGAACAATAAAGAAAAATAAATATTATTCCAGTGCAAAAATAATTAACTAGCTTAACAACTAAAATTCTACCTTTCACAGGAAGCCTTCTCCTCTTAATTCTAGTGTATTCTCTTTGTTAATTTTTTCCTATTTATTCTGTGAATAGCTTGCTTTACATATATATGTATATATATAAATATATATATATGTATATATTGGGTGTTTGCATTTGATCTTGTCCATTAAACTGTAAGCTCCTTGAGGGCAGCAACTGTCTTTTGCCTCTTTTTGTATCACCCAGTGCTTAGCATAGTGCTTGGTGCATAGTAGGCACTTAGTAAATGTTTATTGATTGATTGTTGTTGGGGAAGGGGAGTGTTGCGAGCAAGCATTAAGACAGTATGATACCATATAAAACTCATACATCATAATAGGAGGGAATGCCCCCTCCTTATCATACTTCTGTACTGTCCCCTCAGGATACATTTGGTAGTTTGTAGCTTTTTCCCCTTTCTAGACTGTCCTTGATATTCATTGATTGAGTCAACAAATAGGCAAAGCATAATGCCTGGGTCAAAATACACTGTGCACTATCCCCTCCAAGTCTTTTACTCCCCTTAATCCACCTAGTTTTTATACAAGGACCTCCAACATCTTACAGACCAATATACTCTACACACCAAAGAAGAGACCAATACTCTCATTTTTTACAAGTGAGGAAACTGAGATCCAAGCAGTTTGCTCAAGATGGTAAGTGTCTCAGGTGAAATATGATCCCAGGTCTTCCTTCTGCTACCTTGTAAAATATACTATTGGAGGCTACTGGTTCCTCCAAACGATGAGCTTTTATCCATTTGTTGATATAATTCATGCCATGTTTGTTGTACTTTCTTATTAGGGCAATGCCTATTAGTCAGCTGAGTGAACTCCTGAGTTTATAGGCCTCAATGAATAGGAGAGTGGGGAGTCAGAGATTTGACTGGATGGGATTCCCTGATTGGTCAAGTCAAATATTTGAATGTTACAAAGACAATGGCAACAGAATGTGTGTGATAAGCACCCAACATGTTGTAAACCTGTTTATATACCTAACGTGTACTTTAACAACAAATAAAAAGCAGAGAGTGCACCAGCTAAGAGGCCAGAGCTAGGATAGTATTCTGGGGACCCGAATCTAAAATAGAGCTATTTATTTCTTGAAAAAATAAACACTGAGATCAAAGAAGCAGAAAGATCCAAGTTCAGCATTAGCATTCACTAAAGGGAGTCAGATTACAGGGACAGGATGTGAAATAGCAATCACAAAATTAGATGAATTGGAATGCCAGAACAGGCACTTCAGCCGTCACAGAAATAAGCCAAGAACTACCACCCAAAGTCCAAGCTATTCTGTAAAGATTGAGTGAACAGATCAGTAGTGGTGTGGTGTGGTATTGTAGGAAGTTTAGAGGGTTACATTGGCCCCATTCTTTGCTGTTAGGAATTCTAAGAGAACCATGACTGAGTACAGGTGGACGTTTAAGGAGAAAAGAAGGTGGAATGATTTTTTAAAATTCCTTAGTTTCTTCCTGTCTTACATAATTATAGATTTAGAGCTAGAGGGTACTGTAGAGGCCATCTTGTTCAATTGGCTCATTTTACAGATGAGGAAACTGAAGTGACTTGCCCAAGATCATAAGATGGTAAATAACACGGGTGGGATTTGAAACTCTGGCACCAAACTTAGTGTTTTCCTCTGCAGTTTCGGTATAGTTATGAAAATCAGAGCAATGATGCTTCCCTAAAAGGCACTTCCAGGCTCTAAATGAATTCCGTGTTTGGCTACATAAGGGGAATGAGGTGGTAAAAATTATAGTTGACAAAGCAATGAAATTGGTAGTTTACAAAGAAGGAAGAAATAGCTAAAAGGGAATGAAACCCCAATGACTGTAGCTGTGTTATGGGAAGGTTACAAGCTGTACCTGGCTTTCCAGTTGACTGGATTATGTCATAGCTAACAATTGAGACCTTAGAGCTATGTCATCAGCTTATCCCTTCTTGGTTATGTTCTGTTTGACAATGGAAACCTTCAAGCTGTTTGAATAGGGATGAGGGCAGTAGAAGAGCCAGCCCATAGCTACTACAAGTATTGTACTGTTCTCTGAACTGGTAATGGAATAAAGGGTGGGGTGGGGAAGGGAGGAAGGGAGGGGGCGGGGACGGTTTGATGCACGGCTTCTATCCTAGCCATAAAGTGGAATTCTCTTGACCTGGCAATCTAGTCACCTAAGTTGCCTAAGAGTCATGGGGAATGGACAGAGGATCTCTCCAGCTTCCTTTAAGTCTCAACTAAAATCCCATCTTCTACAGGAAGCCTTCCTCAAACCTTTTTAATCTCAGTATCTTCTCTCTATTAATTCTTTCCTATTTATCCTGTACATAGTTTGCTTCGTTTATGTTTGTGTGTTATCTCTCCCATTTCATTGTAAGCCCCTTGAGGGCAAGAACTATCTTTTGCCTCCTTTTCTATCCCCAGCACTTAACATAGTTCCTGTCACACAGTAGATACTTAATAAATGCTTGTTTATTGATTGACATTCACTTGACAGATTCAAACTCCCTTTGTTCCAAACTGACTCCTAGTGGATGAAGCATGCAATGTAGATAGACATTGTCATCCTTGGAGGTGGAGCTGAGGACACACCTGGGAAACAATGTGTGACTTGTTTGATGGGAAGTAGTATGTAAAGCTCCTCCTCCTCCTCCTTCTTCTCCTTCTTCTTCTACTACTCTATGACTACTACTACTACTACTTCCCCTTCTCCTTTTTCTTCTCCTTCTCCTCTTCTTCTTTCCCCTCCTCCTCCTCCTCCTCCTCCTCCTCCTTCTACTACTCTGTGACTACTACTACTACTTCTCCTTCTCCTTTTTCTTCTTCTCCTCCTCTTCCTCCTCCTCCTCCTTCTTTTTCTTTTACTACTACTACTACTACTGCTACTACTACTACTATGACTACAACTTTTACTACTACTACTTCTCCTCTTTTTTCTTCTTCTCCTCTTCTTCCTCCTCCTCCTTCTTCTTCCTCATTTCCTTCTTCTTCTTTTCCTTCTACTCCTCCTCCTCTTCCTCCTCCTCCTCCTCTTCCTCCTCCTTCTTCTTCCTCCTCCTCCTTTTTTCTTTTCTCTCCATCTGTCTATGTTTCTGACCCTTCTTTTCTCTTTTCTGTAGAAATGCAACCAGAGGAGGTGCATTTAAACACTACTGCTACCTCCAAACCTAACTTCTCTTCCTCAATTTGCCCTCATTTTCCTATAACATTTGTTTCACTCAACTCTCCTAGAGATTACAAATATTGTTACACCTCTTTTAGAGGCTTAATGGAATTCTGAAGAAGCAGTAACTTTAACAGTCAGTTTGGGGAGACTTGACAGTAATGGCTAGAGAGGTGCTAGAGAAATGGTTTTCCTGTCATGGCTAGAGAAGAGCTGAAGAAGAGAGAAAAATGACAGGCTTCCTTTCACTTCTTGCTGAACCTGTTTTAACTTTTGTCTTGTGAAGAGAATGAAGAAAGTTCCAGTGAGGAGATTTTGCTATCGTGAATGTACTAAATGGTATGAGACTGTGTCCTCAGAAATGAAGAGGAGTCATCTGTCATTACAAAGGGTCTGAGGTGACTCTGTGATTATTCTCACAGTTAAAATGTAAATAATGATGTATCTGTTTTTGGTTTTATGTTTATTAAATTTCATTTCAGCAACTTTAAGATTTATTTAATCCTGGGAGATTAAGGGATTTAATATAGAGAGAGGTATGAGCAACCACTACAGTTTTGTAAAGGAGGTTTCTCCAGCTTATTAATTAAATGATTTTTGATGATCTGGTGGGACCTCTGACATTAGTTGAAGAATTAAGAAATGGGAAATGTGTTTTAGTTAATGAGGAAGTATACAAACTTGCCTATGGGTCACCCTAGAGCACAGGATGATAAGATTAAATATGAGACTGAGTCAAATAGCAGGCTATACAAATATGGATGACTGAGGCTATTTGCTATGCTTGCTTTCTTCCTGGTTGGATAGAGGAGCAAAGACTTGGCCCTGATCTCCTCATGTCTCCTTTTTTTTCACCTTCTCGGTGCTAGGAGTTGGATAGTCCTTGCTATGCATGACTAAGCAGCCCCCTGGGCTTAGGATAGTTATCGATTATTCTCTCTTATAATAGTCTCTATAAAAATAATTGTGTATATCATGTTTCTGGGATGGTTGAGGATTCTATCTTTATTATGTAGAAGTCATTATTGATAGATTTCTAAATTGTTGAGCTGACAAAAATCTTCTGATGGCCCATGCAGTTGGTAGTTCAGCCTCTACTCGATTAATATGTTCATTACTGGGCTAAGAATTCTCCCAGACTACCTATGCTGATGAGCCAAATTAAATACTCTCTGAAGCAAAGTTAATTGATTATTTTGTGAGGTCTCTCCATAGGAGCAAGAAGGCCAAGGCCAAAAGAGCCCAGGAGTTCTGGGACCATAACAGATTCAAGGGTCCAACTAGCCAATAGCTAATGAAAGTGAGATGGTTTCTTCCTTCTCCCCCAGTTGTACTAATATTCACTAATTGTAAAGGCCATGGTACTGGGCTGGGCTGCAGGAAGCCTGGATTCTAGCGGCTGCTTTGCCATGATCTTGCTGTCCCGCCCCCCCCCCCCCCCCCCGCCTTATTTTCATTATCTATAGCATAAGGCTAACAGACTTTCTTAGAAATAGAAGGAACCTTTGAAGCCACCTGGTCCAAATCTCCCTATTTTATAGATGAGAAAACTGATTCCTAAAGTGGTCAAATGACTTCCCCAGGTCATATTTCTCCAAAGTAAGCAGCAGAGCTAAGATTTGAACCTAGCTCCTCTGCCTCCAAATCCCATTCTTTTCCAGCTGTGATGGAGAAAGAGATGGTTTGAGCCATAAGACTTCTGAGATCTGTTTCATCTTTCTTTTGAGAAAGGCAGCACAGTCTATTGAGAAGTAGTATGGATCTAGAACTGGGAAGAGCTGGGTTAAAATTCCACCTCTAATTCTTCTGGGTGTGTAGCCCTGGACAAGGCACTCAGCCTCTCTGGGTCTAGGTTTCCTCATCTATAAAATGGGCTTAATAGTACCTGTAGTATCTACCTCACAGGATTGTTGGGCAGATTGAATAAGATAATGTGCATTGAAATGTTTTGCCTACTTCAAAGTGGAATACAAATTATGCCAGCTCTCATCATCATTAGGATCATTATTATAATTAGACACCTTCAGAGTTGTGGTATATTCTTTGGAATTTCCTAGTCATACCACATCTTTATCTTTTGAAAATAAACATGATTTTTGGAAACAGCCAAAAGTCATTCATAGCAGAGTTTTGTTTTTAAGATGGGTTTTTAGGTTAGAAAATAGTTTTGATTAAAAAAAGTCATGGTTATGCAATAGGGGATGGAGCAGGGAGGGGACTGGCCAGTGACGGCCCTGTCCTTAGAGCACATACAACAACAACCACACCACTACTAGTAATAGCCAACATTTGTATAATGCTACTATGCGCCAGGCACTTTACACATTCACTTAATATCTTATTAATATTTCATTGGATCCTCACAACACTGGGAAGTAAGTGCTATTCTTATCTACATTTTATAGTTGAAGAAACCAAGGCAAACAGAGGTTAAGTGACTTAGATAAGGACATATAGCTAGAAAATATCTGGAGCTGGGTTTGAATTCAGGTTTTTCTGACTCCAGGTCTGGTACTCTATTACACCATATCTATATCTATATCTATATCTATATCTATATCTATATCTATATCTATATCTATATCTATATCTATATCTATATCTATATCTATATCTATATATATGTATGTATGTATATATGTATATGTATTATATATGTATATATTATATACATATATACACATATACACATATATTACATATGTATATATATTATACATATGTATATATTATATACATATACACACATATATACACATATATCTCTGTCTCTGCATATGTATGCATGTATCTATGTCTGTATGTGTGCATATGTATGTGTGTATATATGTATATATAGAGATACAGTTAGCTAGATATACACACATATGTATATATATATGCATGCATATGAATATATAAGATCAGAGGAATCTTTTGAAATTGTACCTATAAATATGTGTATATGTGTATATCTGTATGCATGTATATAAATTTTGCCAGATTCCCCCAAGTTTCAAAATGTCAGCCCAGTCCTCTGCCTATATACATAGGCAGCTAGATGGCACATTATACACACATGCACGCACAGCTCTCCTTGTTGTACATCCATACAAAGGCTTGGTTATTATGCTTTTGGAAAAACTTGATGGAAGTCCCTATCCCTCCCCAATACGTGCAGATATTCTCTGTTTCCTGTGCATTTAGTGTATGGGCACAAAAAGCCTTTAAATTGACTATTGAACTGAAACTGTGAATACAAAAAGCTCCAACAAATGATCTCTGTCTCTGTCTCTGTCTCTATCTCTCTCTCTCTTTCTCTCTCTCTCTTTCTCCCTCTTTCCCTCCCCTCTCCCTCCCTCCCTCTCTGTGACTTTCTTCTTCTTTCTCTCTCTCTCTGACTGTCTCTTCCTTCCTCTCTCCTTCTGCATCTTCTCTCCTTTCCTCTCCTCTCTCCTCTCTCTCCCTCTTCCTTCTTCTGCCTCCCCCACCCACCCTGCTTACTGTGGCAAGTGAAGCAATAACGGGGATGGGTCTCTGGATGGGGCAAAAGTCAAAAGCAAAGTAGGTATTGCTACTATTGCCTTAATATCTCCATCTGGGGCTGTGTGGGCATGAACACATGTGGCAACTGCTCCTTTTGTTTCTTGATCTTAGATGAATGAGTAGTGTAGATGGGATGAATCAGATGATATCTTTGTGAGCTTTGAAATGTACATCAGACTGGATCTCTGTCAGCAGCCACAGCAGCCATGCCTGTTGAAAAGACAGTCCTAAAGAGTAACTCCTTTGACCTAGCCAAGCAGTGAAGCAATCCAGTAACCATTTAGGGAGATGGGAGATGGCAACTGGGAAAATGATACTGGAAGGGGGAAATATACTTTGTAGGGGTTCACAAGCAATAGCATTAGAAAACCTTAAACCCTCATCATTACCCCTAAAATCCTCAGGAGGAGATAGAGAAACCACACTCTGGAAGAACTGATCTGCCATTATGAGTTGGGGTCGGAAGAATGAACCCCGGCGTTCTGTGACGTAATGAAGCTGGTTTTTCTGTGGTGCTTTTAAGCCAGTTCTCCTAGGCATAGAGTCAGGAAAGTCTAGGAGTATATCCTGCTTTAGACACTAGTTTTGTGACTTCAGATAAATTACAGGGTATTTCTAAATTCTGGACACACAGGCAAAAACGCATATTTTCGAGAAATGAAATGAATGAAATTTTCAACAACATTTTATTTAATTGGAATATTAACAAATAACATCTTCAATATGATTTCCATCCTTTGTGATGCAAAGGTTGATGCAATAACTCCACATTTCCTATGTGTCCAGACTTTAGGAACACCCTGCCTTTATCTGATTCTGACCCTCAGTTTCCTCACCTGTAAAATGTCGTATTTACCTGAGAACATCAACTGATGCTGATCAACTGAGATGATGTACTAAAACACATTGTGAACTATAAGGCACTATGTAAATGTCAACCATTATTAGGACAATTCCCAGAGAAGAATTCCAAAATATTTTGAGGAACACAGCATTACTAGAACAAGCGTATAGCCTCCCAAGCTGACAAGGCTGGAAGGAGATATTTAAAAGGATGTATATAAAAGTCCTTGTACAACTGCTTTCAAAAACCAGTCTCTAGTATCATTTTTTTTAAAGCCCAATTATCCACCTTTGACTCCTCTTCAAAGTCCATATAGTAGGAAATTTTACTCAAATGGGTGACAGTGATACTTTCTAATCCCTGTTTCCCCCAAATCCCTAGCTGCCTTCTTAAACACAGGTGGTCATCTTGCTATTTTAGTGATTGAAGGATATTATCGGTTCCTTCCTTCAGCAAATTTCAAACATAGGGGAAGTCCATCCTTGGCCCCCAAATTCTTTTTTTTTGTATAGTTCCCCTGTTCTCTTTTTATCCCCTTTCCTCATTCTTTCCATCCACATCCTTCAAAGCATAGTGTTTCAATACTGTCCCTTAGCTAGATATATGCTTCTGCCATGAACCATACAATTCAGTCCTCCCTGGGCTGTATTCCAAATTCTCTCTTTTTCCTCCCACCCCATCACAAAACTCTTCTTCTTAATGATGAACTGTCAATTAGCTCTGAAAAGAAAGTGCTCTGAGAACAGCTGGACCTGGAGTCAGAAAAAAAGTGTTCAAATCCAATATCAGATACTTACTAGTTATATGAACGTGGGCAAGTCTCTTGACCTGCTTCAGTTTCTTCATCTGTAAAACAGGGATAAGCAATAGTAGCTACCTCCAGGATTGTTGTGAGGATCAAACGAAACAATATTTGCAAAAAGCACTTAGCACAGTGCCTGGCACATAGTAGGCACTTAATAAATGTTTGTTGATTGGTTGATTGTGTGAAAAGGCAGAGTGCGGTAGAGACAAAAAAAAAAGTCCATTTTGGTTAAGGAGGATGGGGTGAGCAATGGTATAGAAATGACAAAGAGAAGAAGGAAGACAGGGCATGGTGAGTAGTCCATCTCAGTTGGAATGCAGTGTGTAACAGGCAATAATGTAAGATAAGACTGAAAAGGTAGGGAGATAAGGAGCTGATTCTTTGGTTGACATTGTGGAACCACTAAAAAGGTTTTGTACAGAAGACGAAGGTGGTCTGAAGAATAATCTGGCAATAGTGTGAACGGTGGATATGTGTATGTGTGTGTGTATGGGGGGTGAGGCTGGAGGAGAAAGAACAACTGGAAAGTTATTATAGTAATCTAGGTAAGAGGTGATAAAAATAGGAAAGGAGATATAGTAGGTAAGTTAAAAATGAGGAGATTGAGAAATATGGGGTGTTTAATGCAGCTACCGAAACCTAAATGATCATTATTAAATTATTAATATGATTTTTGTGAATAAAATATTTAATTTTATTGATTTAAATAGGTAAATAAACTTAAGCCTTAGTAGCTTAAACTGGACTGACATTTGGAGTACCCCATATTTCAGAAGTAGAATTGATAGTTATGAGCAAGCAATTGCATATGATAAAGTGAGAAAACAGGGAAAATTAAAATATGACTCCCAGAGGTATTTACATTTTAAAAGTAAATAATAGCTTAACCCAAAGGGACTGATGGCAAAATTTCAGACATTGGCAAGCAGGTGATGAATACAATTTTGAGGTATTTGAGCTTCCCCTGGAGCCCCTCAAATCTCAGCTCTTTAAGCATGTTTTATTCTAACCCCAGTTATTGGTAAGCCATTTGAAACCAAGTCAGACCTCCTAATTCTTCAGGATAGACAGGCACTAGTTCTTTTTTAAATTTTTTTTTTAGTTTTTAACATTCACTTTTATAAGATTTTGAGTTTCAATTTTTTTCCTCCCTCCTTCCTCTCTCCCCTCCCCAAGATAGCATGCAATCTGATAGGCTATACATGTGCATTAAACATATTTCCACATTAATCATGCTGTCAAAGAAGAATCAGAACAAATGGGAAAAGCCACGAGAAAGAAAAAAACAAACAAAAGAAGAGAAAATAGTATGCTTCTATCTGCTTCAGACTGTATAGCTCTTTCTCTGAATGTGGACAGCATTTTCCATCATGAGTCTTTTGGAATTGTCTTAGATCATTGTATTGCTGAGAAGAGCTAAGTCTATCAAAGTCAATCATCACACCATGTTGTTGTTACTGTGTACAATGTTCTCCTGGTTCTGCTTGGTTCACTCTGCATCAGTTGATGTAAGTCTTTCCAGGTTTTTCTGAAGTCCAGCTGCTCATTATTTCTTAAGGCATAATAGTATATATAATAGGCATATATATTTTGGCAGCAGGAGAAAGATCTGATAAGGGCTAGAGCTGCTGCTAGGGGTGGATATATCTATGATAACAAACGACAGAAGGAAGGCATAACTAACAAATCATTTTATTTCTCTGTTGTCTTCCAAGGAGAATAATCTTCCGATTGGGTGAAAGAGCATAAGAATAGTCAACACAAAATTGAAACCTAAGATAAAGATGGCAAAGGCAAAAAAGTACCAAATTCATCAAACCTAAGGTCACAAAAGAACTTAGAGGTGTGTTTGATTAACCACTGCTCATAATCTTTGAAAAATGATGGAAAGCATAACGTGTCTCAGGATTCAAGGGGGTGAATATTGTGACAATTTTTAAAGACAATGGAAAAGGGTGAATTTTCAAAACTCTGAGACAGTGAGTCAGCATATAAGAAGGAAGGAAACAAGCTTTTGTTGAGCCCCTACTATGTGTTAGTTGTTGTTTCTGAGTCATTTTTCAGTCATGTTGGACTCTTTGGGACCCCATTAAGGGTCTATTTGGCAAAGATACTGGAGTGACTTGCCATTTCCTTCTCCTACTCATTTTATAGATGAGAAAACTGAGACAAATAGTTAAGTGACTTGCCCAGGGTCACAGAGCTAGTAAGTGTCTGGGGCTGGATAAGTCTTCCCAATTCCAGCCAGGTGCTCTATCCTCTGTACTACCTAGCTGGCCTACCATGTGCTAGGCACTTTACAAATTTGATCTCATTTGATTTTCACAATAACCCTGTGAGATAGGTGCTATTATTATCTCCATGTTACAGTTGAGGAAACTGAGATAAACAGAGATTAAGTGACTTGCCCAGGGTCATACACCTGGTGAGTGTGCGAAGAAGAATTTTAACTTAGATCTTCCTAAATCCAGGCCCAGTCCTCTAGCTACTGCATCACCTGGCCGCCTCTAGAAAGGAAAATAATTACTAGGAACTAGCATGGGTTTATCAAGATCCGGTGCCATCTTTTATCAGAGGTTCTGCCTGCCAGCATCCAATTTATTGGTGACTTCTGACCCACTGTTTTAACAATCTGGCTAGCAGCTTCTGTGGGGGTGTAAGATCCACCCACAGCCAGCACCCAGAAAGCTGCCAGCACCCACCAAAGCACAAGTTCTTTTGATCTGCTTTAATAAGGAAAGCAAGGTGAAGGGGTTGGCAAGCTTACTTTAATTTAGCACACAAATATCATTCACTTAGTTCAGGGGAAAAAGCCAGCACACTGAACTTCAGAGCAAATTACAAACAAATTACAAATATCAACAGACAGACCCAATACAATTCATAGTTACCAACATCTAGGTTCAGCCCAGGAGCTCAGAACAAGGGCTGGCCCAGAGTCACACGCACCACCACTGCTGCGACAAAGAGCCCCAAAGGAGAGGAGGCCAACCCCTGGTTTTTCTATCTTTGTCAGCATCAGGGGTGAGTCACACATGCGACTCACCCAGTGACCTAAAATTGTCACAAAGAGGAGGACTTAAACCCACATGGTCTAAAAGCCTCTGCTGTCCCAGACATGTAAACTAGGCCCTCCCTGGAGTTAGCCCTACCTTGGGCCCCACCTTAGTTGCCAATCCACACCAACATAGGTTTTACACCTAATAGGGGTTTGGGCCTGGGGCTTAGCACTTAGTAACATTCAAAGAAATAGCTGAATTACTCAAAGCAAACAAAAGCCAAACTCTTCAAGGGCACTTGTTGAACTAAGTGCTAAGGAGCCCATTTTGCTTACCAACACATCCACCTAAAATTACTTTACATTTATGTTGTATACAGACTTGGTATTTCCTACTTTGTTTTCATGTTGTAACCCTTAGGAGAATCAAAGCTACTGGAAGCCAAAGACTTTCATGTTTGCCTTTGAATCCCCCGCACATAGCTTGAGCTTAATAAAAGTGTGTTGAATTGAATCGAATTGAGTTCTCTTTGGTGAATGGGTTCCTAGACCGGTTATTCAGAGACTTGCTGTAAGCATAGTATGCATGGACTTCAGAAAAATATCTGAAAATGTCTTTCACTCCATTATTGTGGACAAAACAGTGTGGCGAGCTAGATGAAAGTATGTTATGTGGGTTTGGAACTGTGCTACGGTGCAGGGGAGTCTCAGTGAAAAGTGTTTGCCCATGGAGATATAGCTTCACCAGCTTTACTGCCACTCACAAGGGGAGGAGAGCAGCTGCTAACAGAGACAGTCTCAGTGGGTGACCTCCATGCCCCTAGTAGGTAAGCACATGGGGGTAGAGTGGGGGAGGTTTGGTGGTCTAGAGCCGGGGGAAGAAGGACAGAAGCGTCCATGCCCCAGTCAAAGGCCTAAAGTACGTATAAATTTATATATAGTTGACATAAAGAGCCAGTATGATACCACTAGAAACTACCCTTTTATCTATAGGACTAATAAAGTGAAAATATTCTCTAAATTACCTAATAAGGAGGGAGGAATCAGGAGCAGGGAAGTAGGACTGAGGGATAGGGAAGTAAGGAATTTAACCCTAATGGTACCATCTGAGAAAGATGCTGAAAAGGTTAATGTTCATTCTCTGGGTTTGTTAGCTTTTGCATACTTGCATCCCAGGGTGGGGAGCCACACTAATCAGACTGGTTTTCCCCAGTCCCCCATCCAAATTTATTCCATCTAGGTCTATGTCTTCTGGCAAGCCAGGGTAGGGGTTTGGGCTCATCTTTCTGCTAGTGCTAACCTTCTCCAAGAAGTGCTAAGGTGGTTGCCAGGACTTCCTCCTAAAGTGTAGTGGGCACAGACTAAAGGATCTGGGAATTCTTGAGGCACCAAGGTAACCACTCCCAGGAAGTTCATCTCAGGATTGCTATTCAGGCACCCACCGTCCAGTAAAGAAACACAAGGCAGAAGAGGCAGCCAGAAGCCCAGGCTGAGCCGCTGTTCTGGCTGTCCCATGGGAACAGTCACCTTGATACCTGGGCTGGGGAAAGGCAGCAGTCCCCTTTCCCCCTCCAGCAGGGAAAGGTTCAAATAATCCTGAAATGACAGAAGGCAGAAAATCAGAGCGATACAAAGAAGAAGTCCCTCCTTTTTAAGGTCTCTCAAGTCAGTACCTCTTTCTGGTCAGTGGTCAATAAAGGGATTGCTTGGTCATCTTAAAGGTCAGACCCTTCAATGATGAGCCATGCATGTCTCAAAGACTGTCAGAGGAGCTTTGCATATGTTCCATGGGATGAAACCCCTTCTCTACATACAATTAATTTCTGGGGTGAGGGTGAGCAGCTGTGCCTTCAAGATAAGCTCCTTGTAGAGGTAGAAATGATATTTAAGCTTGGCATCGAAGGAAGCTAAGGATTCTATGAAGCACAGGGAGGGAGGATTGCATTCCAGGCATTGGAGAGAGTCTCTCCAGAGTCACAGAATCACATGCACAAGGAACAGCATACAGGCCAGTTTGTTTGGAACACAGAGTGCACAAAGGAGATTAGTGTGCAATTAGCCTGGGATTGGATTGTGAAGGACTTTAAAAGCCAAATAAAGGGGAGTCTGTAACTGACCCTAGAAGCAAGAGTTTTTTGAGGAGGGGAGGGTCAAGGTCAGACCCATGCTGTAGGAACATCTCTTTGGCAGCTGTGTCCAGGGATTAGCTTTATTCCGTTTGGCCTAAGGCAGCAGGGTCAGGAACAATGAGGGAAAGCTCGAGAGAGGCAGATTGAAGATTCCTATCAGGGAAGGGAATAAGCATTTATTAAGCACCTACTATGTACTTTATGAATATTATCTCATTTGATCCTTAGAACAACCTCACAATTAAAACTAGCCCAAAGAAGATGGGTGCCTCCAGAGGTAGGAGGTTCCCTTTCCCTAGAAGTGGTTAAGCAAAAGCTGAATGACCCTATATTGGGGAGATTGAAGAGAAGATTTTTGTTCAAGAATAAGTTGGGCTAGATGCCATCTGAGATCCCTTAAAATTCTTCAGATTCATAATTCTGTGACTCTTTTCTGTGTGGCTCACTGTGAGTAGGGAGTTGTGTTATTCTTTATACCTATAATCCCAGTGCCGAGCACAGTGCCTGGTACATAACAGCTATTTAATAAAGGCGCGTTAATTAATTGATTGATTTGTTGCTATACTGAGATTCTCAGGGGTGATTTCAAATGTGGATTCTAATTTTAATTTCTTGGAAGTCAGGCAGGAAGAGTTGCCCATCACTAGATCAAATTTTATTTTTTGAAGGTGAGAGTGCCTTAAATGTGTTCTTGCAATTAAAGCTTATCTGATAGCATCAGAATTGTGCAGTGCCCTCCTTCCTTCTCCACTTAATCCTAAAACACAAAACAGAATCCCGTTGAACAAACACACAATGCACACTATTCTTGCAAATAGAACAGATTTATTCAAGTATTTACTCTCATCAAGGAAACAATTTTCTTTATAACTGTAAGAAAAAGCTACACTTGAAAAAAACAATAAGACTCTGGCAATAAAAGATTTTAGTCTCCCTACTAAAATGGGACAATGAGGAAAGAGTTGAGAAACATTCTGCCAGAAGGTAAAAAGTGTGCTTTGAAGTCAAGGAAGAAAAACCAAATCAACCTATTGGGCAGAAAAGAGGCCTCTTGTCATTGTAGAATACTGGATTCTGGAAAGAGTGTGCCTTCTTCCTTTTTTCTTTTGATTACCTGGGCAACATCTCCTCTAGGTCAGCAATAACATAGGAGACAACAGCCCAAACGGCAGCTGAGTAATTCATCTGCATGGGATCCAGTGCTGTCATGGTATCACCGTGGGAATGATGGAAAAAGAAATACCGCCTTATGTCATCTAGTAGATTGGCACCTGGGGAGAAAATGAGAGGAATTCTTAGTAGAGTCTGATTACATTTGCATGAAGACATGGGTAAAATTCTCTTCTTTGCACATGGGAGAGAGAATCAGCAACGTCTTCTCCTAGGCATGGACAGAAGAGAAACTTCCTATACTTCGGTGCTAGTTTGCATCACTCTTTCCACTACAACTCTTCCCTAGGTCAAGGATTCTTAATTTGTGTGTGTGTGTGTGTGTGTGTGTGTCATGGACCCCTCTGGCAATCTGGTGAAGCCTATGGACTCCTTCAGTTTCTACCTCTGTAAAATGGTTAGGTTTTCAACATCCAAAATGGAGGTTGGGCTACATGAACACCAAGGTCCCTTCTACCTGTAAAATTCTATGACTCTCTCTTAATCGCTCAATCCCTTTTGATGTAATTAACTTATTTCGGTGTAAGCAAACAGTGATTAATTTTTATAGAAGTTTTCTGAAAAGATATTTCAAAGCTTTTGAAAGTTAAAAATACAAACCCGCTATTTTGGTGCATGCATTAACTTCTGAAAAGACAGCATTAAGATGCACTTACAGCTGTGAAAAATCCATTTCTCTTTTCTAAACAGATCTTTATCAGTCTGGGGACATAATTTAATTGCATGGAATATATAACAGACATTCTCCTAATCATAATAATTATGGGCTTATAGAACACTGTTATATCCTTAATTTAGTTCTCCAAAGAAAACTTACTCTCCCTAGAATTCATAAAATGCTAAAAATACATTTAAAATGTAATTAAAAATTACTGCGTCTTTCAGCAACTTTATCGAGTGAGAAAACTTTGTTGCCAAAACAATTAGCAAATCAATTGATGGAATTTGCAGATGTTTAATTTCCCTTTTCCCTTTTCAAGGGAGGCACTTTTATGATGCCTGTGCTGTCTCATGAAGGCTGAGACTTAGCATCAACTAATTAATAGCTTCCCAACCAAGAGCCCCCCACCTGAGAAAACAATTTGCACATGGCATTTCTGAACTCACACTAGGAAACCACTGTCCATGTAAGAAAAAATAAAAAAGAAACATGGATCACAACTGTCCAAGAAAAGAATTAAGATTTGTTTCCAAAATAACATGCATCTGATATTAATGCATGATATAGCATCCTGGCACACTGGATTTGGAGTTGGGGAACCTAGGTTCATAATTCACATCTGTTACTTACACACTGTATATGGCAGTACCCTTCCCTCAGGCCAGTCACAACCCCTTTGGCCTTTAGTTTTCTAATCTGTATGTTGTACCAACACTGTGCTACTCAGAAGATGGCAGATGTTACCTTCAGAGTCAATGGGTACTCTGTGGGTACCTGTTTCTACAAATGGGAGCTCATGAGACTCTCCCCTCCTCCTTAAGTAAATTTACCTTTAATAGTTAGCTAACAGCATTTGTATAGTGCTTTAAGGTTTGGGAGAGAGACCGAGACAGAGACAGAGAAATAGAGACAGAGAGACAGAGACAAAGAGGCAGAAAGAAAGAGGGACAGAGAGAGAGACAGACAGACAGACAGACAGAGACAGAGAGACAGAGGTAGAGACAGAAACAGAGACACACACAGAGAGACACATGCACAGAGAAATAGAGAGATAGAGACAGAGATACAGAGAGAGAGAGAGAGAGAAAGAGAGAGAGACAGACAGAGAGAGAGAGAGAGAGAGAGAGAGAGAGAGAGAGAATTTTATTCAATCATTACAACAACCCTGGAAAGTAAGTGCTATTATTATCCTTATTTTATGGATGAAGAAATTGAAGCTAACTTGCCCAGGGTCACACAGCTAGTTAAATATTTGAGGCAGGATTAGAACCCAGATATTCCTGACTTCATGTCCAACTCTCTATCCACTACACCAGCTAGCTGCCTCTTTAGGGTAGGAGACAATAATTCTTCCCTTTTGCTTTTCTTCCTCCTTCTGCTTCTCCTCCCTGCCCTTATTCCCTTCTCCTTCTATCTCCATCTCTGCCCCTCACACCTACATACATTCTGGTGACAGGCAGAAACAAAGGAAGCAGACAGGTCAGAAGTATTAGCTCAAAAGTTGTAATGCTTTGGACATCTCTGACAAAGCAAATGTAGACAAATCACCAGGACACCAGAATTGCCTAATTATCTGAAAACAACTCAAAGATGAAATGGTGGAATTGTTCACCAAAATCCATTGGCTGTTGTTGAACAGCCAAGGTGCTGGAGGGCTGTGTGTACATCTGTCTGTCTGGGTAGTAGATAGAAGGCTGGGCTTGCAGTCAGGAACACTTGTGTTCAAATCCAGGTAAGACTGTCTGACGCGGGGCAAGTCACTTCATCTTTCACAACTAGTTCCTTCTCTATAAAATAGGACAATGATAGTTATCTACCTTAGAGGGTTCCTGTGAAGAACAAACCCACTTTGACAACTTTACAATGCTGTATTATCATTCTTGTTGCTTCTGTGAAGGGCCCCTAAGGATGTTTTGGAAATTAATGGCCAGTAAGTCTGACATTCCTGTGGATATGCTGGTGGAAATGTAGAGCTAAGGGAATGATCATGGGGCACTGAAACAAAGGGCACTTCTCTTAGGAGAAGGACAGCATGGTTTCTGTAAGCAGGCAATATGGTACAATGGATAGAGCCCCAGATGTTTAGGGAAGGGAAGACTGAGGAGAGACCAGAGTTGTCTTTAGAGTCGTATGGAAGTCAGTTACATGGATTCTGTTTGGAACCAGAGAGGAAGACTATATGAGCTGTTGTTGAAAGATGTGAATAGGTAAACTGAGGTTTGACATTAAGGAAAATACCCTAGTAATCAGAGCTAACCCAAACTGGAGTGCGCTGGTTAAGGAGACAGTGATTCTACTCTCAAGAAGTTTAGTGAGAATATTTGTCGCCATAAACATTATACAATCCTAAAATATTTGTTGTTGTCAAGTCATTTTTTGGTTGTGTCCGACTCTCCATGACCCCATTTGGGGTTTTCTTGTCAAAGATAGTGGTTTGCCATTTCCGTCTCCAGCTCATTTCATAGATGAGGAAACTGAGGCAAACCGTTTTAAGTGACTTGCTCACAGTCACAGAGCTAGTAAGTGTATGAAGTTGGATTTGAACTCAGGACGGATGTATACATCTGCAGCAAAAATGGTTATGGTATGAGAAACATGTACCATAATTATTTTTTTGTAAATATGTAAAATTTTTGGACAAATGGGTAGCAGATATGAGGATGTCATTTTTTGCAAATGTAAAGTGCAAACTGATGAAAGGTAGTACTTGTCATAATATAAATACTTTGTCATCCCTGGTAGAAAAGAAAAAAAGCCTTCTCAGGGCTCCAAGCAATCCTCTGAGACTCTAAGTTACAGAGAAGGTGCTGATCTCATTGGAAGAGGGAGTTTTCTCCCATGGGAATTCCCTAGACCAATGAAATCACATTCTTAACTTATCTTAACTCCACAGAATGGTCTGCCACACCTAAGATACAAAATGAATTCCTTTCAAAGACTTTTGGTTAAACATAGTAACAGAACGGAGAAAACTGAAGTTGCCTTCTAGCTACAAAAATCCTCCTAAATCCAGAAAATCCTTTACTATTTAGGCATTAACTTGGCTTTTCCTTCTCTTCAACGGGGTTTCTTGAATGTCAGAACCCATTAAAAATTAATTTAATGATGTTTTAACAATCTGGCTAGCAGCTTCTGTGGGGGTGCAAGATCCACCCACAGCCAGCACCCAGAAAGCTGCCAGCACCCACCAAAGCACAGGTTCTTTTGACCTGCCTTAATAAGGTAAGCAAGGTGAAGGGGTTGGCAAGCTTACTTAAATTCAGCACACAAGTATCATTCACTTAGTTCAGGGGAAAAAGCCAGCACACTGAACTTCAGAGCAAAATACAAGCAAACTACAAATATCAACAGACAGACCCAGTACAATTCATAGTTACCAACATCTAGCCCAGGAGCTCAGAACAAGGGCTGGCCCAGAGTCACATGCGCCACCACTGCTGCGGCAAAGAGCTCCCAGGAAGAAAAGGCCAACCCCTGGTTTTTATATCTTTGTCAGCATCAGGGGTGAGTCACACATGTGACTCACCCACGTGACCTAAAATCATCACAAAGAGACAGACTTAAACCCATGTGGTCGAAGAGCCTCTGCTGTCCCAGACATGTAAACTAGGCCCTCCCTGGAGTTAGCCCCACCTTGGGCCCCACCTTAGTTGCCAATACACACCCACATAGGTTTTACACCTAATAGGGGTTTGGGCCTGGGGCTTAGCACTTAGTGAGATTCAAAGAAATAGCTGAATTACTCAAAGCAAACAAAAGCCAAAC
>CM053622.1:132963508-133036296 GCA_028646595.1 Phalanger gymnotis
GTTATGTAGTCCAAAGACTACTACTGCATAGGGAGTAAGGACCCCCACATTCTAGCTGCTGCTCAGCTAATTCTATGTACTCTAGGCCAAGTCACTTAATTTCTATACACCTCAAGTTTCTCCATCTATAAAATGAAAGAGGGTGGTCTAGATGATCTCAAAGGTCCCTTTCTCATCTGAAGCTTAGTGATTCCAAGGCTATGTAAACATTTGGCTTGACAAAACACTACTTGAACTCTTTTCCAAATCTGCTTCTGGGGAAGGATCCAAAATAGGGAAGGGTAGCATGACACCTACCCCAAAACCAATACAGAACCACTAAAGTTGGATGTTGAAAATGGCCAACATGATGGAGGCCTCTGGTGATATTTTCCCTAAAGCCTCCAGGTTTATTTGTAAAAAGAGCTTTTCCTTTTTACTGGTCACCTGGTGGTTCCCCATCTTGGAAGCGCAAATAAAATAGGTGATTTTAGCTGAAAAGGATACAGATTTTAGGCACCAAAATAAGACCTACATGGGAAACTAATAAAATGTCTTAAAAATTATATTCAGCAAGGGAATCAACTTGTTAAGAATGTAAGCTCTGTAAATTCCCAAACAAAGGGAAATAAGTCTAAAAGAACCGATTTGTGAAATGAATATGCTTTCCAATGCTCTAAACACATTTCACTAAAAGCAAAATGTCCATTAGAGCAATATCCATTAGCTGGCTATGCCCCGCGAAAGGATTTTGGCACCCGGCAATTCATGTAAAGTGTGTTTATTATATAGCAACCCACATTTAGCTTGGGATGTGGAGGTTTTGCCGTAGAGACTGAATTGTGTCATGGAAAGAACAGTGGACCCAAGAGAACTGGGTTCTAGTCCTGGCTTAGCCACAAACTAAGTAGGAAACTTCAGGCAGCTCAATTAATTGTGCACCCCAAGTCCAAATGAGGGGGTTAAATGGATAATCTCTAAGGATCTCCAATGCAGAGCTGTAATGGACCATGGAGGTCACCTTGTCTAATCTCATCATTTAACAGACAAAGAAACTGAGGCTTAAACAGGATAAATGACTTGCCCAAGATTACACATAATAAGTAGCAAAGCCTGGATTTGAATTCAGATTTTTTTTTTTTGTTCAGTTGTTTCAGTCGCATCCAACTCTTTGTACCCCACTTGAGGTTTCTTGGCAAAGTTGCTTGAATGGTTTGCCATTTCCTTCTCCAGCTCATTTTATAGATGAAGAAACTGAGGCAAACAGGGTTAAGTGACTTGCCCGGGGTCACAGAACTAGTAAGTATCTGAAGCTGGAACTCAGGAAGATAAATCTTCCTGACTTGACTGCAAATCCAGCATTCTGTACTGTCCCATGCTGCTTCTAGAGCTAAAGTTCTAATACTCTACCAAGGACAACACAGATTGATCTTGGTTAAAATAATCTTCAAGGCAATCTGTGTGATGACAAAACAATAATTATTCCCATTACCCCAGAGAAATGAAATTCTATTCTATTTAACTCAACAGACATTTATCAAACCCTTAGTATGTGCAAGACACTATTGAGGCATTAGGGATATGAAGACACACATGAAACAGATCCTGCTCCCAAAAGCATATGTTCTATGGGGAGATACAAGCATATATACAAATATATACATGTATATAAGTACACATACATATGTATCTGTGTGTATACAAAAAACATATATCTCTTTTTATATACACATACATAGGCACACACATGAATGTACAGGTATATGAAGTATACAATATACATATATAAATATAGCATATTACATATAGCATGTTTATGTGCATGTATATATACATATATACATGTAGAAGGCTATTATATATGTATATGAATACACATATACATACACAACACACATCCATATACACAGAAACACACACATATACATATAATACATACATACATAATAAAATGTACTTGTAGGACAAGTCCATGCAAATATATATAGCACAATACATTGTAATTTCAAGATGGAGGGAGAACTAATACCTGGTGGCCAGGGAAAATCAGGTAACACCTCTCATAGCAGGTGGCTTGAGCTATGATTTGAAGGAAGGTAGGAATTCTAGGAAGAAGAAGTGGGAGAAGAGCATTCCAGACTTTGGAAAGCACCAGACACAGGGGTGGGGAACCTGTGGCCTCCAGGGTACAGGTTTGGATTCAGTCAAAGGGCTGCACTTGAGGACCTAGAAGGACATGTGTGGCCTTGAGGCCACAGGTTCCCCACCCCTGCAACTAGAGCAAAGGCGTAAATGTAAGGAGAAGGGATATCATGTATTGGGAAGAGCTGGCAGGCCAGCTTCATTGGAGGAGAGAGGATAGGAAAGAGATCAATAGGAAATAAAATCAGAAAGGAAGATGGGAACCATAATGTAGAGGGCTTTAGATGCTTGGTTAAGGAATTTGTATTACATCCTGGAAGAAACAGGAAAACATTGATGATTTTTCAGTGGGCTTGGTGATTGTCGGATTTGTGTTTTAGGAATGTCAGTTTGGCAGCTGTGGGGAAGCTGGACTGTAGAAGGGAAAGACTAGAGGCAAGGGAGACCATTTAGGAAGTTCTTGTAAAATAATCCAGGTCAAAAGTAGTAAAGGCCTGAACTAGGGTAGAGGCATTGTGAGTGCAGATAAGGGGACAGGTCTAAGAGATGGTATAGAGGTAGTATTGACGAGGCTTGACAACTCATCAGACATGTGGGATGAAGGTGAGGGAAGAGTCGGGAATGACTCTAAGGCTGTGAACTTGGTTGAGCAGCAAGAATGATGGTGGGGTCCATAATTTAATTTTAAATTTAAATTAATTTTAAATTTAAATTAAATTTTATTTATTATTATTATTAAATTTAATTTAAATTTAAGCTTGATATAAAGGAAAAAAATCTTAGAACAGTTCATTAGTGGAAATGGTTCTTAAGAAAAAGGACAGAAAGAAACAAGTATTTATCGATCACCTACTATGTAACATGCTCTGTTCTATGCACTTTACAAACATTATCTCATTCAATCCTCACAAAAACCCTGGGTGGTGGGTACTATTATTATTATTTGCATTTTACATATGAAGAAACTGAGGCAGACAGTGGTTAAGTAACTTGCCCAGGGTCACACAGCTAGTAAATGTTTGAAGCTAAATTTGAACTCAGGTCTTCTTAACTCCAGGCCCAGTGCTCTGTCCTCAATACTGCCAGTTGCCTGAACTGAAACATTTCCTTTCCTTGGAAGTTTTTAATCAGAAGCTGAATAACCATCCATTGGGCAAGTTAGCACACAGATGTCTTTGGTGTATAGGTCAATTGGCCGGCCGCTCAACTTTTCTAATTCTATGATTCTTGTGCGTCTTCTCTGGAGAGACAAAGTGTGATTTACCCATTTCCTCTCTGTATTCTTCAAAAACGAGGCTCTAATATTGTAGGAGTAACAAGACCATTTGCTTTCCCATCTTGTATGCCCCTTAATATTACAATTTTGGGGGGTGGGTGGGAGAGGAGAGTGGCCAAAGAATGGGGGAAGGAGCCTGT
Organism: Phalanger gymnotis; assembly: GCA_028646595.1. Lineage (NCBI taxonomy): Eukaryota > Metazoa > Chordata > Mammalia > Diprotodontia > Phalangeridae > Phalanger > Phalanger gymnotis. The sequence goes on from CM053622.1 coordinate 132,967,046, forward strand.
GCAAGGCCCTGCCATGGCTTCCAGAGCAGAGTTTATAAATAACACTGGATTCCTGCTGTTTTAACTCCAGAATCATTTTTTTTTCTCACAAAGCTTTAGAATTCATGACAAAAGATAAAGGGGAAGGCCTGAGGTCCTTCACTGGCTAATTAAACCATGAGAAGACCACATCATCCAGGATAGGGAACATCTAGCGTGAAGTATTTCTTGTTTAATTTCCTACATTTGAGTAATAATCTCACGGCTGCTGTAAATAGGCTAAATGACTGCTCGGAGTTATCGCAGCCACTCTGACAATATATTAACCTTTCACTCATTGCTGCAGAGCTGCTGAAGCAGCTGGGGATTTTTTTTTTTCCAAACTAGACTTGCATAAAATTGTGTGAAATTGGGTCTTGGGGAAAGGAGTTCCACTCTGCAGAACAAAGGTTGGCTGGAATAGAAAATAACACATCCCCAACTGCTTCCAACTGTAGAGAAACAGATGAAGCTTAAACACTGCAGGGCCTCCAGGGCTCTCATTTCTCCAAACCACCCTGACCCCCCCTGCTTTGACATGAGTGCGGGTTTGATTCTGAAGGCTAGTGCATCCTGCAGCATGATACTGGCCAGAGGAAAGGCATACAAGGTTTTCCTTGGTTTATTCCAAGCCTGTCGTCTCTGGAGGACCTCCTATGCAAATGCAGTTAACAGAATCGGCAAGGAACAAGAAGAGCCTCTCTAGATATAAGCTAGGGATGTCCATATGGATTGTCTCAATGTAGAGAAATACCTTTTGGGTGGTATGGGGAGATATGATCTGAAGCCTGGCCTGCCTCTGTAGATAGGAGAAAGACCAAAGGCCTTGACTGTACTTGACATTATTCTAGCTGGCATGCCCCAGGAGGATTCGTGCTCTTGTTTCCAGACTCCAAGAGGGGTACCAGGCTAGAATGATATCGGTCTGCCTCAAATATCTCCAGTCTAGGGATATGGAGCAGTGAGGTGGCACAATGGATAGAGTGCTAGGCCTCATCTTCCTGAGTTCAAATCCGGCTTCAGACACTTCCTAGCTATGTGACCCTGGGCAAGTCACTTAACCCTATTTGTCTCACTTTCTTCAACTGTAAAATGAGCTGGAGAAGAAAATAGAATTCCAGTATCTCTGCCAAGAAAACCCCCAATGGAGTCACAAAGAATCAGACATGACTGAAATGACTGAACGACAATCTGGGATATGAACATGAATTCAGAAGGAAAGCTACTTCTCTGGTCAGTCTTAAGGGGTGGGGTAACCCTTAGTTTATATTCATCATTAAACTCTGGTTATACAGAAGACCACTACAAATAGTAAACAACAAGTAAACTCATTTATCCAAGCAAACAGAATCAGAGAAGTAATACAGATTAAAATATACCAGAAAATATGCAAGAGTGAATGAGCTCTTCAGTGAAAAGTGAGATAAACATCTCAGTGCCAAACAAGAGAGAAAGCAAGGTTGTGCCCAAGGGAAGTCTTCTCTCAAGCTCTGGAAGATCAACATGTTTGTGTCCTGGCTTCCCTTACATTTCTGTAGCTCCGGAGAGATGTTGGCGCTTTTCTCTTGCAATCATCTTCCTCAACATTCTTCAGTGGTCTCGAGACAGTCCCTTCACACCTTGTGCCAAATACACAGCGTCTCACTCAGGTCCTCTCTGCCAACTAGGAGTCCCATCTCCCTCTGCTATGTTGCATGCAGTACAGTTCTGCAAAACCATCCCAGGCTTGATTGGTAGCTCACTATATAGATAAAAGGAGGTTTGGAGCTATCTTCAGACCCTAAGTTTCTTGAGGACAGGAGCCAGTGGCTTTAATATTGCAGTCTGTTCCCTTGGTAACTTGTAGAAGAGCGCCCAGCACGTTGATATGAACAGGCTGAAGTGGGTAGCCCTGATTCTTCTGAATGAGAACACCTATTTATTTTATGTGTACCATTTTGCATTTCATACAATGACTTGTTTAATTTTACATATATGCCTGGTTTACTCTCTAAATTCAACTTGGAGCTCCCTGAGGACAGAAGCTGGATTTTCTCTATATTGCAGTAAATCCCCCTCCTCACACTAAGCATCTCAAAACACTGTCTGTCCTATAGCACCTTATAGTAGACTTCCTGGCATACTGCCCTGCATAGGCTGAAGAGAAGAGTTCTCATTGCTCCAAATGGAAATTTTTGTATTTTTGTATCATTTGATCATTGAAATTTTGTAGCTTTTTATCATTTCATATATCATACAATGTCTTATGTTTAATTTTATGAATGTACCTGGCTTGTTCTGTGAACTAGACTGTAAGCTTCCTGAAGGCAGAGAAATCTCCTCCTTCTTCACTAACTGCCTGAAATTATGCACAGAGCAGTAGCTTGAACAGTGTGTGTTCTATATAATTAAATCATACCAATGAGGTATGCAAAAAGGCCTGGTAAAGTAAGGAATAACCTGGATTCATTTGCCTTCTATCTTCTGTTTATTTAGAATTCGGTCTTCATTCAAGGCAAACAATGTATGCATATCCAGAAGTTATAAGTATAGTATTAATTATAGTATTGGGGTGAAAAGATAATTCGATCAATTGTCTTCAACCAAATCTCCCCTAAATCTATCACCTCTGCTCATTTCTCTCTAGAGAGTTTCCTTTAGATCTAGCTATTATCTTCTCGTGTTTACATTTGATTTCCCTCTATCACTCATCCTTTTTAATGTCCTCCTTGGAGGAAAAAGAGTTTCACTGCTATTCCCCTTCCCCATTGAAAAGATGACAACCTTGTGAATTTTCAAAAGTTGAAAGATCTGGAATTCTCATTGTCATTGGTAGCAGCATGCGCCTTGGGAGCTAAGATATACACCCAGAACAAACTAGATACATAGAGGAAAGGTAGCCTAAGGGAGCATATTGGATTTGGGGTGGAGATGAGTATCAGTTATGGACTCTATAAAGGTGCTTATATCAGAGCCCAGCTGAGAGCAAAACCAACAAGGAACTTCATGGGGACTCAAAGAAAAGAGAAAAGGATTCCTAATAATCCAGAACCGGGAGTTACCCCTTGTAACAACAATGCTACTTGCCACTACTGTGGATGTGTAAGACCAATAACACCAGCACACAGGAGGGCCGGTAGCACAGGTTCTTTGATCTGCTTTTCTAAGGAAAGCAACTTTGAGGGGTTCACAATCTTACTTTAATTAAACATACATACACCATTCACTTAGTTCAGGGAGAATAGTCAGTACCCTGAACTTCAGAGCAAATACAAACAGAAATTACAAAGACAATATAAATAGATCAACATTTCTGTCTAACCAAATCACAATACATAGTTACCAGAGAAGCACCAACATCTGGGTTTTCAAAGCAGGGGGCTGCTTCAATGGCTTACCTAGAGTCTCATCACCAACACTCTTTCAATGAGTGTGCCCCCAAAGGCAAAATGCCAACCTCAGAGCTCTTATACCCTGTTCAGGGCCCTGAGGGCTCAGAGCCTACTTAGCAAAAAGGTGTGGGGCCTAGGGCCTTATTCCTAGTTAGTGAAAGGGTGTGGGCCTGCCTCTAATCAGGCCTCCCTTTGTTTGACCCACCTGAGGCCTATTCAATGGGCAGGAAAGATCTTTCACTTACAGATCCACCTTATACCCCTTTGCTACATGTGCTCACTATATGTACTCACATACCTTACTACTTCCAAATTTTCAATCTGAACCCATGTTCACCAGAGACCTTGTGTTTACAAGGGGAGAGTACACATCCAAAGTTCTTTTTTCAAACTGTCTTTGTTATACCTCCTTAGTAAATGCCTTTTCTAAGAGCTATTTATTATTATTAATTGTTGTTTTGTTGTGTTTGTCTTTCATTTTTGAAGAGGACTATGACATCGGGAAAATGCAGTTGACTTTGACTTGAGTGAGGGAGGGCTGTGCAAGGTCACCAGCCTTACTTTCTCCTCCAGTAGTCCAGCAATGGGGGCTTATGAATGATAGTACTAGAAAAATCTAATGATCCTTAAGGTTACAACTAGAATTGTCAAGGAGAGTCATAGTCCTTGTCTTCTGAGGATCCTGCTCTCCATTGGGAGTGGGAGTGTCTCAAATGAAGACATCCATAGCCTATTCATCAAAATTTTAGAATACACAAAAGTAGATGGGATAGGTAACCTAAGAATGATAGAATCAGGATCCAAAAGGATATGGAAAGGCTAACATAATGAGCTGAATCAAATAAGATAGAACTTTATGGAAGTAAATATCAAGTCCTGCACTGGGAGGGGGGGCAAAACATTAACCTCTAAAATCACAAAATGCAGGAGACATGGCTAGATAGAAGTTTGTTTGAAAAGATCTGGGACATTTAGTGGTCTCTGCTTAATATGAGTAAAGAGAGTGATGAAAGATTCCCCAAAACGAATGTGACCATAGGCAACACTGAGAGCGTCCAGAACATAAGATATATCGTGCTATTGTCCTCTTCCCCAGAATATTGTGTTCAATTCTGAGTACTACACTTTCAGAAGGACTTTGATGAGATGGAACATCCAGAGAAGGGTGACTCCAATGGTGAAGGGTCTGTAGAATATGCCATATGAAAATCAGCTGCAAGAACTGAGGATGCTTATGCTGGAGAAGAGGAGACTTGGGGTAGGGATGAGATGGCAAGGACAGCATAACTGTCTTGGAATATTTGAATGGTTGTCATGTGGAAAAGGAATTATATTTGTTCTGATCATAGAGGGATAGGAAGGATAGAATGGTGATTGCCAAGAGGTACATCTACATTTTAAATAAGGAAAAATTTCTTAACTGTTTCACCTGTCAAAAAATGGAATAGGTTGCCTAGGAATATAACAGTTTTCCTATCACTCTGAGGATTTCAAAGGCTGGTTTATGTGCCAACCACTTGTTTGCAATATTGCAAAAGGGAGGCCTGGATAGCTTCTGAGGTCCCCTCCAACCCCAAGATTCTTTAATTCTTAATATTTCCTTTCCCCTCATGGTCTGGCAAAACCAGAGCCTGCTAACTGTTGGGAGAAGAAGGGAAGGGTCCCAACAGTTTAAACAAATATTTATTATTCTATTTATATGCCCTGCAGCCTGAGTGTTGGGCATACTTATGAAAATCAAATAAGGATTAATATATTTTACATAAACAAACATGGATTTGTTCTGCAAACCAACCCATGCAGCAAGACTGATTTCCTTTCTCCTTTTTCTGCAGAGCAGCACTGGTACAGGTGTTGAAAGCGTACCTCCATCATTGCTATTATATAAAAATGGCCTGCTGCCAGGCCACCCCCAGCAGGGATGTTGGACCAAGCTCGAGTTCCTGTCTGGTAAATGTTTAATGACAGCCTTCGGAGGATAAAGGGATAAAGATGCAATTAAAATCTGCACTTCTGGACAGATACTGTGATCAGATTAGACTTTTGTGCATTATTTCAGTTTTTGATGTAGTAACATTTTGTCATCTTCAGTACAGTATCCCTGATCTAAATAATCCCCCATTGATGTACATGAGGGAACTCATATCAAAGAATAATGGCATCTAAATCATCATTTCTGACTCATCTAACAATTTCTACCAGTGAATAATAAAACTTCAGCTTTAATTAGCCTTTTCCTGAGAGGAAAAAAAACACCAAAGCTTTTCTATTTATTTTCCTATTTGTCTAATCAGATTTCTCTGAGGAAAAAGGAGACAGGGATGTGGGGGCATATCCCTCTTTTACAGATGGAGAAAATGAGGTTCAATGAGCTTGTAACCTTCCTACCTACCCCCAAGACTACACAGTCACAGTGACAGAGCTGGCCTCAGTAGAATCTGTCTTGTGATGAAAAAGCCTGTGTGTTCTTTCTCTTAGATCACAGAAAGTGCTGAAATCCTTGCTCGCTGCAAAGCCAAAACAGCCACCCCACAGAGACATGAGAAAAGTCAAAGAAACTCAGAGGATTTTAGAGACAAGGGGGGCCTTGGAAATCACCTAGTCTGACCCTGTTGTTTTACAGATGAGGAAACCTAGAGAGGTAAAGAAACTTGTCCAAGATCAAACAGCCAGTTAGTGGCAGACTTGGGACCTGAATTCAGATCCTCCTGAGTCACAGGTCAGAAGTGAGGGCTCTTGACGATGCCTTGGCAGAATGAAGGGGGAATGGGGGTGGAGGAGGGTGAGGGCAAGCTGAGCATGAGGCAAGAGGCAGAATGAAACAAGTGCAGGTGGAGAGGTTGGCTGGGGATCAGCAGGCAGGCGCAAGTGGGGTCCAAGTCTTTCTCATCTCTTTTCGTGTCTTCGCCGGGTCTATGATACACACCCACACATGCACACACAGACATACACAGGAAAGCTTTAATGTGTGTATGCTTTCAGAAAAGTCCATTTAAAGCCAAAGTATTACTATTACCCAGCAGAAATTATTAGATGAATCAGAAATCATGATTTATATGACAGTATTCATGGGTGACTGTACGAGCATTGGTCTGGGGTCGTAGATCAGGCTGATCCAGTGCCCACACCATGTATGAATTATAGAAGCTCCTTGAGAGCAGGGACTATTTCACTTTTTCCTTTGTATGACCGGTGTCTAGCACAGAGTTGCTTAATAAGTGCTTGTTAATTGGTTGGTTGATCCAGAGTCATAGTCCAAGCCTATAAAATATAAGGTCATTTTTTAGGGCAAGCAGAAGGAGAGAAGGAAGGAAGGAAAAAAGGAAGGAAGGAAGGAAAGAAGGAAGGAAGGAAGGAAGGAAGGAAGGAAGGAAGGAAGGAAGGAAGGAAGGAAGGAAGGAAGGAAGGAAGGAAGGAAGGAAGGAAGGAAGGAAGGAAAGAAGGAAGGAAGGAAGGAAGAAAGGAAGGAAGGAAGGAAGGAAGGAAAGGAAAGGAAAGGAAGGAAAGGAAAGGAAAGGAAGAAAAGGAATGTTGATATAGTACCTTTTATGTGCCAGGCACTGTGCAAAGTGCTTTACAAATATCTTCTTATTTGATAATCACAACAACCCTGGGGGGTAGGTGCTGTAATGATCCACAAAATGCAGTTGAAGAAATTGAGGCAGACAGAAGTTAAGTGAGTTCCCTCGGATCATACACAACTAGTAAGTGCCTGAAGTCATATTTGAACTCAGGTCTTCTTCATGACTCTGAGACTAATACTGCAACCACTTTGCAATTTAGCTGCCTCTAGGTATTAGAAGCTGGGGGATGGGGGGAGGAAATCAGGAAGAGCTTCATGTAGGGGATGGTTTCAGGGGTAAACTTTAAATGAAATTGAGAATTCTAAGAGGAAGAGGTAGGAGAAAGTATATACCAGGGGCAGGCTGAGCATGAATGGAAGTTATGTAAAATAAACTGGAAAGGTAGCTGGAGCCAGATTTTAAAGTGTCTAACAATGTCAGGCAAAGACATTTTTGTTGTTTTCCCTAGGTAACAGGAAGTCATTGAAGGTATGTGAGCAGGAGAGTGACATATATTTTGGCAGCTGTCTGCCAGATGGATTTGAGATGATGTAAAGTAAAGGTAGATCTTCCCGGCAATTGGTGATGAAGTCTTGAAGGAAGTTGAGGACAGGGAGTATACAAGTAGGGATAGATTAGATATAGATATAGATATAGATATAGATATAGATATAGATATAGATATAGATATAGATATAGATATAGATATAGATGTAGATGTAGATGTAGATATAAATATAGATACACACAAGATATATATATACAAGTATATATACACGTGTGTGTGTGTGTGTGTATACAATATGAAAGATCCTAGGAAGGTGGAATTGTTAGAAACTTGGTGAGTTTGGTTTGCTACATGTTGGATCTGAGGTGCTGGCTGATATCTGGGTGGAAACGTCCAGAGATAAAGGAGGAGATCAATCAATGAATAAAGAAACTACAAAGTTTGGAAAGGCTCATTACCAGAAGCCTGGCTACCAGGTGATTTGGCTACAGCAGCTTATGAAGAACATTGCCTAAAGCACAGTGCAGGAAGACGGGGATGGAAGGAGGGAGGGACACTATAATCTGTACCAGTAGAGATGAATTCCAGCACTGAAGTTAGGTGGGAGATCTGAGTGTATATTATATAAAGAAGAGTATGGTTAATTCCATAGATAACAATAGGTACCTGAATGCTTACCCATGGCTGGCTCAAAATTGATAGCTTTCACTTTACTGCTAGAGATCACACACTAGTGGTCTATACAAAGATAAAGTCATAAAGAAGAAAGAGAGCTTGACTTGGAGTCAAAAGACCTAGATTCAAAACCTGGCTTTAATATTTACTAGCAGTGTGACCACACAAAAATCACCTAATTTCTTTTGAGTATAAAGTACCTCATCTGTAAAATGGACATAATTCTTACACTACCTTTCTTACAGGGTTGTTAGGAAGAAAGCATCTTGTCAACCTTAAACCATAATACAAATGGGAATTTAACTAGAGAAGCCATGGACCAAATCAAGATTCAGAGTCAGCACTTTCTCCCTGGGTCTTCCATTCTTCCCAACCTGTCTTGACTTATCACACTGTTCCCTGCTGTCCAAACCCTCTTTTTTTTTTTTTTTTGAGGCAATAAGGGTTAAGTGACTTGCCCAGAGTCACACAGCTAGTAAGTGTCTGAGGCTGGATCTGAACTCATGTCCTCCTGACTCCAAGGCCTGTGCTCTATCAAACCCATTCCTCTTCCAAACGTCCCTATTTCTGTTGAGGGTGCCCTTCAGGTTTTTCAGTTTCACAACTTCAGCATCATCCCTGACTCCTCAGGCTTCCTTATCCCCATATTCATTCAGCTGCCAACTCTTGTTTTATGGCCTTTCACATCCAGCTACTTCTCCCTGCTCACACACCCGCCATCCTGGTTCAGACCCTCAACACCTCTCACCTAGATGCCTGCACGACTCCTAACCAGTTTCCCTGCCTCAGATTTCTCCCTCCCCAATCTATCATCCACACAGCTGCCAGCATGATTTTTCCTAAAGCACAGGTCTGACTAGGTCCCTCTCCCATTTCAAACTCCAAATGGCTCCCTATTGCCTCAGCTTGCACCCTTTTCTGCCTGACATTTAACTCTTTTCACAACATGGCTCTAACCTACATTTCCAGGTTTATTGCATTTTCTTCTCTTTCATGCACTCTATATTCTAGCCAGATCTGCTAGCTTGCTGTTCTTTACACGTACAGTCTATGTATGTCCTGTGCAGCTTCCCCATCAATGTTTGGAACAAATGTCTTCTTCATCTTTGCCTCTTGAAACCCTTACCTTATGAGTACTATCTCCTACCTTCTTCAAGAGGCCTTTCCAAATTTCCTCACTTATTAGTCCTCTGTTGCCCCCCTCCTCCCATTTACCTCTAAATGCAGGTAAACATCTTATATTTACTCATATGTGAATATGCTGCATGTAAGTTCCTTGAGGACAAATATAATTTCACTTCTCTTTGTATCCCAAGAGCCAACGCAGAGGTGGGGAACCCGTGTCCTCGAGGGCACATGTGGCCTTCTAGGTCCCTGGGTATGGTTTTTTGGCTGAATCCAAGTTTTACAGAACAAATCCTTTCATTAAGGGGATTTGTTCTGTGAAGTTTGGATTCAGTCAAAGAGTCACACTTGAAGACCTACAGGACCACATGTGGCCTTGAGGGCACAGGTTCCCCAATCCTGGTAGCACAATGCCTACCAGATAATACTCCTTTAAATTCTTATTGGTCTATGACCCAGGTCAAGGAAGTAAGGCACCTCCCAAAGGCTGAAGGAGTTAAGGAACCTTCTGGTAGATTCCAAAGGCAGGCGCTACTGACTCACCCTGGCCTATGGTACATTAAAGTAAATATTGAGACTATTAAAACAGGCCAGTGGTGGAACAGTTGCTAACACAGACAGACTCAGGAATCAGAAGGGACTAAAAAACTTGGCAAGAACCACTGCAAAGAGCTTGTAGGCTTTCCCTATAGAAACCCTCATCACCGTGAACCTCATTCTCATTTGTGGGGTTTCAGCTGAAGATGGTTTATGTAATATATTCTACTTTAAAAAAATCAGTTTAAACATGCATCAGTGGATTCTGTTTCCACTGCAAACTGGCCAGACCTAGAAATGAGTCCAACAAGCTCCTATTACAGTACGGATTAGCATATATAGGGGACATTCCCCCACACTGTCAGATTGTCCTAAGAAACCCAGAACCAATACATTAATTAGTCACACATCAAACTCCCCATTTCTTTCCCTTAGCCATTACTAGCCAGTAATTTCTTGTTTTGTGCATAGCCTTTCTCACTTTACTTCCATAATTCTTCATATCACTTTCAGCCAACTATTTATATTGTGTTACCTGGCATCTTTCTTTCCTTCTGTTTCTTCCATGAATTATTTTCCTTCTTCCAGTATTTCTCTTCTGTGTTTTCTCTTCCCTCATCCATTTTTCTTTGTTGTCTTCCTTTTTTATTCCTCTGGAGTGCCCTAGTCATGATCTAATTCCTCTTCAGTTTTTTCATTGTTTTTTTCTTTATTACCAGGGTATATATTTAAGACAGGCTTTTTTTAACATAAGTTTTTGTTTTTTAAAAATTATATTCATTCCTCAATATATCCCTTCACTGGAACTCCTTACCCATGGAATTTTCCCTTATAACAAAAATTAAGAAAGAAAATGGGGAAAAATCAACCTGCACATTGACCATGTCTGATAGTATATACACTATGGAGATACTTAAAAAAAGATTATCAACAAACTACATTATTCAGAATACTTCTTCAAGGAGCCATGATCTTAGGTCACAGGACCATAGATTTACAATAGAAAGGATTATGCAAGATCATCAATTTAACCCCTTAAATTTGTTTATTTTTAATTGAATCTTTAAAAAATTATCAAGCATTTTGGGGGCAGGAGCCTTGTAACAAACATCCATAGTCGAGTAAAACAAATTCTCACATTTGCTGTGTCCAAAAATGTGTGCCTCATTTTGTATAGTTACCCTGTAACCTCTCTGTCTAGAGACATGTGGCTTTCTTTAGCACTGGCCCTCTGGAACCATGCTTGGTCACTGTGTTGATCAAAGTTGTTTAAGTCTTTCACAATTATTCATTTTTACAATGATATTGTTACAGTATAAATTGTTCTCCTGGTTCTGCTTGCTTTACTCCACATCAGGGCACCCTTTCCTTTTCAAAAGGAGTAAACAGAGGCCCAAGCAGGTTAAGTGCTATGTCCAAGGCTGCTCACATAGCAAGTGGAGATCCGGGATTCAAAGCTGGGTCCTCTGACTCTGAATCCAATACCCTCTCCACTGCCACAGAGGATTTTCCTGTAGTGGCAAGGGAAAAAGTGGCTAGTTGGTGGCCAGCATTCTAGTGATGAGATGTGAGTAAAAATAAATTTAAAGCTAAAATGTCAAAGTCAAGGAATTTTTAAAAGCTGATTTTTAAAGTGCATTATGTTGTAGCATAGGGCAGCTAGGTGGCACAATGGATAGAGTGCCAGGCCCAAAGTCTGGCAGACTCATCTTCCTGAAATCCAGCTCCAGACACTTACTAGATGTATGACCTTGGGCAAGTCACTTGACCCTATTTGATTCTGTTTCCTCATTTGTAAAAAGAGCTGGAAAAGGAAATAGCAAACCCCTCCAGCATTTCTGCCAAGAAAACCCCAAATGAGGTCACAGGTCTGAAAAGACTGAACAACAACAACAAGGTGTTACAGCATCGGGGAGGAATCACATAAGGGAATCAGCATTTGCTTAGCAGTAATTCTCAATAACCCAGTTTGTGCCTCTGTGTTTATGCCAGCGAGAAAAAAACCATGACTGGTTCAAAGCTTGACTACATATGGGCATGCAGACAGACAGACAGACAAATAGAACACATATTACACACACACAAACACACACACACAGAGTCAGTAAATCCATCCAATCAGGCCAGATGTAAACCAGAAAACTTTGCTTTCCATCGTGCTGTGAAGCCTGCCAAAGTCAGGGACCAGCCAATGATCTGAGGAGGATAAATTTTCAAAAAGCCCTCAAGTTTTCTGAGAACAGTTTGTAAACCAACTGTTCCCATGGAGTTTGGTTCCAGAAGCCTGATCACCTGAGCCGGAGAGCCAGAGTCCCACTGGGTGACTGGGCTTTATGCCTAATGGGCTGAGGAATTCAAGATACAGTCTCCAGATCCCAAACCAGTAGGCAGTAGCTACCAACATACATAATACATACATATAAAATATATACATATATGCATATATGTGTGTGCATATATATATGCATACATGTATACGTAAAACACATGTAGCACTTTCAGGTTTGTAAAATCTTAACATGTATCATCTCATTTGACACCCATTTTGCAAAGAGGAAACTGAGGCCGGGAGAGGTTACATGACTTGCCCAGGCGATGCGACACAGTTAGTAAATGTCTGAGGCAGGATTTGAACTTAGGTCTTCCCAACTCCAAACCTAGAACTCTATTTACTGTACTGTCTAGCTGTGTGATATTAGAATGTTAGAACAGTCAGGTAAACCCACAGTCCCACTGATTCTGAGGCAAGTTGCAAACATTGATTAATCACACATTGCATGTCAGGCACTGTGCTAAACACTAGGAATACAAAGAAAAGCAGTGATCCTCCCTCTTCCTCTTCTGTCCCCCTCTCCTCAGCAAAGCCAGTCCCCTCTCTCAAAGAGCTCACAGCCTAATGGAGCTGTGAGCAGGGCTCAGGACTGTTCCTGCCAATAGAATTCTAGGATTCCAAAAGGCAGAGAAGGTACCAATAATTATCTCAGTAAGAATAGATAGATGTCTGTCACGCACTGTATATTCAAGGCCATGGGCTTGCGTGGAATTAGAAAACGCACCCAGGGTGTCTTTAGAGCAGTTGGTGTCTTTTAGTGAGAATAACACTAATAGGCTCTTCTTGAAACAATAAGAAGGCGCATTGCATCTCCTAGCCCCAACTTTCTGCCTCAGGAAATTTCACTTTGGTTGAAAACCTTAAGAGAGAAGGATAGGAAAAGGGGGGAGGAAGACATAAATGTGGGGTGGGGGAACAAATTTCTCCAGGAAGAAATCCAATTAGGAAATTGCACACTGTACTTTTCAAAATGGAAATGGTAAAGCCATTAAATGCCCATTAACCAAATCTAGAAAAAAAAACAAGATGGGGGAGAGGAGACAGACAGAGGGAGGAGACAAGAGGAGTCGGCTCCATTTCTCAAAGACAGGACGGGGACCATTGAGAAAGCAATCCAAGTTGTTGCTGTACAGCGTCCTACAGATGCACAACAGCTGGTGGTGAGTCTTGACGACAAGGAAACTTCCCAGTAGTGAACCATGATGCTGGGGTTGATGCTTTGTGGTTTTATACCCGATGTGAAGTTTCACGCAGGTCTACGCTTGAAGAAGAGAGCTTTGTCCTAGGAAGAACCTGGTAACACAAGGGGATCTCAAGGTGCTTACAATTTAAATGGGTGGATAATTGGCGAAAATATCTATATGCATATCTATATAACATAGATACCCATATCCACATATAGATATCAATGTACAGGGAGATAACTATCTATAAATAATAATGTAAGTGCACAAGAGAAGCTAGGCAGAGGGACTTGAGAGATCCAAGAAGGCTGGGAATGGGGGAGAGGAGGCAGAATTATAGTTAATAGCTAGCATTTTTACTATGCTTTAAGGTTTGCAAAGAAATTTACACACATTATCTCATTTGAACCTCACAACAACCCAGTGTTGGAAGTGTTACCATTAGTCTCATTTTACACATCCTGCCTAGGTTACAGGTAACTGAGGCTAAGAGGTTACAGGACTTCCCTAGGGTCAGGTAGCTAATAAGCATCTGAGCCAAGATTTGAACTCAGGGCTTTCTGACTTCAAATCCAGCACTCTATCCATCACACCAAACCACATCCTGTAGTGATTACAGAAGCCTTCTTAGCAGCAGTGGAATGTGAGCTATGCCTTGAAGGAAGAAAAGATTTCAGCATATTGTCTGGGAATGGATTCTCCTTTTCTAGTACAGATACATTTATGTAATGAAATCCCCAGGCCCCTTCATTAATTGACTAATCTGTTAGCATATTAATACACGGGAGGTAGAATTCTGGCAGACTCAAGGTAATTTCCAAATTTGTAGCAAAGGGAAAGTAAATAGCCTCCTTACTTGCTTATTTTCTAGGTCTCTTCAGCTTCAACTCTTGAGAGGTTTGTTAAGTGACTAATGTTTTCTGGACACTGTGCTAGGCACTGGTAATGAATGTATTAAATGAGATAAAGTCCCCAATAGGAGGCAGCAAAGAATGTGAAACAAAGTGGGTGTTCAAAGATTGGAGAACAAATGAAAAATATACAGCATGTGAATGTAATGTAATATCATCGTGCTATAAAGACATGATGAATCTTGGCCCCCTTCAAAAGGTCCAACTGTGATGTCTCTTCATGGAGTGGAGGTGACCCTGAGTTCTGGAGTGCTATGCCAACATAATATTAGATATGGGAATTTCTACCATGCTGGAGAAGTTCTGAATATGGCTTTTCTGAAGTCTCGCCTAGTTAAGTACAGAAAGACTCATCATCAGAAAGCCCACCAGGTGATGAATTCTTTAGTTCACAGTAACCCATGAAACAAAGGAAGATATAAAATGCAATACAAAATGAGTATCTCTCATCTATCCATCAAAATCATTCAAGATTCCTTGAAAGGTACAGTAATCAAGTCAATGCTCTGATCATATTCAGCAAGGCGAAGCATACAATAGGGAAGATACACGTTCAATAAAGGTGCTTGCCTCTGTGATGGAGAACTAGAATTCAAATTGAAAAGAGATACACTGTGGGTGGTGGGGCTCTCCACACGCTCCTGTTTGTATATAAAAATGACCTGGTTACATCAAGCTCTGGAACATTACAGAGAACCATGGAAGAGATCTGGAATCATTCAAAGACTTTGGACTTATCATCCACACAGAAAAGACCAAGTGTGTGATGCACAGCTATTGCCCAGATTATAACATGCATATATATGACTGGACAGACTCAAACCTTGTCTGTCAGTATGCTTGTATGAGATAGACAGTGTACTCATTGTGTACAGTGAGACAGACACAGAATTAAACAAAAAGAGGAAGGCAAGGTAGAGTGATTCCAAGCTTCCCATAAAAACGAAGGCCTATCTTTTTAATACCAGCATTCTACGGGTATTCCTGTGTATCAGTGAGAAATGGAACATAACAGTGTCTGAAGAATTAGAAATGAGTGCCACAGAGAGAGAAAGGGAGAGGTACAAGATAAACATGAGGGGGCTAAGACATATAACCAACTAGGAATTTTGAAGTAGACTTAGGAATAAGAGATGCCTTTGAAGAAATGTATGATAGAAAAGAGAAGATGGGTTGTTCATGAGGCAAGGGCAAGGGATGGCAGGTGGACAGCCAGAGTGCTCTTCTGTTACCTTCACAATGTCAGAGGAAAGTCAAGAAGGCCTCTGGCACCTTATGGGGACCCTTAGTGGTGAAATTTAGGGAAGATAAGGACAAAGTTCACATAGCAATGGAAGGAAGAAATGGGTCATTATCTGAATCATGGGAGGGAACTTTCAAATTGACAAGATCATTGACCTATCTGAGTATCTGAGTAGTAGAAATGATGAGTCCAAAGATGGAGAGAATGTAAAATAAGCAAAACCCAGAGAATAGTGGGCATGATAATCACCACTAAAGATCACCCAAAGTAATGCCGTCAAATTCAAACAGAAACAGAGACCAGGAAATCATGTAGAAGGATCCCTGCGGGCTCCACCTTGAGTTAGAATTTGCAAGCGTTGTGGCCTGTGTATTTGATGGCCTCTGTCTTAAAGGAAGCTAGACTCTGAGTAAATGGAAAACCAAGGAAAGGCCCAGAAAACGAACAACGAAACATTTGTCCCTCTGGACAGAAGAGCGACTAGCAGGATATAATAATAATGGTAATAGTAACTAGCATTGACATGGTCCTTTAAAGTCAGACTGTCACTGTTTTGGAAAGAAGCAAGGAAACATTTATTACATGTCTGCTGTGTGCTAGGGACTATGCTAGATGCTTTACCACTATTAATTGATCATTGCAACGACCCTGTGGTATAGGAACTATTATTGTCATCCCCATTTTATGGTTGAAGAAATTCAGGCAGGCAGAGGTCAAGCGACTTGACCAAGGTCACATAGCTAGTATCCAAAGTCACATTCGAAGTCAGGTCTTCCTGACCACAGGGCAGCTAGGTAGTACAACTCCAGGCTGGGCCTGGAGTTAGGAAGACCTGAGTTCAAATTTGACCTCAGATGCTTACTAGCTATACGACACTGGGCAAGTCACGTAACCCTGTTTACCTCAGTTTCCTCATCTGTAAAATGAGACGGAGAAGGAAACCCTATTATCTTTGCCAAGAAAACTCCAAAAGGAATCACAAATAGTTGGACGTGAATGAAAATGATTAAACAACAACAAACTTTCTTATTCCAGGCCCAGACCCTTATCTACTGAGGTCAACTGTGTGTCTTATAGGTTTAAATGGGAGTTGTATCTCTATTGTGCTGTGGCAATGACAAAATACATCATCAAGCATTTTTTAAATGTGCCTATGATCACACACACATATACACACACACACACACACACACACACACACACACACACACACACACACACACACACACACAAAGAGAAATAGGGCATGGTCCTTGCTCTTACTGCGCATTATCTCATCAGATGTATAATCTTGCTGTTTCTGTCACCATATCTCTTCCATACAGCTCCCCTTCTCTAGTCACACGGTCACCCCCTGGTTCAGACTCTTCTTCCTGAATTTTTGCAATAACCTCCTCTTGGGTTTCTCAGACTCCAATCCCTCCTCACTCCAATCCATTCTCCACACAGCCTCAAGGCGATTTTCCAACAGTGCAGTTCTAGCCAGATCACCCCCTCTCCCTACTCAGCAAACAGCAGCCACCTCCTACTGCCTCTAAAATCAAAGCTCAAATCCTCCGTTTGGCATTTAAAGCTCTCCACAATCTGGACTGAAGTAAGGATCCCCCTCCTTTCCCTGTTATTATTTGCTATAGTTATAGAAATGCAAACAACAGCAATAAGATACATTAAAAGTACAAAGATAGACAAAGATGAAACAAAACTACCCCTATTTGCTTCCAACATGATGGTTGACTTATAACATCTTGGGAAATCAGTAGAGAAACTGAGATAATTATCAGTTTCACCAAAATTTCAGGCTATAAAATAAACCTTCAAAAACATCAGTATTTCTTGTTTTACATGATTGCTCATGTATAACGTATATCTAATTGCTTATCGTCTCAGGGAAGGGAAAAAGAAGGGAAGGAGGGAGGTTAGATATAGAATTCAGAACTCAAAACTTTAAAAAGTGTTTAAAAATTGTTTTAACATATAATTGGGTGGAAATAACATAATTTTTAAAAAAAAAATCGGTATTCCTATGTAATGAACAAAATTCAGGAACTAACAACAGAAAGGGGAGTGCCATCCAATACAAAGACAAAATGTACAAAGTATTTTGGAGTCAGTTTAGGAAAGCATATTCACTACCTAGAAAGCTTCAGAGAGTTTGTGGCAGCCCAGCCTTGAGTTCTGTCACGTTTTCCTCTGTTCCTGTTCTGTGTGGCCCTGGCTGCTGGTTCTCTGAGAAACTCGAGAGCTCATAGACCCAAAAGATAATAGAATCCCAGATTTAGAGCCAGAAGGGAACTTACCATTTTTTATTGTCAGGGACGAATGTGTTTCTTTGGGAGTCCATCTCCAATGTACATAATGGAAGACAATGTAGAAAAGAAAAAATGTTGTTCTCCACATAACTTTTTCACAAAATAATTATTTACCAAAGGGTGCCTATGATGATGTCCCTCCTCTAGATGGAGAAGAAACATTTATGGAGCTGTTTTGTTTCCTGGAAGGGAAGGGCAAGAACAGTTGTTTCCCCCCCAGTCAAGATGTGTATAGAATTTAAACATTACAGAGAGAGGCAAATGAGTGAAGGTTCCTATATTTCATTCTCGAGGTGAAGCAATCCTGATCTGGCTACAAAAAGCAGTGTTCTTCTACTCAGTGTCTTTTTAAAATTATCTGTTTCTAGTTTTACTTATTTTATTCCTAATTTATGGAATAAAATAAGCATTTCTATAACAGAATGATAAAAACAAAGACGATTGCACAAGAAAACTACAAGTCTATTACGAACAGCTTGTGATTCCTTTTAAATATATAGTAAAGTTATGTAAATTTCTTTTTTCTTCCCCCCCGCCACTTCCCCAGATGGCTACCATTAGACACAAATATGTGTATGTGTATGGAAAATCATTCTCTATCAGTTCTTCTATTTATCAGTGCCCTTTATTAAAACCCGGATGTCTGAATGCTTTACCATGTGTTCTCAAACATGAGTTCTGGAATGACTAGTGATTAATAAAATAAGATCAGAAGTATCTTATTATTGGAAGAGGGCAGCAAGTGGTAGAGGGGTAAGGGGAGCTGTGCTAATCAGAGGGGAAATAGTTCATTGTGAGCAGGTGAGGAAAAGACAGAGGTCCCTCCTATAGCCAGCCTAGTCGGGTACCCTGCAAGTAAACCACATATGGAATTTTTAAAGAAGAGACTGATCATTTGGTCAAGCACTGGGAGGTCCTCTGTCACCCCAGGATCCCCTTAGTCATCTAAGTAACCTCTGGAGGCTTTACTGGTCTGGCTCCACTATTCTGGAGAAGTTCAATTAGAGAAAGATTAGAGAGATTAAATTCTGATCTCTCACTAGATCAGAATTTTCAAAGGGTGCTAAAACTGGCTTGGCCTCCCAGGAACCCTTCCAAATCCCAGGAGTCAGCCTACTTGTTGAACTGAGACCCTCCTCATTCCAAGAACTGGCCTGCCCCCTGGGTGTCCAGAGTCAGCCTGGGCTCTGGGAGTGGACTACCCATTATGAATCCTGCCAGTTCTGTGCAGAGCCCAAGTAGCTTCAGAGGCTCCTAAGTTACAGGGGAAGTTCAGGTACCTGGAATAACTTGAATAAAATACCTACAGGTAAGATCAATTCTTCATTTTAGCCAGCTCTCCAAAGCTGCAAATAGCCTTTTTTTTCAAGTTGGAGGAGAAATCCAATAGTTTGTATCACTTGCCACAATGAATCTGATAAAAAGCCTTTCCTGAAGGCTATAACAAATGGCAATGTGAGCCTTTATGTTAACTCTGCAATATTGTAATACACAGCTGGACCATTCAGACTGTATTGATCTTGGACAGTTGCTGCCTTGTCATGTGTCTCAGCACAGCATCCCGCTAGCTTCACTGCTGCCTTTATCCCTCATTAGATGCTAGCCCTCACAGGGAGGGATGGGGGGGTGGTTGGGAGGCGACCTCAGCTGCTGTAATGCTAGGGCTAGCACTTGGCCATGATTAATATTTGAAATGTTTTATTCCTCCCAATTCAAAGCGATTCTCTCCTTCCTCAAATTTCTCATGCAACTCTGATCCCTATAATGAGCTTAACCCTAGACTAACTCACATGCGATTTACTCCTGTAGACAACTCTTTCCTTTTATGAGACTGTCCTGAGGGACTGTGTTGTTTTTCATTTTTGTAGTAATACATGGTCATGTTTAAAATAAAAATTTAGCTCAAGTATTGCTCCTTCTGCGAAGTCCTTGGGGATTTCCCCAGTTATTAGCCCCATTCTCTCTTTTCAAATTACTTTGCTTTGCCTCAACTGTGTACACATTATATCTCTCAGTAGAATGCAAATTCTTTGAAGATGGTGACCTCTTCATTTTTGTTTTTGTATCCAGTGAACACTGCCTGCCATGTTGTTCTTTCCACAAGATACTCCATCTCCTGATTCTGAGCTTTTCCCCCATGCCTGGAATGCTCTCCCTCCTCATCTCCATCTCCTGGTTTCCTTCAGGTCTCAGTGGAAATACCACCTTCTGCAAGCAGCCTTTCTCAGTCCCCTTTAATCTTAATATTTCCCCACTGTTGCTTATTTCTAATTTACCCTGTATATATTTTGTTTGTACATAGCTGTTTGCATGTTGTTACCTACCATTAGACCATAAGCTCTCTGAGAGCAGGGACTGTTTTACCTTTCTTTATACCCTCAGCACTTAGTATGTATGATGCCTGGAGAATAGCAGGTACTTAATATATGATTGCAGACTTAATTAGCAAATATTTGTTAAAGAGAATTGTTTATTGTGCTGTCTTTGACTCTTCAGTATCTCTTATCTGCTAAATCCACACGTTTGCCAAGTGTTGGCCATTCAACCTTGGCCATTACCTGTTGCATCTGGTCCTTTCCTCTGGGATAGTCAGCATGCTAATTCAGACCTTCACTAACCCTACTTGAATTGAATCCTATATGAAAAGCACAGTTCCTTCTGAGAAACTTTCAAAAAGTTCGCAAATGTGTATTACTTCGTTAATCCTAATAATAGCCCAATGAAAAAGGGGAAACGGGGGTATTCTTTATATGATGCTTATTTTACAAACAAGAAGTAATATAAGAGAAAGAGTTCTTGTCTAGGAGTTACAGCATCCCAAGAGTGATTTCAAAGTTGGAAAGGACCTTGGCAGCTATCCCACCCAACTGTACCTGAAAAATAATTCCTTCTATAGTATAACCCCAAAGTAGGCATTCAGCCTCAATTAATCAATAGGCATTTATTAAGTGCCTATTGCATGCCAGGTACTGTGCTGGGGACATACAGAGTAAAACATGTTCCAACCCTCAGAGGAGCCTGTTTAAACAGCTCTAGGGAGAGGAAACTCCATTCAATCCCAAAACAGTCCATTACACCTCTGGAAAGGTCTTTTGTTTGGAGAATTTAAACTCTTCCTGGATTAGATCTCTGACTCTGACGCTAACTTTCCAAATCACTTTAGGCAAGTCATATCAGGTCTCTAGGACTCAGTTTCCTTGTCTTTAAAATGAGTGATCTCTGATTTCTTTTCCTACTCTAATAGCCTATGACCTCCCTAAGGGATAAAGGAGTCACAACAGCAAGTAATACTCCTACAGACTTTAAGGTTTGCAAAGTACCTTAATAATACTATGTCATTTGGCGGGGGGGAGGTAATATTGGGGGGAAGGGGAGAGGTATCATTATTATTCCCATTTTGCATGGCTGTGTTCATCCTTTGTTCTCCAAGAGGACCATGACATCAGAGAGATGAGGACATGACTTGCAATTGACTTCTATCTGTGTGAGGGAGGGCTGTGCAAAGTTACCAGCCTCACTTTCTCCTCCAGAGCCATCTGGATCCGGTGGTTAGATATTAATCAGGACTGGAGACGGCTCAGGATGCAGTGGGAGACGGACTGCTATGGACCCTCTTAGGCTAAGGTCTTTCCAGGTTCTCACTTTGAGTGAGGTAATGCCCGTTTAGTGAATAGGCCTCTTTAAGAAGTGAGTCAAAGGATGGCCCCTTTAATAAAAAAAAAAAAATCAAACTGGGAAGGGAAGAACCTCTAGGTTGTTGGCCAGAAAGGTGAGGAAGCTGAGGCTGAGGGAGTTAAAATGAATTGTCTAGAGTTACAAAATCTGTAAATATTTGAGGCTGTATTTGAATTCAGACCTTTATGATTGTAAGCGAAATAGTTTATTCACTACACCACCAACTGAATTGCTCATTCTTACCTTTGACCAGGTGGCCTTAAACTTTTCAGTCCACGGCTCCTAATTCTGGACCCCTTGACATCCACTTCTTTCCTACTTTCAGAGAGAATATCTGCTCTGTTCTTACTAGACAGATGCATGTTCTGTAAGTGGCCACAGTGTCTGGCTCAGAGACTATTTGATTTTACAAATACAAACACTCATACATATCTATTAAGGAAACAGATGAAACCTCTTGCAAAGACTCCAAACCACCCAATCTCTCTGACAATGTCATCAACTCAATTCATTGGCAGCTGTCATCGGCATTCAGAGCAGACACTCTCCAGAGCAATTGCCTTATAAAAGGTTATTATTGTGACTCTCCAATGTAATGCAGCATCCTAAAAACGAGGAAGACGAGGGCACATTGACAGCACTCGTAGATGAAAAGACAGAGGCCACATAACATGATGCTTTATGCACCTGCCTCCTGGAAATCATACAGAATTACCAAACAGCTTTGCCAACTTATATGATTTGGGTAGTATGGAAGTATAGGAGATGAGACTGGCTGGAGAACACTGAGCTGCATCTGCAGTATTCAGCTGGAGATAAACACTCAGCTCTGTCTTGGGACATAGTCAAGGACTGTCAATTCTGTTTTCTTTTTCTAAGTCTGATTTTTGAAATGTGTAAACAACCTTCACTATTCATAGGATTCTAAGATTGTAGATTTAGAGTGGGGAGGGGTCGTTGCATTCAGCACTATCGTTTTACAGATGATGAACCTGAAGCACAAAAGGTCTAGTGACTTGCCCACAGTCATACATCTAGTGTAGGATGTAGGATTTGAACTAGGTCATCTTGAGTCCAAGACCAAGGCACCATGCTGCCCTATTAGAATATCAAAAAAGTGTGCCCCCCTCCAAAAATATTGTAGCATTTAAGGACTAACTGGTCCATATTCTCTCTCTGTTCTCTGATCTGCTTTTTAAAGTCACAGGAATAGTAGCTAACTCTTTCATTGGGGCCTTAGAAAGGATTTCCAAAGGCCATTAACACCAGAAATCATTTATCACATGAAACACTAGCCCATTTGAAAGACGGGGAGGAAAGAAAAAGCACATTGAATTAAATTTTCTATAGAGAGTAAATGTATGAAGGGATAGAAAGAAAAAGCTTAAACTCTAGAAACTTATCTTAACTCTTCTGAATTGACATAAAATCAGTCTCATAAGTTCAGAGCTAGAAGAGATCTTAGAAAATAATAGTAAGAAGTAGCAATTATATAGTGCTTTAAGGTTTATAAAATACTTTATAAATATCATCTTGTTTGATTCTTACAACAAATTTGGTAGAGAGGTGCTATTATCATCTTCATTTTACACAGGAGGAAATTGAAGCAGATAGAATTTAAGTGACTTGTCCAAGGTCACACAGCTAATAAGTGTATGAGGCTGGATTTGAACTCAGGTCTTCCCGACTCCAGGTATAGCACTAGATTTACTGTGCTCTCTAGCCGTCTACCCTGTTTACTTGACAGATGAGGAAATGAAGGACTTCTTGGATTTAGTTTCTCAAACCCTCATTTCCTAAGAGATATTACTCCTAAGTAGCTAGGTGATGCAATAGATAGAGCTCTGGGCCCAAAGGTAGGAAGACCTGAGTTCAAATCCAGCTTCAGACATCTACTAGCTATATGATCTGAGCAAACCACTTAACCTTTGTTTGTCCCTGGTATCCTCAACTATAAAATTTGGATAATAAAAGCATCTACCTCCAGGTTTTTTGTGAGAATCAAATGAGATAATATTTGTAAAGCATTTAGCCCAGTGCTTCTTTTCCCTTTACACTCAACATTCGAAGTTGAATGAACCATGTGCAATTGTCAGCAACCAGTTGTTTTCATAGTTAGCTTAGTGGAAAGAAAACTGAATTTGAACTCAGATAACTAGATAGAGCAGTTAGTCATTCATTGGTTCAATGTCAAGTGTGAAGAAAGTCTTTAGTGGAGACCTACAGGGATCTGTATCTGGCCCTATGCTATTCTTATCAATGTCTTAGGGGCAGAGATGACACACCCATCACATTTGTAAAGGACACAAAGCCAGGACGGACAGCTAACACATTGAATGACAATAGGGACACCAAAAGGTCTTGGCAGGCTGGCACTTTGGGGTGAATCCAATACTATGAGATTTGAAAAGGAGAAGCACCAAGTCTTATGCTTGGGTTCAAAAACCAGACTCCACATGTATAAATAAAGGATATCAGAGAAATATCTAGTTTTCTTTAGAAGATCTGGGTGTTTTATGGATTGCAAGCTCCATTTGAGTCAGTGGGATGATATGACGACCACAAAATGCTGTGAACTTGGGCTATATTAGGAGAGGCATAACTTCCAGTAATGAAGAAGCAATCACTGCACTGTGCTTTTCCCTGGATCACATCTGGAAGGTTGTGTTCTGTCCTGGGTCTCACATATCAGGAAGGTCGTTGATAAGCTGGAGACCATTTAGAATAAATGAGAGTAACCAGGATGGTGAAAGGCCTTGAGATAAAGCCACACAAAGATCAGCTGAAGGACCTGGGATATGTTGTCCAGAGAAAAGAAGATTGGGGAGGCAGGGGAGAGGGGGGAAGGGAATAAAATAGCTATATTCATATGTGAAGAGCTGTCATGGAAAAAAGGGATCAGACTTGTCTCAGAATTAAGACTAATGGGTAGAAATTAAAAAAAAAAACAACTGAGCATAACGTAAGTAAAAACTTCTAAAAGTTAATAAGAATGCTCCCCACTCCCACCCCCAAACACACACACACACACACACACACACACAGAGGGGGTGGGGGCTGCCTTGATGTGAGTCTTCCTTGTTGGAGGTCTTCACACTAAGGCTGGATCTCTTGTCAGGCATGATAAAGAAGGGATTCTTATTAGGATGTAGATTGTACTAGATGGCCACTGGAATTCCTCCTTATTTTGTAATTAATTTATCTAGAGATCACTTCTCTGGTAGTTTTAGCCGTCAGAAACTGGGCAGATATAACTATTAGCACAATGGTCAATAATGGGAGGGGTGGGGTCCCTGGGCAGCCTCAAATAGTTATTTTTTTAAAATAATCAACCTACTTCTCTCTTTTAATGATTTCCTGTCTGTATGCATATTGCTTACATCTTTATTTGCTTCTTGTTTCCCCGCATGAGATTTTGAGCTCCTTGACAGTAGGGACTGGTTTTTGTCTCTTTTGTCTAGAGCTTCATACAGTGCTTATTGACTGACTATATCTGACCTGAGGAAACTTAGGTTTCCTCTTTCTGAATCTCCTTTTCTCATTTGTAAAATGAGGGGAACAGAATACAATTTTGTAACATGGCTGCTACTCCTGAGCCTTTCATTTCATTGCCAGCTTCACTATCCTCCTCATCTTCAAAATTAAGACATTATGTAATGGGTACTCAAAAGAGGTCCCCTTCCTGGAATCCTTGATTCTCTTCAAAACTGAGCTCAAGGGTCACCTTCTACATGAAGTCTTTCCTCATCTCTCCCACCTCCCCACTACTAGAGCCTTTCCTCCCCAAATGACCTTATATTCACTTTTGCATATAGCCTAAATATACTTAAATATGCACATGTCATCTCCCATATTAGAATGTAAGCTCTTTGAGGACAGGGACAATTTCACTCTTGTTTCTGTATCTCTAGCATTTGGTGTAGGCTATGGCACATACACTTAATAAATGCCAGCTGGTTGGTTGGTTGACTGAAGAACACTCAGAAAACAAAATATCTAAACTTTAAAAACAGATTCCTTAAATAATTTATATAAATAGAAATAATATTTAAATATTTAATTTAATTAATAAATTAATATTATTATGTAATATGATCAATAACTAATTGTTAAACATATAAATGTAAATATTAAATTATTTATAATTTTAATTATATTATTTAATTTAATTATATATATTATAATTATAATAAAATATAATAAATATTAAATTATTTTATAAAATCATCCTTCTCTTCAGAAAAGTATTCACCATCAGGTTCCATTAAATAGAATGACATTAATATACTTCAAAAATTAACTTTTAGGACATTTTCTTTACACAGTTCTATAGAGACATGTTTTATAAAGTACACAAGGCCATCTCTAGTTGTCCTGACCTACATCTGGTCACTGGACCCAAATGGCTCCAGAGGAGAAAGTGAGGCTAATGACTTTGTACAGCCCTCTCTCACTTAAATCCAATTCAATTACATGTTATGGCCTCACCTTCCTGATGTCATGTTCCTCTCCAAGAACAAAGGACAAACAACAATAAAACATAAGACAATGTGCAACTTGGACAGTTCATTAGTGCTTAGTCGTTAGGAGGTTTTGTAAAGGATTATAACTTATTTCAAATGATCCTTACAACCCATCCTTAGAGATCAGTAGAGATCTGTTATTATTTCCACTTAATGGATTAGGAAAATGAGGCTCAGACAACAGGTAAGGTAACTTAGCCAAGTTTACACAATTAGTAAGAGGAAAATCTGGGATTATAACTAGTCTTTTGATTCCAAGTCTGCAATATTCTTTCTTTGATTAGAACTATCCAAAGGATATACTGCCTTTATCTTCTAATGAAGTCCCAATAGAAAATGGAAAGGCATTCTGTTTATTGTCAGTGCACTTTGGAAGGAAATAAAACCTCTATAGCCATGAAGTATATTGTAAAATCATAGTATAATAAACCTAGAAATGTAAAGGATGAGAGAGGCTATCTAGTCCATCTCTCTCATTTTACAAATGGGGAAACTGAGACCCAGGGAGGTTGTGGTGAGCCCAAGGTTATACAGACAGTGAGCCTCAGGGGTAGGTTTTGAATCTATGCCCTCTGACTTCAGAAATTCTTCAGAAACTCAGTACATATTAAAATGCTATGGAATTGAGGCATGTTGACATTTAGTGAAAAGATCCATAAACTAACAAATCAGAAGAGGTGAGTCCAAATCCTGGTTCTGCCACTTGTAGCTGTATGACTATAGGTAGGTCGCTTAATGTTTCTGAGCTTTAGTTTCCTCCTCTGTAAAGTAGGAATGCATTCCTATCCTATCTAAGAGTTCTTAATGTAACTCAGATTTATTGTGAGGAGAGGTCTTTTAAAATCAATTTTTAAAGTCTAACACATATGAATGTTGTGTTATTATTCTTATCACTCTTTCAGTAGAAGTAAGAATTTTCCTGATCTAAACTTGCTAATCACTGGAACCTGAAATTACACCACAAAATTTATTTCAGGCAATGTAAAGAATTCCAGAACCTTGTCCATACGTGGTCATGAAACTCATATTTAATCTATTTGGATAAGAAGCCAGCATGTCACATTGGGAAGAACATGGAACCTGGAGTCATGGGACTTGAGCTCAAATCCTGACTGTTACTTATTACCCACGTGACCCAGGGCAAGTCAGTTGACCTTTACGGACCCCAGTTTCTTCATCTGCAATATAAGGGGATTGGAAGAAATGGCTCTGGATCTATGTTCTAACAATCTGATCTGAAATTTTCATTTCTTCTTTAATAATATTTAATAAATAACTACCAAGTTTTGAATTATACTGCAAGGCAGGCTCAGTAACTATGACTTTGAGAATTTGGCTGAAAAGAAGTTTAGACCTGTTTTTGTCAAGTACTTTAAAGATGAGGAATATTATTCATGGCAGAAATCCTTAACAACAATAAATCTTTGTCTAATGTGCCTTGACAACACAGGTACCGTTGGGTATTATTCTAGGCAAGTTCCTTTACTGACTCATTGAATAGATCTTACCTCCCACATAATAACTTTGTAGAACTAAATGGCACTTTTCAATTTACAGCAGTGGGACAAATTTTACTTTGAAATATCACTTCAAATATACAGTTAGAAATCCAAAATATTTTCTCACTTACTGAGTTTTGAAATTATTCACTAAACAAACACTGAATTTCTGCTTTTCCAATTGCTCCTTCCCACCCTCTGAACAGAAACACACAAAATCTCAAAAGTTGGAAGGGACTTAAGAAATCATCTACACCAACTTGTATCTTGACAGGAATACTTTTTTATATCATTCTCAGACAAATGGTCATACGATCCATGCTTGAAGACTTCCTGTTACCTTCTGAAGCACCCCATCTCATTTGGGTCAGCTAGTACCCAAATTTAAGGGAGAGAAAGGTTAGATACTTTGTGTCACTATATTCTATTGCTGTAAGACTCACTCCATAGCACATAGTTCCATTCTGGGTACCATATTTTGGGAATGATAGGGATAAATCTGATGATAACCAGGATGGTGAAGGACCTCATGATCACGTCATATAACGATCAGATGAAAGCATGGGGGATATTTAGCCTAGAAAAGAGGTATTTGAAAGGCTGTTACATAGAAGAGTAATTAGACTTGCTCTATTTGGCTCTAGAACATAGAACTAGAAACTAGCTCCTAGTCCTATATGAGTCCTAAGAGCAGATGTTGCAAAGGCTTGACATCAGGTAAAGGTTCCTAAAAATTAGAACTATCCAAAGGGGGAAAAGTCTTCCTCAGAGGTTCTAGCAGTCTTTTCACACTCCAAGTAAAGAGTGGAGAGCCACTTGTCAGACATTTGGTAGAGGATATTCTTGTTCAGATGAGTGTTGGACTCAATAGATTCTGAGGTTTCTCCCGACTCTGAGATCCGTGACCCAAAACCTACCTCTCTGAAAAGACCAATTTTTGCATTTGGTATAGCTCAATTGTCAAGAAGAATGAGTTTGATTCCCCTTTCCTTTAAGCATCTTTAGATGCTTTAAATGCTTTAGATGCTTAAAGTTTGCTATTGTTTTTCAGGATAAAATCTTTAGGCTAAGCAGTCCCAGTTCCTCCACTGGTTCCTAATGTGGCATGATCTCTAGTTTTCTAAATATCTTGATATCCCTCTAATGGGCAAGGTTCCATTACTTAAGGTCCATTTTAAAATGGGATGCCTAGAATTTGTTGTTTGTCTTTCGTTCTTGAAGAGGACCAATGACACCAGAGGGTAATGTCTTGACTTGCAAGTGAATTAGCTTTAAGTGAGGTAGGGCTGTGCAAAGTCATCAGCCTCACTCTCTCTTCCAGAGCCATTGGAGTCTAGTACCAAGACATTGGTTAGAATGACTGGAGATGACCCAGGATGCAGTGGGAGACCTTGGCCTTTTTAAGCTAAGGTCATTTCCAGGTCTCAGTTTGTCTGAGGCAATGCTCATTCAGCAGTTAAAAGCTAAGTCAGAACTTAAGTTTGATAGGGAAGTAGCTAAATGGGCAAGTGTAAACTAAGGGTTACCTTGAGGCTTACGAGTTCCCAGAATGCAAGAAAACAGTCTTCATTTCTTTTGCTTGGGAAAGACTGTGGGTTCACCACATCCTACATTCTTCTCCAGGGAGTAATTCTATCATCTGTAATTCTATAATCTTTAAGGTTCCTATCAGCTCTAAATCCTGAAATCCATTTCTGGCTCCTGGCATTTTCACTGGCTGCTCCTCCTGTCTGGAACATCTTTCTCCTCCAGTTCAACTAATGACTTCCCTGAGTTTCTTTAAGTCTTAACTAAAATCCCACCTTCTACAGGAAGCTTTCCCTAAATCCTCTTAATCCCAATGCTTTCCTTATTTTAATTATTTCCTTGTTGTTCCTTCATTTCAGTCATGTCCAATTCCTTGGGACTTATTTGGGGTTTTCTTGGCAAATATACTGGAGTGGTTTATAATTTCCTTCTCCAGCTTATTTGTCAGATGAGGAAACTGAAGCAAACAAGGTCAAGTGACTTGCCCAGGGTCACACAGCTGGAAAGTGTCTGAGGCCAGATTTGAACTCAGGAAGATGAGTCTTCTTGACTCCAGGCTGGGCACTCTATCCACCATGTCGCTTAGCTGCCCTAATTCTAGGGCTTTCCTTCTTTTATTTCCCATTTACCCTGTATTTAGCTTGCATTAAATATATTTCTTTTATATGTTGTCTCTCCCATTAGATTGTAAGCTCCTTGAGGGCAGGGGCTGTTTTTGTCTTTTTTTGGATCCCCAGCATTTAGCACAGTACCTGGTACACAGTAGGCACTTAATAATGAATGAATGAATGTTATCAGAGAATCGTAAGTCTAGAGTTAGTCAACTATGTGACACAGTGGACAAATTCAGAAAGCACTGAGATCAAATCCTGCCTCAGACACTTAGCCATATGACCTTGGGCAAGTCACTTAATACTTCTCAGCCTCAGTTTCCTCATCTACAAAATAAGGATAATAATAGCACTTACCTGTTGCTCTGAGGAAAAAATGAGATGATATATGTACAAACCTTAAAGTGCTAGATAAGTAGTAGCTATAAAATATTATAATTCCCACAATAATTATTATTATAAGAACAATAGCAATAATACTTAATATTACTATTAACCTACAAGGGATCTCAGAGGCTTTTTAGGTCAATTACCACAATCGTGAACGTTATTATTGCAATTATTGACTTAAAAGAGATTTCAGAGTCCATCTAGAACAATCCCAACATTTTACAGGTAAAGAAACTGAGGCCCCAGAAAGGGACATGACATGCTGAAGGTTATAGCATTATAGGATCATAGATTTAGAACTGAACTGTTTACCAAAGGTCATTTATTCCAAGCACTAATTTTAGAGATAAGGAAACCTAACCTCAGAGAAGTTAAGTGATTTGTCCAAGGCCACACACCTAGTAAACATTAGGAGGCTTAAATTGATCATAATTAGGTTTCAAGTTCCCTAAGGGCACAGTCTATCTTTTGTCTTTTTTTTTCTTTTTTTTGGTATCCCCACATAGCAGCCACTTAATAAATGTTTACAGTGATTACAGCCTAGTGTCCAGGCTACACAAGAAAATCCATTAAGATGCCACATAATCCTACCTAGCGTTCCTTGATTCCCCAGAAGAGAAGAAGATATGTGGAAGTAGAATATGGAACTTTTAGACGTCATTTGCAAAGAAACTTTGAGAAGGTTTGTGAGGAGAAATAGGTTTGCTTTGCTTAGAGAAAGCGGGGCTTCATGCACGTTCTACAATAGATGAAAACCGTCCATTTCAAAGACACATGCTAGAAAAGTCCCACTGCCCTTGAAAATAAGATTTTAAAAGAAGTTGTGAATTTTTGAGATCACTGTTTTTCATATATTTTTTATTTTCCTTAGGGAAAACAGGGCTGAATTTTTAACAACATTTCAAGGGAGGCAAAAGGTTAGCTGAGGAGGTGCCATTTGGTCCAGCAAAGCAGATTGTGAGAAATGTGATTATGACTAAAATTAACAAGGGTGTAGTCTGAAAAGTGAAAAGAAAACTCAGCCCCTCCTAAAGTGGATGTAAAGTGATGTGGGAGGGAGGGTTAGGACAATTGCCAGAGTACAAATCTTGGGAAATCTGGCAACTTGAACTTTCTCATTTACTTTCTGTGTTAAATTAAACTTATATTTGAAGGCCTGAGGGGGATCTGATCTCACATATTGTTCTCTGATCACACACATATACACTAACATTTCAAAATTAATCTTTGCGCACAGATGAAGCCAAGGGGGCAGAGTCTAGGAGAAGAGCCGAAGTTCTAAACCCAATAGAAAAAAAAAACAAACCAACAAAGACCTGAAGTTCATCAGACACACTTGTGAACAATGGAAACCCAGTCCCCTATATCAAAAGACTATTTGAGATTTTTATGTTATTTTAATGTTATTAATATGTTATATTATATTAATATATGTTATTATTTTTATACTTACTAGCACTCTGGTGAAGGCTGTGAACTTCTGAGAATAAAGTTTTTAAACTTATCAAACAAAACACATAGGATTATCGAAGAAACTAATTACATTGAAATGCATGTATGATAAAATTGTTTTTCTAAAAGTTCATGGACCCCATTTTAAGAACCTTTGCTACAGAGAATCAAGTGTAGTATTTATTTGACACTGTTTAAATAGGTAACCTCAGAGAGCTCTAGCCAGCCCTCTACACTACTGAGAATTTAAATTACTACTGGCTATGGTTGTGGTCCTTCATTCTCAAAGAGGATCAAAATGACATCATTACGTTGGGCTCAAGGTGCGGTGTGTCCAACTATGGATGATCAAACCAACGTTAGCTCAGAAGGCTTTTCCACAGTTCAGGCACAAATAGTCCCTATGAACATTTGGAGGAGAGATGTCTCTAAATTTGCTCATCTCACTAATAAAAAGTGAAAGAGGAGGATTGGCCACTAGGGAGTTGATTCCCATAAAAAATTTTAAGTTTTCTCCAATGAGTCCAAGTCACCAGGCCCAGACAAACCAGATCCACTGGTACTGAAAGAATCGGCAGTTACGATGGCTGAGACCCTGTCAGTAATATCTGAAAGGTCACGAAAATGGAAGAGGTGCCATAAGATTGGATTAGGGCAAATACCCCAACTTTCAAAATAAGAGCAGAGACCAGAGCTTCTAAACTACAAACCGGGGAGCTTAACTTTGGTTCTTAGGAATATTCTAGAATGAATCATTAAGTAGATGATTACTAAGAGCCAATCGGCTTCATAAAGAAAAGATCACGCCAAACTAACCTCATTTCCTCCACTGACGTGGCTACTAAAATGGGAGATGGAGGAAAGGCTACAGATTTAATTTACCTAGAATTTCAGCAAGGCTTTTGAAAAAGTTATTTCGTGTTTATCCTGCTGAAAAGCTAGACAGATGTGAACTAGGTGATAAAACAATTAAAAGGATTCAGAACTTGTTGGATGGCCAGACTCAAAGACCAACCATTAATGTTTAAATATCAACATACCTGGAGATCTTTAGTATATACCAGGGTTCTGCGCTTTACTCTATGCTCTAACATTTTTATCAGTGTCTTGGATAAAATCATCCAGTGTGAAGATGACCTTCAGTTCAGGGGTATGGCTAATACAATGCAGGGCAGAGTCTGGAACCAAGAAGATAATGGCAGACTGGTGCATTGAGTTCAGTCTAGTAAGATAAATGTGAATAGGGATAAATGTAAAGTTTTACACTTAGGTGCACACACGCACACACACATCAACTTCACAAGTGAAAATGCTTAGACAGAAGTTCTAATGAACTGCAATGAGTCAGTAGGGTGATGTGGCAATGAGAAAATAGGCACACTGGTCCACTGCTAGGACTATAGCCCTTAGAGATGAAAGAAAGAGGAATAGGACCCATTTGTACAAATATATTTATTTCAGTTCTTTGTGGTTCAGTGAATTCACTACTCTAATCAAAACAATGCCCAACTATGATTCAAGAAGACATGATGAAGAATGCTACTTACCTCCTGCCAAGTAGGTGATGGACTAAATGTGCACGGATGAAATAAAGGAAGAAAGTGTTAAAGTCTTTATATCCAATGCAAGAAGATATTGAGAAACTCATTGAGCAGGCTAGTAAGTGTTGAGAAAGGTGGATAGTTAAATAACCTGATAGGTACAATCTCTAAGCTATCCACTAATCTTCCATCTAAGGAATTTCCTTAGATCCTTCTCTTCCTGTTTCTTCCACCAGTGTGCTTTATCTTTATCTTTAATGAGCTACCAGCTCTGACCCCTGTTTCCTCTGCTCAAGTTTTTAAGGTGACATGTTTTTTAAGTTTTAAAAGTTATATCAGCCAGCCTAGCACATTTTCTGGTAATCCTTTGAAGCTGAAAGGCTTTAAGCACGAGCCTGGCAATAAGTCTATTATCCATAGGTTAGCCTAACTGATTATCAACTCAAGAAAATGGGCCAGTAGGTGACAAATTGTTTTGAATGCCATAATTTATGTGATTGTCTACTAAGGTAGGGAAGGGCTGCAATCTGCACTGGTGAAGGAGATACTCAGGGGGCTGAAATCTGATTCATTTGATGTCCTAAAGATTAATCCTGAAGTCTTTTGTTGACTTTTGTTGATTATTAATAGTTACATTTATTTAAATATAATATAATTGAGAGTATGTGTTTTGAGAGTTCTGAGAGCCTATGTAGCCAGCATTAGCCTGAAAAAAAGCCTTTCTAGGTATGTTCAGCTTCTTGGAAATTAAGCTTATATAGAAGCTGGGTCCTGTAGGAAGCATTGGGCTAGGGAAACATGACATAACCCACCTGGGTCATGAAGCTTCCACCTCATGCAGTTGTTATGAGGATCAAATGAGACAACAATTGTAAAGCATTTAGCACAAGTGCCTGGCATACAGCAAATAGCCTGGGATCAGTGAAAGTGTTTTGTGATTTTCTAACTGCTATCCAGTCTATTCTCCTATTCAATTCTTGACCCAGTTCAAAGCTCATCTGCAGCATCTGCCCAACATACAGTCATTGTAGAATATGCTAATATGCTGCCCCATCCATGGAAATGCTTCCCTGTGACTTTTTCAATGAATCTTCCTTTCAAATTTTCTAGTTACAGTGAATCAGTTTTGAGAACTTCCTCCCCCACCATTTATAATCCTTCTCCTGCTCTTACATGAGTTTTTGCATAACAGTGGGGCACCCACACACTGAATCATTAATGGAAATGGTTCTATGGCTTTACCCATTTTTTAACCCAGTACATTTCAAGCTAGCTTAGCAGCTGTTTTCTATTTTCAGTGAGTCATATGTATTTTTGGTGACCTTTCAGGTTCTGAGTGTGGGAACCATAAGGATCCCAAGGGCAGGGAGTGAGGGTTTTAGGAATATGGCATGGATCTTGGCATCTCAATACCTAAAAATAATTTGAGACAGGATGCGGGTGATGTTGATAGTCATGGGGAAGGTTTTCTGAGTGCTCGGGAATAAAATGTTAAGGAAATGCTGCCTTTCTTGGTGTTTTGTATCTGGGCACCAGGATGTAGTGGAAAGGGCACTGGACTTGGAGTCGGAAGACCTGGGTTTAGGCCAAGACTAATAATGATGATAATCATTATTATTATTTTTATTATTGATGTAACTATTTTCATGCAGATCTTGGTTTAGTTCTACAAACGGTGCCTCATCCTTTGTCATAGCATTGTTATTAAATAAGTAGGAAGAAAGGCTGATTATCTCTCTGTACATACTGGGAAATTGAGTCATAGTTATACTACGTGACTTGTAAAATGTTATCCACATAATCAACAATGGAGCTGGTGACATAACTCAGGTCGAATGACTCCTAATTTGGGTCACTTTCCCAGGATCAATTGGATGAAGTTATATTTCCCCTAAATTTGACTTTATTGATACCTGTAAGCTATCTTTGCTCCAAAAGTGTTTTAAATCCTGACCCAGGTAATATCAACATTAAAGAAGTGGAACTTCCAGTTTACTAGTGAAATATGATACTAATAAAATAAAATATTAATAAAAGAGTATCAAAATTAGGTGATTGTACAATGGTTAAACAAGTTATTCAATGAAAGACTGAACAATTATTAATGCATCTTTATCAGACTAGGCACTGATATTTTGATGGATTTGTCATTTCATTGGTGTGGATACTTTCTTAAGGAGGCAAATTACAGTAATGATTGTTGATATTGTTGAGTTGTTTTCCATTGTGTCCAACTCTTTGTGACCTCATTTGGGGTTTTCTTGGCAAAGATATTGGAGTGGTTTGCCATTTCCTTCTCTAGCTCATTTTATAGATGAGAAAACTGAGGAAAATAGGGTTAAGTGACTTGCCTAGAGTCACACAGCTTCAGTGTCTGAAGCTGGATTTGAATTCAGGAAGATGAGATTTCCTGACTTCAATCCCAGCACTCTATCCACTGAGTCACCTAGCAATAATGCTACTAAATATAATGAAAGCAATTTAAATTTATCCAGCACTTTATGGTTTGCAAAGTGCTTTACAGACCTCATCTGGTCCTTATAGCCATTCTCTGAAGTGGGTTCTATCTATTATCATCTCTATTAATTCAGATGAAGACATTGAGGCTCAGAAACTTGGGCTGGGCCACATAGCCAGAGTCTGAGGTGGGGTCTGAAATGAGGTCTTCCCAAGCTCATATTTGGTGTACCTTTTTTATTATACCACGCTGATTCCCAGATGACAACACCTCCCTTCTTTTGCTTCTTGCACCTATCATTTTATACATTCTTTTTTGTTTCATCTCTAGTTGTCTTAATGTTCTTCAGATGTTTAATGCATGCAATAACTTGAAATTTATTTTCTTAGCTATTCTCTTATTCTAATTTAATCAAATTATTACTTTGGAGGCAGCTAGGTGGTACAGCAGATAGAGTACTGGGCTTGGAATAAGGGAGACTCATCTTCATCAGTTCAAATCTTGCCTCAGACACTTACTAGCTGTGTGACCCTGGGGAAGTCATTTAACCCTGTCTGCCTTGGTTCTTCATCTGTAGAAATGAGTTGTGGTAGGAAATAACAAATCATTCTAGTATCTCTGCCAAGGAAATCCCAAATGGGGTCACAGAGAGTGGGACATGACTGAAAATGGATGAACAACAATACCTTCAACCTACGTGTCGACCAAGCAAGTTAAACTTGACCTCAACAAAGCTACAAACTAAATTAATAAGTTAAAATATCTATTTTACCTCCAGGTAAGCAGTTATGGAGCATAAAGAAACCGGATCCTACTTGGTGAAGTCTTTCACTGAGTAACAATGGCAATACACACAGAGCAGAGGAAAGAAAGTAACAGAGTCTCTGGGAGAGCTATTAGCCACAACAGCATTTAGATCTCAATTACTCTAATTTTCACCATTGAAACTAATAAGACTATTCAGCAATAGTGGCCCAGTTAATCATTCTTAATGCAGCTACATACTTCAGTTCTGAAAAGGAAAAATCCAGGTAGTATAATACTGGCGACAGATCCCTGAATGGTCTGCTTTGGGACTTGCACGAAATATATAGAACAAAACAGTGTGTGTTAAATGAAATCGATGAGCCTTTTAGATTTCCCCAACCAAAGGGTAACCTTGAACATAGATAATTAAATGTGTTACACAAGAAGCACATAACCATCTGTAAAAGCAAATTCTAATAATCAAAGAAGAAAAAAAATATCCAATATTAAGTCACTACCACGTTGACAATTAGTTTAGACAATATGAATATACCTATAGAAGGAAATCTTTATATAGTGGTCATCGTCATCATTCTTTGCTTAGCTTTGTTTGATTTATTTCCTTAGCTTTATTTAATATATGTAAAGTGCTTTATTGGGTTCTTGAGATGAATTAAATGGTTTTTACACAATCTTTTGTTTTTACTTCACCTAGGTTTTCCCTTGCATCTCTTCCTCCTCCTAACTTCCCAAGAATCAACTCTTATAACAAGTTTTTTTTTCTCTTTTTTTTTTGAGGGGGGAGGGCAGGGCAATTGGGGTTAAGTGACTTGCCCAAGGTCACACAGCTAGTAAGTGTATCAAGTGTCTGAGGGCAGATTTGAAGTCAGATCCTCCTGACTCCAGGGCTGGTGCTCTACTCACTGTGCGATCTAGCTGCCCCCAACAAATTTTTTAAAGAAAGAAAAAGAGGGGAAAAAAAATCAGTAAAACCCATATGCACATTGAAAAACCTAACATGAAGCAGAATGATTCATACTTCTGATCCTTGACCTCTGCAAAGAAGAGGACGGAGGTGTCTTCCCATATCTCTTCTCTGGAGCCAAGCTTGTTTTTTATGATTTTACAACTCTGTTTCTACCATTTTGTGGTCATTCTTTCCAACTACATTGCTGTATTTGCATGTGTCATTTTCCTGGTTATGATTACTTCACTTGGTATCAGTTCATGTAAATATTATTTGTATTTATCGTGGTCTCCATTTCTTGCAGCAAAGCACATTACATTCCTGCACCACAGTCAGCTTAGTCATTTCCCAATCTTTGACCATCTCTTTTGTTTCTAGCTCTTTGAAATCACAAAAAAGTGCTAGTATAAATATTTTGGTAACTACTGAGCCTTTCTTTTGACCAATAACCATCTTGGGGTATACACCTAACAGTATAATCTCTGGGTCAAAGAGTATGGACATTTTAGTCACTTTTACTCATATAATTCCATATTGTTTTCCAGAATAGTTATACCAATTCACAGCTTAATGAATTAATTATAAAAAAGCACATATTTCCCCAATGGGAATTCACATTCTAAAGAAATAAGGTGAGCAGACAGTACAGGGATCTGTCATCAGTATTAGACTGAATACCACCTGGATTTTTCCTTTTCAGAACTAAAGTACGTAGCTGCATTAAGAATGATTAACTGGGCCACCATTGCTGAACGGCCTTATTAGTTTCAATGGTGAAAATCAGAGTAATTGAGATCTAAATGCTGTTGTGGCTAATAGCTTTCCCAGAGACTCTGTTACTTTCTTTCCTCTACTCTGTGTGTATTGCCATTGTTACTCAGTGAAAGACTTCACCAAGCAGGATCCAGTTTCTTTATGCTCCATAACTGCTTACCCGGAGGTAAAATAGATATTTTAACTTATTAGTTTAGTTTGTAGCTTTGTTGAGGTCAAGTTTAACTTGCTTGGTCGACACATAGGTTGAAGGTATTGTTGTTCATCCATTTTCGGTCATGTCCCACTCTCTGTTACCCTATTTGGGATTTTCTTGGCAAAGATACTAAATGATTTGTTATTTCCTACCCCAACTCAGACTTTTTCTTTCTTTCTTAGTAACGACAGTTAAAATAACACTAATCATTACCATTATAATAATGATAGCTAGCATTTACATGGTGCTTTAAGGTTTGCAACCTGTTTTACAAACATTACTTCACTTTACTTTCACAACCCTGGGAGGGAGACACTATTATTATTTTCATTTTATAAGTAAGGAAACTGAGGCAAATTGGTTAAGTGATTTGCCTGTGGTCTCAAAGTCAGTAAATTTCTGAGATCATATTTAAATTCCAAGTCCAGAACTCTTATCTGCTGTACTACCTACAGAGCTGTATGCAGGAACGGTGCTAGGGTCCCAGAAGAATTATGGGGCAATTGTATTCTGATCGTAGGGGAGGAACCCATCGCTTTTCTTTTATATCAATGCCATTAGCACCCTGATCTATCAGTAATACCTAATAGCTCAAGAAATCAACTCTAGTCCAGAGAGCACAACTCTGATGGGCTAGCCACACTGAAAGACAAACATATGCTTGCCTAAAATACTATTTTACAGAGAACTCATGCAAGGGAGATGCTCACATGGAGACCAGAAGAAACAATACAAGGACACTCTCGATTTATCTCTCAAGAATTTTGGAACTGATTGTGAGACATGGGAGATGCTAGCAAAGGACCGCCCAGTGCTTTGGGCAGGCCTACATCAAAGAAGGTGCTGTGCCCTATGAGCAAAGCGGGATTGCAGTAGCTCAAAAGGAACGTGAGATGTACAAATTTAGAGACATCTCCACTCCAAATGTTCATATGGACTGTTTGTGCCCAATCTGTGGTAGAGCCTTTGGAACTCAGATTGGTCTGATCAGCCACAGTTGGACATGCTGTAACTCTAACCTAGTGATGTCAAGAAGCAAGGACAGCCACCAATCAATCTAATAAGCTAATCATATGATAAAATAATCACAGCCAAACTTTATAGAGTGCCTTGTGGTTTGAAAAGTACTTTATGTATTTTATCTCATTTGACAATTTTAATTATTATGCCATCACCAACTTGCTGACCTCATGCCAACTGATAGCCCAGTTAGACAATATTGGAAGATGCTGGATACATGATTCTTTTCCTCCCCAGCTCTGCTGATGGAACATAAGAAGAAGGGTCTAGGCAGAAGTCTGAGGGAACAGGGCAATGAGCATTAATTAAGCCTTTACGATGTGCCAACCTCTGTGCTAAGCACTGGGGATACAAATACAGACAAAAAGAAGGGTAATCTTTGCCATAATGGGACATACATAATAATACACAAGAGGTAGATGAAAGACAGGGTGGGTTAGGAGGTGGGTTGTTGAAGTTACCCAGTGTGGGGATAGTGTGAAGTCTGGAAAGTCAGAAGCGCAGCTGGGAGGGGAATGAAGGTTGGCTGGCCCTTTCTCAAAATGTAAGCACTAGGAGAAACTTC
Source organism: Phalanger gymnotis (assembly GCA_028646595.1). NCBI lineage: Eukaryota > Metazoa > Chordata > Mammalia > Diprotodontia > Phalangeridae > Phalanger > Phalanger gymnotis. The sequence goes on from CM053622.1 coordinate 133,006,767, forward strand.
CCAACGAAGGAAGGGGGCTTGCATGGCAGAAGATGTAAAATATTTATTGCTCCAAAACCACAATTCTCAGATTAGAGCTTAGTGTCTCTTATGCTAATGATTAAGTAATGAGAATAGGGAGAGAAGTTCCAGCCAGGGCCTGGACATCACGCATTAACAACAATAACCATAATAGCTAGTATTTATATGGCACCTTCTGTATGCCAGGTACTGTGATAAGTGCTTAACAAGTACCTCATTTGATACTCACTAAAACCCTGGGAGGTAGGTGCTATTATTACCCCCATTTTATCAGTCAGGAATCTGTGGCCCAGTGATTTGCCCAAGGTCACATGGCTAGCAAGAATCTAAGGGAGATTTGTACTCAGGTTTTCCTAACTCCAGGTCCAGTGTTCTATCCATTGCACTACCTTACCTGCCTTGAAATGGGAGCTTCCCCAAATGCTTCAGGGTGGTTATGGCTCTGATGTGTAACACACAATAATTGCAATTCAAAATCATTTGACAGCAATGTTTTCAATTCAATTTAACAAGCATTTATTGCACCCCTACTATGCGGTAGGCATCATGTTAGCTACGTAGAACACAAAGACAAAAAGAAATATTCCCTCAGCTGAAAGAGTTTACATTTTCTTCCAAACCTCTCTTTTTAAATTTTTCTTCCAAAGACGCCAATATCTTTCCATTTCCCAGGTTCATAACTTTGATGTTATCCCAGACTTCTCACTCTTCCTTACTCCATATATCTAATAGCCGCCAATTCTTGCTGTTTCTATCTACACAGCATCTCTGGCTTCCGACCCTTTCCATTCACTCACACAACTACCAGTTGAGTTTGGGCATTCATCACCTCATCTAGACTACTACAGCAGCTTCCTAATTGCTCTCCCTTTCTCAAATCTCTCACCACTCCAGTCCATTCTATACACTGTTGCCAAAGTAATTTTCCTTAATTGGAGATCTGACTATGTGAACCCTTCAACATTGGTGGCTTCCTATTGCCTCTAAGATAAAATATAAACTCCTCTGTTTAGCATTTAAAGTCCTTCACAACTTGGCCCCAACCTTTCTTACTGGATTTTCTTCCTCCTTCCATGCTGATATAGTCAAACTAGCTTTTTCTCTGTTCCTCAAACCTGATGCTTCATTCTCTGTCTCTGTCTTTGTACTGGCTGTCCTGCCTACATGGAATGAATTCTTCCTCCACCTCTACCTCAAAGAATCTCTTTCTTCCTTCAAGACACATCTCAAGTACCTGATTCCTCCAACTGCTAATGCCCTCCCTGCCAAGTCACCTTTTACGTAACTATTTTGTTTATATTTGTATTTATTCACTTTATATTAATGCTATATACATATTTATTATATATATATATACATATGTACACAACTTAAATGTACATGTTTAAGTTTCTCGAGAGTAAGGATTGTCTCATTCTTTGTACTTGCATCCCTTGTGCAAGAACCTGGAACGTAGTAGGCACTTAATGAATGCCTACTGATTCATTGGGAAACATTATACATATACATGCATATATGCCTACATATATGTATTATATAAATATTTAATTTGAGGGGCACATGGGGGGACCCATGATTTAATGGAAACTCTGATGAAGGAACTCCTATCAATTCAGACTGGCAATTTTTTGTACCTGAGAGATTAAGAGAACTGTCCAGGATCACATAGCCAGTATGGATTAGAGGCCAGTAGGTTGAGATCAAACCCAGTTCTTGATTCCAAAGTCAACACTCTATCTACTATGCTACATTATCTTTCATATAACAGATATGCTAAGCAAATTTTAGATTGGGGTGAAAGCACTAAAATGGGAGAAATATTGGAGAACCTCCTGGAGGAGGTGGTGCCTGAGATGTGCTTGGAAGGAAAGTAGGACTCTATAATGGAGAAATGAGGAGGGAGGGCATTTCAGACATGGATAGTGAGCACAAAGGCAGGAGATGATCAGTTCCATAGGGTCAATAGCAAATAGGCCAGGCTAGCAGGAATATAGAGATGATGATGATGATGATGATGATGATGATGATGATGATGATGATGATGATGAAGATAATGATGATGATGATGATGATGGTGGTGGTGGTGGTCGTGGTGGTGGTTGTGGTCATGGTGGTAATAGTGATGGTGGTGATAGCAACTAGTACTTACAGCACTACAGCTGTACAGCTAGTACAACTAGCACTTAAAGCACTACAAAACATTTTACAAATAATCTCATTTGATCCTCACAACAAATCTGGGGAGGTAGTTGCTATTTTTCCCATTTCACAGATGAGGAGATGAGGCAGAGACCAAAAGACTTGCCCAATGTCACACAGTAAGTGTCAGGTCTTCCTGACTCCAAGTTCAGTGCTCTATCCACACCACCCAGCTTGTAGCATATGAGGGAAAATACTATGAAAATAATTTGGAGAAATTCGTTGGGATAAGATTGTGAATGGATTTAAATGCCAACAAAGAAGTATGTATTTTAACATATAGGCATTAAGGAGTCACTCTTGAACACTTCTAACATCAGAACTGTGCTTCAGGAAAGTCAGTTTAGTAGCTGTATGGGTGATGGATTGGAGAGAGGAGAGCCTAGAAACAAGGAAATCAATCAGGAAGCTATTTCCATAATTCAGGAGGAAGGTGATAAAAGGCTAAACTAGAAAGTTGTCCATTTGAGTGGAAGGAAGGGGACAGATAGAAGAGATGCTGAATCAATGACTTAGCGATTGATTAGAAATGAAGTGGGCAGGTGAGGGAGAGCAAAGTCAAGGGTGATACTGAGATATTGAACCTAAATGACTAGAAAAATAGTGCTGCTCTGCAGAAATGGACAAGTTAGGAAGAAAGGTCTGTTTGAGACTGGGATAACGAGTTATACCTTGGACATGTTTTGTTTGCTCTATCTCTGGGACATCTAGGTGGAGAGATACAGCAGGTAGCTAAGTTGTTGGTGCTCAATTATAGCTAAAGATAGAGATGAGGTCTGGATACACAGATTTTGGAATAATCTGCAAAGAAATTGAACCCATGAAAGCTTATGAGACTTCCACGAGAAAGTAAAGAAAGAAAAGAACCCGAATCAGATCACTGTGGTGACCTCCCCTCATATGGGGGTATAACATAGATGATGATAGTGATCCAGCAAAGAGGACTTACAAAGACTGCTCAGAAAAGTCAAAACGTGAGTTCAGTCATGACAACTTAGAGAAAAGAGAGTTTCTAGGAAAAAGAAGAGGTAGACGGAGTCAAAAGGCACAGAGAGGTCAAAAAGGATGAGAAAGGATACTGGATTTAGTAATTATAAGATCTTTGATACCTTTAAGGAGAGCAGTTTCAGATGAGTGATGGGGTTAGGAGCCATATTACAAGAGACTGAGAAATGAATAGAAGGCAAGGGAATGGAGATAATTAACAGACAGTTTTCCCCATGGATTTGGCAGTAAAGGAAGAAGAGATATAGGTCAAGAAGTATCAAGTAAAAGTTTTGGATAAGCACGTGGGCTATCTGGGCATGTTTGCAGGTAGCAGAGCAGAAACTAATGGAAAAATGAGAGATTGAAGATCATAATAGTTAAGTGGATAAACAGGTCAAGTTCATGGAAGAAACAAAAGAGAGTGATCAAAGGCATAGGTAGAAGACTTGGCCTCAGAAAAACCTCAGAGGATGGAGGAACGGAGGAGAGGAGTGAGGATGCTCTTGAAAGGAACTGAGATACAGAACTAGGGAGAATGAACTCCTGAAAGGGGTAGCTTCCATTGTATTATAAAAGTATGATGTGAGATCCCTTGCTTACAAGGAAGTATGAGGGAGTGGTGGAGGTGTCTTGAAGGAAAAAGAGGTTTGGAACAGGTATGGGGGGATATGTGACAGGGAGTTAATGAGGGAAGGGTAAAATAATTGTGCAGGATTGAGGGCCCAGGTGAGATCAGATAACTAAGAAGTGTAGTGCACCCAATCAGCACAGCTATATATACATGACTTTGTTTAAGAGTGTTACCCCATGAGTAGGAATAGAGGAGACGGATGAGGAAATCATGTAGGACTTAGGTTTGGGAAGGAAAATGGAGAGAAATTCCAGGGTAGAGGACAGTGTAAAATTAAACTGGTTAGTAATAATGTCAAGATTTCAAAGGGAGCAAAGTAAGGACAGAGCAGAGAGTTATAGAGTGATACGAGGCTTTAATGAAGGTGAAGAATAGGCTTAGGAAAGGTGAGGCACAAGGGAAGGAGGCCACAGTTGGCAAGAGGAACTTCTCAGTTTTGATATGATAAATTAAACTTCAAATTATAAGTATCAAAAATGCACTGTAATTCATAAGAACTTAAATGCCACTAGGAATCTCTTAATGTATGACATGATATAAGGAATAAGTGGTTCCAAATACATCCTTTTTTTTTTTTGCTTTAATTGGGCACTGAGAAATAGGCATCTATCTTTAATCAAGTATTGGATGTGAAGAGGAAATATCGGAGCTGGCAACAACCATTTGAGAAAAAACCTTGCAAATTAAGCTTTCAGAATTCACATGGAGAAATCCCAGCTGATGTCAGTTCTCAGATGTAATGACAGCATTTTGCATTTGTGATTCTGAGGATCAGGGTAAGGGTAATGAATGCACAAAGTTGGCTAATTTAGCTTAACTTCAGTCCCCAAAATTGATGCCACTGGATTCCTAATGGGGAAGCATTTGGATTTGAAATTCTGGTTTGGGTCTCTTCATTTACTATTCAAGAAGCAACGTCAATTAACATTTTTTAAACCCTCAAAAGATTGCTTAAAGGAAGCAAAAGAGCAGTATTGTGGTTAAAGATTTTCCAAGGCAATATTGCTTGTTATTCAGAGGTGAAGAATCCACTTAAGCATCAGATACCATCAGTACGATGTGGTCTGGACACATGAGACTTGGGGACAAGTTAAGTTCCTTATTTCCATTAGGGATTCTACAGGACAATTCCTTTCCTTCTGTCCCATGTAATTTGCAGCTATTATCATAGATATTAGACATGGAAAAGACTTGGCAGGTCACCTAATTCCCTGGCCCTTTGTACAAAACTGTCTCTGTTGAATATATATGAGAGCATTTGTTAGCAAGACTCTCTAAATATAAGTATAATGCGGTAGCCATCACTTGGTACCACAGCATCAAAAGGAATAAAACACAAGGATAAGTAGGGGAATAATCAATACCAATAGTAATAGTAATGATATAGATGGGGTACATAGCTGGCACAGTGGATAGAGTACCAGACCTGGAGTCAAGAAGACCCATCTTCTTCAGTTCAAATCTGGCCTCAGACATTTACTAGCTGTGTGATCCTGGGCAAGTCACTTAACTTTGTTTGCCTCAGTTTCCTCCTCTGTAAAGTGAGCCGGACAAGGAAATGGCAAACCATTCTGGTATCTTTGCCAAGAAAACCCCAAGTGGGGTCATGAATAGTCAGACATAACTGAAAAACAACGCAACCACAACAATAGATACACGATGGAAGGAATCAAAAACCAAGTGGAAATAGGACACGGTTCACATCCTCCACGTCGTTCTGTCTGGACACAAATGTTTTCAGTGAGCCTTCAGTAGACGAGCTCACATCCTACCCTTTTTATTCAACCAGAAAAGATAAATAATTTGATTCGCCTGCATAATAGTCTGCAGAATACTTAATCTGGAAAAGTAATAGCAGGATAGGGATTTGTTCCAGAACTGTTTTCTATCCAAAACCTTCTTTTGATAAAGATGAGAATGAGCTGAAAATTGCTGAGATGGAGAAAGGCGGCATGGAGTAGTAACTGGAGAGCAGGTTTCATGATCAATGGCACCCAGATTCAAGTCCTGACACCGTCACATGTGGCTGTATGACGCTGGGCAAATCATTTAACCTATGAGTGCCCCAAACAGCTGTCTAAGACCAAGTTGCAGAGTCTAGAGGTAGCTTGGTGGCACAACGGAGTGAGTGCTGGGCCCAGAGACAGGAGCTCCTGAGTTCAACTCCAGTAGCTTTGTAACCACAAGTAATCTCACTTAATCTCTTTCTGTGTCAGTTTCCTCAACCGTAAAATGGGGTTAATAACAACACCTAACAGTATTTTTCCCCCAAGGTTGTTGTGAGGATCAAATTAAATATTTGTAAAGCACTCAACCTGACACCTAGCCTGACACCTAGAAGGCTACAGATACTTCCTTCTAGGTACCAATCTGCATTAATAGAGGTAGTTTCCTCATTGGGAGTTCCCTTACACCAATGAGATTAGGCGTCTGTCAAGAACAACTGAACACACATTTTACATAGCACTTCAAAACTGACAAAATGTTTTCTTCACAACTTGTGCTAGGGAGTGTAAATGTTTTTCATCCACATTTTACAGCTAAGGAAACTGAAGCACAAAGAAATTAAAAGGCTTGCACAAGGACATATGGTTACTAAATGGCAGAGCCAGACCTCAGACCTCGGTCTCTATGCAGACAAATCATCTTCTGGGCAGGCCCAGGGAAGAGCTGAAAGATGGAACAACTTTAGATTTACCATAGAAACTTGAGAATACTCTTCTGCTGTGTGGGTGGTCAGCCCCAAGGGCTCCAGAGCTTTCCTGACAATCGTGTCTTCTGTTTTTAATAACTTGTCAAAGTAGCCATATGCCAGGTATAGCACGTTGATCAAAAAATCAAAACAATGAGATTTTAAAAGTAGATTTAATTAATGCTGACAGCACATACTTAATGAATATTAAAAAAAATCTATGCGGCATTTCACTTGGCATCCAAGACCATTTTACTTGGCAGCAGGGCACAGTGGAAAAGACCACCGGACTCCAGGAGGAATAGCATTCCCATAGGGATTGGTAGCAGTGCTCCAGAACCAGAAATGACTTATGTAACATCTGCATCAGGAGAAACTAGACCCCCAGAAGCAGCAGCTGCTGGTGTTGTTGTTCGTCCTTCATTCTCGAAAAAGACCAATGACATTGGAAGGGTGATGTCTTGACGTGCACATGAATTGGATTTAAGTGAAGCAGAGCTGTGCAAAGTCATCAGCTTCATTCTCTCCTCCAGAGGCATCAGAATCCAGTGGCAAGACAAAAGTCAAGATGACCGATGATAGCCCAGCCCAGAGCACCTGGTGGCCCAGTGGTTGGAATGCTTGGCCTCGAGTCAGGAAGATTTGAGTTCAATTTGGTCTCAGACGCAGTAAAGCTCTGCAATTCTGGGCAAGTCATTTGCCTCGGTTTCCACATGTATAAAATGGGGATTAATAATAGTCCCTACTTTGCAGGGTTGCTTCAAGGATCAAATGAGATGATATTTATAAAAGTGCTTAGCAGAGCACCTTGTCCATAGGCACTACCTCAGTGCTTATTCCCTTTCTTTCCTCCTCTTCCTCTAAAAAGGCAGAAACACTGGAATCAGAAGATCTGGGTGGGAATCCTGACTTTGCTACTCACAAGCCATGGGGCAAGCTATTTAATCTCTCTGAGCCTCAGTTTCCTCATTTGTAAGGTGGTGATAATTTATTCAGAGCCTTGAGCTATAATTTTTGCACCTGGGGCAAGTGTGAGATGATGAGAAGGAAGCTCACTTGTGGTGTGGCTGTTGGGAGGAAGACACATGCCTCAGGATACCATATACAGTTTGTCATCCCTGAAGAAATGGTTGCTGCTTGGCAAACGGGATAGACTGGGGTATGGGTAAAGATACTGAGGGAAAACAAAACAAAACATAACCCAAGATCAGGCTGTCATGGTGTCATATGGGGAGGAGCTTATGTGGCAACCAGTAGGAAGAAGTTTTCTCAGGAACAGGACTGTCTACGCTCTCTAAATTTCTGGGCAAATCTCCAAACTTCCCACCCTAGTTATGGATTTGATGATACATATAAGTCCCCAACTCATAGGACTATTGTGAGGAAAGACCATTTTACACACTCTGAAGCATCACATAAGGTGAATTATGATTATTTCTTAAAATGGTAATGGAATTTAGTACATTTAAACTGTCTACAAAGCACAAAGTGAAGGGAAGATCTGGCATTTTTTGAGTTTTTAGAATTTGGGAGCTAAGTCTCCAACACCTGCTCACATCGGTGGGCTTGGTCCACAGCACGATTGGGGAACCTGCAGTGTCGAGGCTATATGTGGCCTTCTAGGTCCTTGGTGTGGCTTGAGTCCAAGTTTTACAGAACAAATCCTTTTATTTGAAGTTTGGATTCAGTCAAAGTGGACTTTGAGGATCTAGAGGGCCACATGTGGCCTGGAGGCCGCAGGTTCCCCACCCCTGGTCCAGAGGACAGCTGACTGCTTCTTCCTCCCAGATGATATAGAGAGGTCGAGGGTGCTAAGATCGGCAAACACTGAGTGTTGCTGGTGATTCCTAGTGCTGTTTCTCACGAGTTCCCACTGGTGTGCTTCCCATGCTTATTAGCCAGTCTTAATTAGAAAGGCTATTTACTAAGCAAGTATAGCAAGGAAAGTTATTACAGAAACATCTCCCCAAACCATGGTCACACTCTTCCCTTGCATATACAAGCTCTCTGAGAAGAGTGGGCTCATATCCCTTGACCATTTATCAATTGGGGAATAGAAGTATGCATAGAATAATTTCACATATATTTATACATACATATATACACACACACACATATTTATATACACACACGCATATCCAATTTCTGTCTAATGGTAGCCATCTCTAGGGAAGGAAGGAAGGAAAAAAGAAAGGAAAAAAAGAAATTTACATGATAACTTTACTATATATTTAAAAAGAACAGCAAGTTGTAAACAATAGATTTGCAGTTTCATGCGCAGATTTTTTTATTATATTGTGTTACGGAAATGCTTGTTTTATTTCGTAATTTAAAAATGAAATAAATAAGTGTGAAAAAAATTAAAATTAAAAAAAAAGAAACCAACAAAGAAGAGTGGGCTCAAATTTAGAGAGTAAATGTGTCCAAAGAGTAAAGTAACAGTTTCAGATTACTTGAAGTCTTTTTCTCCTTTCATGGAATCTTCATGAAGTTCCCATTAGGTGCAGCTGAGCACTGAGTGCCTATGTACAGTCCTGAAGCTGTCTTTCCTCAATACGTCTAATTTATTCTCTGTGTATCCCCCACTTCCTAAAGCATATGTTGCCATGACAATTGCTATGTCTACAGGAACTCCAGATCTTCTAATCTTTTGAAGTTCACACTATCATCACATGGTCAATTGGGGAGGGAGAGAAACTTGCTCCCTCTTCCCGGGGTAACTCCTCTCAGGAGTCTCTCATCAGTGTATTGAACCAAGCTGGAGTGTGTCATTTTAAACTGTCCTGTTATATAGAGGCCTGGGTATGCCTGATTCTTTTCGCTAATCATTAGGTATTTCCAACGTGGCATTATCTGCTTTTATCTAATGACCCCGAACTTCCACAAACTTTTCAAATTGATTATGGACCTATTCGTATATAGTTTACTTTTGATGGATTCAATTGAGGTATCTAGGCCTTCTGTGATTACATCACTTGGGGAGAGGGTATTTGCAATTTATTAGATTAATTTAGATAGTTCATGAAGATGGCTTATGCCCCAAATGTTTGTGCTATGTCATTCTGATTGAGTGTGCCATAATTGATTATCATGACCCTAAACTCCCAATGCTTATTTTCAGTAGATAAGGATTTTTAGGGGCAAAGGCCAATTATTTTGCAAGTAAAACTGCACAGTTGTAAATGTAATCTTAACTTCAAAATCTTTCTAACGTACTAAACAGCACAGCTAGCTTTTTCAAGTGCCAAGCAATTAAAACTGCTCTGTTAGCATACTCCTTGAGTTTAATAGCTCCAAAGCTATGCAAAAATTGATGTGGGTGGGGAGGCATACTTCTGCATCTCCTTTCCCTCCAGCAGGATGAGGTGAGCCCTCAGTGGCTCAGAAGACTAATAATTCAACAGCCTGACTTTTGCTGAATTCCTAAGGTTGCTCAAGATGTTTCTTTTTAGCAAACACTGAAGAATCTGCACTTCACTTACCACACCATGGCATCAATCCATTGAAATATTCAGGATAATTAAGCATTATAGCACCTGATCCTTTAAAATGAAGCAACATCATTAACCACCAAGAATGAAACCATCATTGGCTCCAGGCTCCATTTTCATCACAGTCCTTTCCATTACCTGAAATGTAGTTCTCTCCCCACTTCTCCCTCATTTATCATTCAGACTGTTATTCAGAGGTCCTCGCACTTGGGCATTTCCAAATATCTAGGGAGTTATGATCAGGCAAACACATTATCCAGTGATCTGACTTAATGTAGATGTAGTCTCACTTCCTCCATGAATAGCTATTTCCTTAGCAAAGTGGCATACACACACACACACACACACACACACACACACACACACACGTATATATCTCCCTATTTAGGTCATGAAGAGTGAATGATACAGTATTCATGAAAAAGATGACACACCTTTCAGTGGTTTGAAGTACTTTGAGGGAAGAGGAGACATTCTTTCTTCAATATCTGACCCAAACTCTCCTCCAGACTGAAGTAACACCATATGGAAAACCAGCGGTTTAACACCCAGTACAGAAAACATTTAACATCAGGTTGTTAAAAAATAATAATAAAACAGGCAAAACCCTAGAGAACCCAAGAAATAAGCTAATAGGAAAAGAATGAATTAAAAAAGGAAACCAGACTCATAGAAAGAAGCTTTGTGTATGGGTAAAATGCAACAGACTCTTTATTCGTTTTCTAACATAAGTTGGCTCTCCTTTGGTGCATACAAAAATTAATAAGGGTGAGAGAAGGCAAAAAAAATGTTCCTTTATAAGGTATATAAACACATTCTTGGGCAAAATTAAACTCTTTGGTTCCAGGACAGTAAAAAGCACATGCTTTGTACAAAGTCCCTGAGGGTTCGTCAAACAGAGGCACAGAGAAGCATATGCCATGGAGTGATTGGCATTGACTGCTCCTCTGTAATCTTCAACAGATGTGGCATGCCAATTGATGGGGAAAAACAGCTTCTAGTTAGCAGTCATTGCTTTCTGGTGATGGATATGACCAAAGTCTTTGATAAATGTAGTACTGATGGGCAAGGCACACTGTTTAATCACGCTAAGCTGTCTGATTCATCTTTTGATTAAGTTTATCAAGAGATCCAACAACTGAGAAACAGGAAGAAAAAAAAAACATTTTCCCCCCTGGGGCTTCCAAGAAGAAAATGGGAAAAGGAATTGAAACAGAGAAGTATTCTAGCATGGGATAAATGTTACTAGGAGCTGCATAAATTACATAACCGATGAAAGTAAGTGAAGTCCCATCAGCAGAAGAGGAAATGAAATTGGCACTAGGGTCAGATGCGGGGAGAAAAAAGCTTATTTCTTCAACCTCAGGATATTCTAATAATCAAAACATTTCTCTTTGTAGAAATGTTGACTTGTCAGTCTTTTGAGCTACTTTATACCCAGTGCTGAGCATTCCATTCCAGTGTGATAGATATTATTTCCTGATTCTTACCTAACAGTGATCATTCACATTTCTTTGTCTTTATTGTTACAAAGTGCTTTACATCTTATTGGATCTTCACACCAGTCCTATGAATAATAAGTAGGGTGGGTATTTTTATTCCCAGGTTACAGATGACAGAAACAATCTCATCGAGGCGGGACAATTTATCCAAGGTCACATATCTGGTAAGTCAAAGAGCCAGGACCACAATGCCTTCTGATGATGCCCACTACTTTGCTCTCCCTCCCACATGTGAAGATACCACAGTCAGGCTTATTCAATCTGTAGATGACAAGGAAGTGATATTGGACCAGTTTGGAGTTAGGATTCAAAAGATCATGAACTTCTAGAAAAATGAGGTGAATCTAATAAGATAGAATTAAATAGGAATAAGTGCAAAAGTCTATAATCAAGTCCAGAAATTCAATTTTACAAGTATAGGATGAGGAAGGCAAAAATGGGGGAGGAAGGGGGAAAACCATTTATTAAGCACCTACTATATGCCAGGGTAATATGAGCAGCTAGGTGGTGCAGTGGATAGGGTGCTGAGCCTGGCATCAGGAAGACTCATCTTTCTAAGTTCAAGTCCAGTCATAGATTTACTAGCTGTGTGACCCTGGGCAAGTCACTTGATGCTGTTTGCCTCAGTTTCCTCATCTATAAAATGAGCTGGAGGAGGAAATGGCAAACTACAATATCTTTGCCAAGAAAACCTCAAATGGAGTCGTGAAGAGTTGGGCACGACTGAAGTGACTGAGCAACAACAACTATATGCCAGGCACTGTGCTAAACAATAATAATAATAAAATATAATAAATGTAATGTAATATAATATAATATAATTAATATCATGTCATATCATATCATATCATACATAGCATATAGCATGCTTACTATGTGCTGGGCACTATACTAAGTGCTTTAAAATTATTATTTCATTTGATTGTCACAACAACCCCAGGAGGTCAGTGTTATTATGATCTCCATTTTACAGTTGAGAAAACTGAGCCAGACAGTTAAGTGATTGACACGAGGTTGCACAGTTAGTAATTGTCTGAGGCTGGTATGAACTCAGGTCTTCCTGACTCCAGACCCAGAGCTCTATCCATTGAGCTACTCTGGAGCTTCCAAAGAGCTTCAAATTCAACATGAATCAAAGAGCATTACACCAGCCCCCCCAAAACCGATTTTGTCTAGAGTATATTAAGACAAGCATAGCATCTAGAAAAAGGTAGGGCATCACTCCACTGGACCTTGTGCTAATCATACTACGACCAAAACCTAAAATATGGGTCTCTTTTCTAAGTGTTACCTGGAGGGGGGCAGAGAGGGAGAGGCAATTGGGATTAAGTGATTTGCCCAGGGTCACACGGCTAATAAGTGTTGTGTCTGAGGCTGGATTTGAACGCAGGTCCTCCTGATCCAGGGCCAGTGCTCTATCTACTGCACCACCTAGCTGCCCCTTACACTTTAAGAAGCACAGACAGAAAAGGGTGGCCAGGGTGCCAGGAAGATGGCTGACCACACTTTAGGAAGATCCACTGAAGGAACTAGGGTTATTCCAGCTGGTAAATGCACTTCCCCCTTGCCTTGCCTCCACATCTGAGAATTCTTAGCTTCCTTCAAAGTGCAATTCAGGTGCCCCTCCCTAGAGAAAGCATTTCCTGCTCTCTCATCTTGTTAGATTTTTCCCCATTTCAAACTTATTTTGTCTATATTTTGTGTAAATGTTGGATTCTCCCATTATCACTCAACACCAACTTCAAATATAATCCTCTTGAGGGCAGGAAGTGATTCATGTCTGTCTTTGTATCCCTTGCACTCCTAACACAGTACTTGACATACACTAGGTGCTTAATAAATGTTGAAGTGACTGAGTGTGAAAGTTGTTGTTCAGTTGTATCCAAATCTTCATGACTTCATGGACCATACTGTTCACGGGGTTTTCTTGGCAAAGATACTGGAATGATTTGCCATTTTCTTCTCCAATGGATTAAAGCAAACAGAGGTTAAGTGACTTAGCCAAGGGTCCTGCAGCTAGTGTCTGAGGGCGGATTTGAACTCAGTGATGTGTAGCAGCCATTCACATGCCCAGTCACCACTTAACACAGGGCTTGGCACACAGTAAGCACTTAATAAATGTTTATTGATTGAATTGAGTTGAACAAAAGTTTAAAGGTACCATGATAGTTATTTATAAGTATGTGCCTGGCCATCACGAAGAAGAGGGATTAGGTTTACTCTTTTTAGCCTCGGAGAGCAGAATTAAGAACAAGGTATGGGAGCTGCAGAAAGGCCGATTTCAGCTTAATGTTAAGGAAACAGTGCCTAACAATTAGTGCTATTCTAAAGTGGAATGCACTACAAGAAAGAGTGCTTTTCCTCTTTCTGGCAGTCTGTAAGCAGAGACTGTGGAATCATTTGTCAGGGACATTACATTGGAGAGACTCAGTCAGGAACACATTGGGCTAGGTTGCCTCACTGGGCCTCTAATTCTGAGATTCTGTGATTTCGTGATGCGAATACTCTGAGAGATCTCACTAACACCCCAGCAGCCTACCCATGTTCTCTTGGGCATTCTTTTCTAGGAAATGAACTTCTCTTGGCTTAATTCTGTATTCTATATTGATGACTCTAGCTTTGGACCGGATATCTGATCTTCAGTTGTGTTCAACTCAGTTCTTTTCAACTTGCTTTATTTACCCCTGGCAGCTTCTGATTTCCGATCATGATATGTGTGCTCTAGAACAGATATTATCTGTGGTATGATGGAAAGCGTGCTGTACTTAGGAATCAAGATCTGCATTCAAATCTTCTCTCAACTACTTCCTAGCTATGTGATTCTTGGCAAACAACTTAATCTCCTAAGGCTTCCGTTTTTTCTTCTAGAAAATGAGGATAACAACACCTACAGGGTTGTTATGGAAATCAGTTGACTATTATTGTTGTTGTTATGACTCTATAATAATTATTATTATATAATTATATATGCCTCATGGTTCCATTCCCCATTCTGGCTGTTGGGTCTGGGTGTCTGGCACTCAGCTTAAAGCATAGCTAGTGTAAAGGATTTCACAAGAAGATTCCAAAGCATCCCATGGTAACATCTATTCTGCAGCTCTCAATATCTGGAGATTTTTTTCCCTGGCAACTAACCTAAATCTTTCTCATGGTCACTTCTTCTGCTCTGTTATCAGGAAGGTGTTCTGCCTGTAGTACAGAAAAAAGCAAGGAATGTGAAATTTGGAATTCGTAAGGAAACTTACACATTGATAAGCTTTGTGACTGTGGGCAAACCAAATGTTTTCTCTGACCCTCAGTTTCCTCATCTATAAAATGAACATAATACCACTTGACCTCCCTCCCTCACTGAGTTGCTGTGAGGAAGGTGATTTATGAACCTTAAAGGGTCCAAGTAATATGAGTTATAAAACATGTGATTTTATGAGGTTAAAGTAGTGAAATACATACATGATACACATCCTACTTTTTCTTCCCCTGGTGTTTCTGTCGCCAAAATGTAATAGCTGACAGTTTGATTTAATAAAAAAGCATAGAAATCACCTTTCATAAAACCAATAAAATACACTATTTTATATGAAAAGAAGAATTTATTCTTGTCCTACTAATATTTGACTTATTTTTCCCCTTTCCTGATATTGCTGCCATATGATATATACCACTAATACACTGAGCTAAAATGGGTCACTTCCCACTTCTATGGTTAGAATCAAAAGAACCAGTTTCCATTCTCGCCTCTGCCATTTACTATCTGTGGGACCGTGGACAAGTCACTTAACCTGTATGGGTCTCAGTAACCCGATTTGTAAATGAGAGAGTTGGACAGCTTCTAAGAACCTTATTTGTTCTAAATATATGAGCTGTGAGCTTTGGGCAAGGTATTTCACATCTCTGGGGCTCAGTTTCTTCATCTGTAAAATGAGACAGTTGGACTAGATTATCTCTGAAATTTATTGTACCTTCTTGATCTATGATCCTTTCAAATGAATAAGAAGCATGAGAGAATTTAGCAAATGCAAGATGCTCTTTGAATTCTTTTAGGAGAATCCCCATAATAGATAGTCTCATGTTCAAACATTCTGTGAATATCTATAATACTGATACCATTTTTCCTCATTTCCCAAGAAATCTTCCATGGGTGCTTGCCCTGTCTGAGAATGATGGAGAGGAACTAGTAAGGATAAAAAGAAATAGCATAGAATCCTGGGTAGAAGGCTAACCTTGGAACCAGAAAGACCTAACTTAGAGTCCTGCCTCTGACATATATTGGCCACATGACCATGCATAATTTATTTAACTTCTCAGGACCCCTGATGACTTTCTACAACCATAAATTACTGTAAGCTGGTACTCTGTATCAGTGAGGAGAGTTTTCACATCATAAAACCACACCTTTGAACTAAAAAAAAAGGGAGGAGCATCTTCAAAGTCTTTTCCAACTCTGAGATTTGGACTCAAAGGGATATTTGTCATCTCAAATGATTAATAGTTCAGTTGTCTGTTGCTTGAAGGTTTGCAATGCACTATACTTACATTATCTTACTTGATGCTCAAAACAAGCCAGCGGGGTAGTGTCTACTGTCACCCCACCTTTTGAAAAAGAGAAAACATGTTCAGAGAGTTGGCTCAGGGTCATGCAGCTAGGAAGTGTCCGAGGTGAAATTTGAACCCAGGTCTTCATTGAATCAAACTTGAACGTTCTAATCGCTCTACTATTTTCCTCTTAAATATACTTTTGAGGAAGACAAATACATGTATGAAGATCATATTTGGATGAGCAAAGGGACTAAGTGCTTTAGATTCAAGTAACCATTCTATCTCTTAATTACCTCTTAGACCTTAGCACCTTACACCAGAAAGTAATGTCTAATCGGTCCCCAGATCAGATTCAATGTCAGCCATTGCGTATATTAGGTCAGATTTTACTAACTAAAACAATTGATTCAGAAGCATTTCTCTCCAAAAGGAAGCAAGTGCTTTAATAATTAGTTAAAAATACTTGCCTCAGGCTGATCTGAGCACTGAGCTGCTCTTCATTAGCAAAGCAAAATAAATAGCTTAAGTAATTTTTTTCTGGACAATTGAAGTTAAAACACAAAGTTTGGGGCAATGACCTGGGTCTCTGGGACAAAAGTTTAAGGAAGTGTCTACCTCATTGGGTTGTATATGAATGCATATAATGCATTTTATAAATCTTAAAGTGCTATGTAAACGTTAACTTTTATTATTTTGGAGGAGGGAACTTGCGGGGGGTGGGGGGTGGGGGTGGGGGTGGAGCAGGCAGTGATGGGAAAAGGTTGAATTACCTGGAAAATTGCTTTAATTTTTTACATCTTTTTACTATAAACTTAGCCAAGGAGAGATAAATTATGCTTGTTTGCATGCCAAATAATCAAGCAGTTAAGACAAATAATTAAAAATCTTTCAGGTACACAAAACACGGATGTTGTAAAGACATATCTAGCAAGCTTTTCATTTGAGAAACATTTGGACCGCTAAACAACAGACAAGACTTTAAAGCTCATTGTGGTCCAATCCCTTCTATTTTATAGATGATGAGACTGAGGTCCAAAGAGGTTGAATGATTTACCCAAAGCCACACAAGTAGCAGAGGCAGGATTTAAACCCACATTCTTTTACCCCAAATCCAAGATTCTTTTCATGTTTCTGCAGGATGGTCCTAAGTGTAGATGGCAGCCAATGTCCCTATGTAGTTGTCAATAAATCTCTTTGCTACCAGTAGACTACCCTAGACATTCATTATAAGATGAAATAAAAGAATGCGGAAAATATTGCATAATTAACTAATATAATACTAAAATAATAAATATTACATGATTAACTTGTGAATTATTTTACTTCATATGAGTGTAAAGGAGAGGAGAGAATGAAAACAAAATGCACAATCCAGTTCTATTAAATTCAACATGTCTACTCATACTCCAAAGATACAACAACACCATCAATAGATTTAATGGAACTCATTAATACTTGTTTTATTTCTTATGAGAGGACAGATGGTCAAGACAGTAGAAAATCTAGTTCCAAAACAGCAGGACAGAAGATCTATTTTAACTTTTAAATAAAATATTAAATTATTTTAAACTTTGTAATCTCACTGAGCTTTTATAAAAATTATGATGAAGAAATTTTTCATTCACAGGGACAAAGATTCCAATGTGGTAGGTGAACAGAAAGATATGTCCCAAAGGGTATTTTGGGGGTGATAAAGTTGAGATGAATTATCAGTACTGAGAAAACTTTCCCCGTAGAAAGCGGTCTATCCCCAATTTTCCTTTGGTAGGTCCTATACTTTGCTCCTGTCACATGCTACTTTTTAAAAAATAATAATTTATTTTAGTTTTCAACATTCACTTCCATAAGATTTTGAGTTTCAAATTTTCTCCCCCTTCTTACCCTCCACCCTTCCCCAAGACAGCATGCAATCTGACATAGACTCTACTTTTGCATTCATATTAAACATATTTTCACATTAGTCTTGATGTAAAGAAGAATTAAAAATAATGGGAGGAACCATGAGAAAGAAGAAACAAAATAAAACAACAAAAGAAAAGAAGAGCAAATAGTATGCTCCCATCTGCATTCAGATTCCTAAGTTCTTTCTTAGATGTGGACAGCATTTCCCATTGTTAGTCTTTAGAGGTGTCTTAAATCCTTGCATTGCTGAAAAGAGCTAAGTCTATAAAAGTCAGTCATTGCACAGTGTGGTTGGTTGTTTGCTTTTGTTGTTTGTTTTTTGGCAGGGCGATTGAGGTTAAGTGACTTGCCCAAGGTCACACAGCTAGTACACGTGTCAAGTGTCTGAGGCCGGAATTGAAGTTAAGTCCTCCTAACTCCAAGGCCGGTGCTCTACTCACTAAGCCACCTAGCTGCCCCTACAGTGTGGTTGTTATTGTGTACAATGTTGCTGGTCCTGCTCATTTCACTCAGCATCAGTTCATATAAGTCTTTCCAAGTTTGTCTGAAGTCTGCTTGCTCATCATTTCTTATAGCATAATAGTATTCCATTACATTCATATACTACAACATGTTCAGCCATGCCCCAACTGATGGACATCTCCTCAGTTTTGAATTCTTTGCCACTACAAAAAGACCTGCTATAAATACTTTTGTACACATGAGTCTTTTTCCTGTCTTTATGATCTCTTTGGGTTACAGACGTAGAAGTGATGTGGCTGGATCAAATGGCATGCATAGTTTTATAGCCCATTGGGCATAGTTTCAAATTGTTCTCCAGAATGGTTGGATCAGTTAACCTCTCCAGCAACAATGCATTAGTGTTCCAATTTTCCCACATCTTCTCCAGCATTTATAATTTTCCTGTTTTGTCATGTTAGCCAATCTGATAGGTGTGATATGTCACATGCTACTTTGATCCATATTTATTTCTTCATATTTTCTATCATCTATTAGATTGAGAAAAGAGACTTTGTCATTTTTTTCTATCTTTGAATCTCCTAGCACAAAGAAGTTGCTTAATCATAGTTTGTTGAATTGAACTGTCCTTGTGCCTTGTTAGCATACAATCAGTCTTCATGGCAAAAAGTCATTATCTAGTACCAACTCACTCTTCCCAAAATCCCTTGCTCTGTGTGATGTTTTCCATATTGCTTCCATAATTCTATAATTATTAAGTAAATCAAATTGCTAAGCATATCTTAGTAAAGTATTTAAGTGAAATTGATGAAATGTCAAAACATTCTAATACATGTTTGAATCAAAGGAGATTCAACAAGCTGTTCTATTAACTTCAATTAGTTCCCTCATCACTGCAAATAATCAATCAACAAGCATTTATCAAGCAACTACTATGTGCCAGGCACTATGCCGGGTTCTAGAGACACAAAGGCAAAAAGGAAAAAAGTCCCTGCCCTCAACCAATTTATGTTCTATCAGAGAAAACAACATGTACACATATATGGTAAGTAGATACAAAATAAAGAAACAAAATAAACAAAGGGTAAATAAAAAATAAAGTAGTTTGAGTGAGTGGGGAAAGACTCCAGCAACTGAGGAAATCAAGAACTCAATACTGATGCAAGGTGAAGAGGATATTCCTTACAGGGAAATGCTTCGTGGAAACAATATAATCAAAAAAAGAAAATATGGACATGACTGACTAAAACCAGTTTGTATAACCCATCAGGAGGAAAAGATACAGAAAAAAGAAAAATCCAGATAGACTTAGTTTATATAAGTGCATGTATGTGACATACATGTTATATATACGTACATATGTTCCCACATTAATAAAATATATTTACATAACAAGCATTCATCTATTGAAATAGGTTAATTCCATTAGAACCCTCCTCCAAACCACAATGCAAAGCACTGTGGGAACATCTGCAAAATGCAAATCACAAGATAAATGAGGCACAATTAGCAAAGCACAGAAAACTAAGATGTTCAGAAAGGAACTGCTAGTTCCAAACAATATTTAAGAGATGAATTATTAACAAGTATGAACACACATTATTGTCCTTTATCACAAACAACTAAAATAGGGTTCAATTAATTTCAATTGCATAAACATTTTACAAATGTCTCCTATAGGCAGAGCATCTTGCTTGGCACTAGAGATACATCAGACACAGCATGATGACCTTCCTCCTTGGATCTCACAAAGTACTCGATCTTGTTAAAGCATTTATCATGGATTATGGTATGTTATTGTGACTATATATATTGTATGTGTCTTAACTCCCATACTAGGCTATAAGCTTGAGGAAGAGAAGAATTGCATTTTATCTAAACTTTGCATTCCCTCACGAATAATGCTATAAGTTCAGTGAGGGAAAGATTACTTCTAGCTGAGGGCTAGCTTCACGAAGGACATGGGACCTAATTGGGAAATTAAAAGTAGGGAAGGATTTCAATAGGCACAAATGGTGGATGGGAATTGCATCTTGAAAGATAGTATTTTGATAGTCCAAATTAGAGGTGGAAGGGCATTTTAGGCAATGGAGGACCAAGTGAAAGACATGAACAGCAAAAAGTGTAAAACATATTCATAAACATCAAGTAGTCCAGCTTAGCCAGAGACCTGTCTACACATTGTAGTCCTACCTTTGCAAAGAGGACCAATGACATCATGGGATGATGTTACTTGCATGTGAATTGGATTTAACTAAGGCAGAGTTGCAAAAAGTTGTCAGCCTCACTGTCTCCTCCGCAGTCATTGGAGTCCAGTGGCAAAGATAAGTAAAGATGACTGGTGATGGCCTGGGATGCAGTGGATAACCTTAGCATTTTCAATGCCTGACCAAACTCTATTTGCTCTACAGCGCCTCCTTCAGCCACCTTCATGACCATTGGAACAAGCTGTTTTCATCTGCCCATTCCATTAGGAGGAAGTATTCACATGATTGAGGTAGACACCCTCCTAATTCACTGACAAATTTCAGGCCTGTTGGTTACCTTCAGCCTTTTTTAGCCCATTTGCCAAAATGGTTTACCAGGGTATGGCCATGACAACTTCTTGGAGCCATAGGTGAGAGTTTATATTGAAAGAGACTATATCTTCATCATTTCTAGGCATTCTTCGTAGCACCAATACAATGCAATGAGTTTAGTAAACACTCAGCAAACACTCATTGAATGACAGCTGCAAAATGAAAGAAGTATTATAGTATTGGCCATGTATCTTGATCCCCAAAGTCATGGTGGTTTGTTGTTGTTCAGTCATTCAGTTGTGTCCAACTCTTCATGACTCTGCAGACCCACCATCTTGGCAAACATCCTGGAGCAGTTTGCCATTTCCTTCTCCAGTGGATCACCTTTTGTCAGAACCCTCCCCGGTGACCTGTCTGTCTTGAGTAACCAACCCTGAACAGTATAGCTCATACTGCCTATGACAGTATGACATACCTTGTTGAATTGAACTGTCCTTATGCCTTGTTAGCATACAATCAGTCTTCATGGCAAAAAGTCATTATCTAGTACCAACTCACTCTTCCCAAAATCCCTTGCTCTGTGTGATGTTTTCCGTATTGCTTCCATAATTCTATAATTATTAAATAAATCAAATTGTGATTTGACAAGGTAGTAGTTACTGGGTACCTTGTGCTCCTATGCATCAGTGAGCCCATCTCATCAGTGAAGCAATCCACTATGCTCCCATTTGACTCAGTCAAGCCTATCAGATCACGGCTTCATATACAATCCCTTTCTATAGATGTTTCTCTAAACATCAAAGCAATGACATGATTGCACAGTCCATACCAACTTTGTGGTATGCATATTGTACACTGGCCCCTCTACATTCTCATTGGGCTTGCATCACTGCAAGTCAAGCTCCTTTATATTGGAGTATCAAGGATGTTATGAATTTCATGTAATATAATTTGACTCTGGCCCCACTCTCTGGAGGATGAGATCTGTCACATTTTAATCATGCCTTCTTCCTCAGGATTCTCCAGCACCCTGAAGGACTTAGGGAGTCTCTTTTCTCTATCATTGTCTCAAGACCCTACTGAATGTGCTCCCCCCACTTTAGCAGTCCACTGACTAGCACCCCAGTTCCATTTAGCCAATTAATATCAGATTAGCCTTTACAAAGGGATATTTACTTCAAAAATAACAGCAAAAACACATTCCCTCAAAACTTTGGGAGCACAATTCACCCTCATCCCTACATAGCTATGACACCAGTTGTAGGATCCCAGGTGGGAATGGAGTGGAGAGGGGGCTTAGGTTCACAATTTACCTCATTTCCTATACAGAATTGGCACCACTAAGTTCAAGTTCAAGAATTGGTATCTTCAAGTTCAAGTAACCCCACTGGGCTACTATACCCAAACCCGTGCTCTTCATGGGTATTACTGCTAGGTTGGCTGCAACATCCAGCCTAGACTTTTGGACTCCTGGATCCTCATGATTTATGATTTCCTGTAACTAGAACATTAAAGAATGAAGAAAACGGACACCCTAGACCCATTCTTAGAACTTTCTGGCTTAAGGTTGGGGTGAGGGAGGCAGAAAAGAAGCTGCCCTTATTTCATTGCAGGGTGTTACTCACTAGTAATCCTTTACCCCCAGACATTAATGTAGCCATTGCTGTCAGCATATTTTAAAGATGCCAACATTTCTGGCAAAAGAAAAAAAGACTGCTCTAATCAGATGGCAGATCAACAGAATGTCTACATATGCTCTAGATTTCTAGTCTTTCAGAACAGGTCTCTGGTGTCTTCCATGTGGGTGACACCATCTTAGGTAGACTAAGTATGTGCCAAGCCCCTGTTATAAATGTATTCTTTATTTTAGCCATAATCAATGAAGGTAACTGAAGATTTACAGAGGGCATAGTTCAGGTTTAAGATAATCCTTTCTACTAGCTTCCTGAAAGGTCTGTTGGCATGGAAATTGTAGGAACATAGAGTCAGATTTTTATGCTCCAGGATTCCCTTGCAATGCCGTTATGTTTGGCCTACAGTTATGTATGCCTGTGGACTATACAGCTGCACTCAGTGTAATTTGAAGTAAATTATTTTTTAACTGGAAGAAGGATATAGCAGACTTGCCTAGTACAAAAAGATTACACTTTCCCAAGATGCCTTGCCACAGAGCATGTATGTTTATTGGATGAGAACAAAGGCCCCATTTTCCCTGAGGATGTATGCTCATAGGACATTTATGGATGGTGGGTGGAGTCTGAAGGAAGATGAAGAAGTAAGAGAAGTCTCTGCCAGTTTTGTGACCACAAGGAGGGAGAGATAAATGAAGGAAAGAGAGATATCAGCAATCAGGAGAATGATGAGCAAAACCAAGCAAGAAGCTTTACAGAGAATAGAATGAAACAGATGGGTTGTAGGTACTGGCAGGAGCAGTTTTTAAACAGGAATGCCAAACCCATTTACATTGAAGGCACTAAACTCTAACTCTATTTGAAGAAAAAAAATATGCCTTCCCCATTATAGCTATAAATCTTTGAAGAGGGTCTTTTCTGAAGCTACTCTGGGGAGAAGGGACACGAGATTCCACTTGTTTGGAAATGTGCTGTAATATAGTTTTATGTCACTATTCATTCATTAAAATTCATTTATATCCTGATTAAGTGTTTTGCTAAAGCTGTTTCCTGGATCTATTAAATAAATATATAGACCTGAATTAAATTTAGCAATTGTGATTTTTCTAAATGAGTGGGGGCATGAGGAAGGTGTAGAAGTAAATTACCAATGTAAACCTCAACAATTTGAACTTGAATCTGTGAAGGTCCTAAGAAGGTTGTACCATAGGCTAAACAATTTTGGATGCATATAGTATATCATAGAAGTTAGCCTGGGTAGTCTCAATTCTTCCAGGTAGTTATGTACCACAGAAATTGTGTAGGTAGATAGGTAGGGTAAGTGTAGGAAAAGAACAATAAACATAAGTGGGAACTACAGTTCTCATAAAACGGCATGTTCTGCGTGGATGAACAGACTACATTATGACAAAACTTCATGGTGGGAATTGTAGGGTCCTGCCTAAACTAATAGTTTGCTGCCTTCCAAGTGGCAACCTTATTGTGTAGAATTGCCCAATTTGCAGAGGAATGCTATTGCTGTAGTTATGCAGCCTCCGAAAATGCTTGCTAGGTTGAGGGGCAGGGTAAGATTTAGGGGGTAAGAGACTTGCAGTATGGCAAGAAATTCTGTCACTGTAAGTGGCAAGCCATTTGTTTTGGAGCCAGACAACACTATCAGGTCTGCCTAAGGCTAGACCAACATGTGTGAGTGATTAGGGAAACATCCAGGCAATGAGTGTAATCTTTGCCTGGGGATAGAAGGGACTTGATCTGAACTGGAGGAAAAGAAGCATAAACCAAGAAGCCTGGTCAGGCTGGCATCAGGGAGTCTGTGCTATGCCCAATTTCAAGATGCTAAGGCATACAAAAAAGCTAAGATATAGGACAGGATAACTAGAACTAGACCAGGAGGCAAAATGCAGACACAATCACAATGTTGATGACTTTTCTGGTTCAGTGTGTCTACCATTTATTATTAGAGGGTCACTGAGAGGGTTATTTCTGTTGTTATATCTTCTAAGGAATCTTAAATAATTTTGATGTATAGATGAGAGGCACCTTGCTGTTGAAAGAGCCTGTAAGGTAGTGTTTTGTTCTAATTTGATAGCACCCACTGGCATTCTCCCCTCCTCCTACAAAGGGTCATGGTCCACCCTCACTCCATCTAACTTTAGCCTCATGAAATTGTCCATTTGATATCATTCATCTAAACTTCTCCCTCACTTGCTTTTTCCAGGACAGACAGCCTCAGTTTACTTTTTACTCACAAAGTACTTTTCAACACTTCAAGTCATTCCTGTGGCTATTTTGCTATGATCCTCTTAGCTAGCTCATGGAAAAAATAATTAGAAATTAGAGTGGTATTTTATAATAATATAATAAATTCTTGTAAGAATCTGGCTAGTATTGAGTAGAATGAGATTTTTTGAGTTTCTGCTTCTCATCACTTAATAGTCAAATAGATCCATGGTCTTATTGATACTAGAATTCCCTACAATGACGTTAACTGCAACCTATCCAGGACTGTTCATACTGTGTGACTCTTATCCATGCCCTTCCATAAATTCCCCATAGGGGGTTCATTGCTGGTCACCTTCTTCCTTTTCTCTATACATTGAGAGGAGTGGAACATTTTGGTTCTCTTTCATCCTTTCATTCTTGCCAAGTGACCTTTTCCTCTTAGACAATTCCTTGATAACATCTGTTAGTCCTGTTCTTCAAAGTTCTTCTTTGGTTACATACTGTGGCCAGCTCATACCCACTGGATAACTCTCTACTAACTGCCCTCTGTGTCGTGCTAATTTTTCATTCTTCAGAGGCAATAGTATTCCATCTCACTGCCACACAGCAACTCCAGTAGATTGCAATAGTAGCAAGATGGACCTTTGAAAGCTTGGGGTCAGCAAAGCAGTTTTCCACTTTCCTTAAGGTAATTTAGTCTGTCTTCCTCCTCCTGCTTAACTCTGAGTCTAATTCATTGTCAATCATCACTGTCATATAAATATATATGCATACATATCTCTCTGTGTGTGTATATATGTATTATACATGAATGTATGTGTGATATGGAAAGAGAAGCTCACATAGAGATAAGGATATTGATGATTGAGTTCTTTAGGGTGCTTCCCCAATGCATGTTGAAATGCAGACAACAGACATCCTTCATCAGTTTGGTTTTTCCAGGATGGATATATAGGACAAACTCCATCGAATAATTACACATCTCATGCATCCCCAATGTCACTGACAAACAGTAGCATCTGGAAAACTTCACTACCCATGAATAATCCCTCCTTGACATGACTCCACATTGGATCTCTTCTATAACAGGGTGAATGCCTTTGGCAAGCATGTTTCCCTGTTTTATGTCTTATCTGACATTTATTATTAGAGGGTCACTGAAAGGGTTATTTCTGTTGTTATATCTTCTAAGGAATCTTAAATAATTTTGATGTACAGATGAGAGGCACCTTGCTGTTGAAAGAGCCTGTAAGGTAGTGTTTTGTTCTAACACATTAAGCGTCTTTTTCATAATCAACCAACAATAAGCACAATGGAATCATATCTTCTACATCTTTGGATGATTGTAAAATGGCAAAGATGAGGTCTATAGTTGAATATCAAGTCTTCTTGTTCTTTAATAATTCTAATAACTGAATTTGCCCCTGATTTGTATAAAGATGACTTTCATAAAGATTTTGCATAGATAGGAAATTAGTCATATAGGTCAGTAGTTATTCAAATTCTCTTGGTAGCTCTTTTTGTACTAATAAAATCTAAGATTTTTTTTCTCTGCCCTTGGTAGCTTTTTCTCCTTTACCTTGTATATTAGTGCTTCAAAGACCTTACAATTGTATTGCTGCCAGCATGGAGCTCCACTATATATACATAATCCAATCTAGCTGCTTTTAGGTCTTAGGTTTTCTTTTTTTTTTTACTGCCATTTCTATACCTCAGGGATTGTGATATTCCAGTAGCCTCTCTCCCTCTGTGATCTGTCTCCTGATCTTATCACTTGACTGAATTTTTTCTCTTCAAGGACACCAGTGCTAAAGCTTTTCATTTCTTTTCAGTCTTCATCTTTCTTGACCTCTCTGCAATGTTTGACATTGCAGACCATCTATTTCTGCCTACTCTCTTCCTGGGTTTTTGTGTCAGTGATCTCTCCTGATTCTTCTCTTACATGTCTGATGATTCCTGTGTCCTTTGGTGGATTACCATCTATGTGTAGATGTATCTTAAGGTTTTCTTCCCTTCCTTTCTTCCCTCCCTTCCTTCTTCTCTCCTCTCCTCTCCTCTTCTTTTTTCTCCTTTCCTCTTGAATGGGATGGATAAGAGATGGTAGGTGAAGACTTGGCAGAAAGGAAGAAATATAAATGACTATGTATTTCTTCCCTTCCCAAAACGAATTTGTAAAGGCCAAAGGACTATAGATAAGATATTGGGATCTGTGTGAAATGTAAGAGCCAAATTACTATCAGTCTCCTTCCTGCAGCCTCCTCAGAATTAGCATGATAACTTAAGGGAAGGGTCGCCGTGATTTGCATTTAACCAGGATGAAAGAATTGGCCCCTTCCTCTTTTCTCTCTCTTCACTCTCCCCCTAGACTTTTGGATGCCACTTGAGGAAGGCATGAATGGATCGGATCCACCTGGTTTTCCTAGTTCTCTGTCTAGTTCTTTTCGAGCCTAGATAGTAAGCCCACCTCCCAGCTGATGGTGAGGAGGGATAGAGGGGGGTGGGTTAGGTATAAGTGCCCAGGTATTTCCTTCCCACCTTGCCTTACTCTCTAGTGCAGTACTGGGACGTGATGCCCTCCTTGCAAGGTTGTATCCAATAAATCCACTTTGTTTCACCTTGAGACCACTCTCCTATTATTTAAAATTTTAAAATTTAACTCATCCCATACAATCTCTACAGTCTCTTTATTGGTGATCTCTTCAATTCCCAAGGACTGAATTACCATTTTCATGTAAATGACTCCCAAATCCAAATCCACCTATCAAGTCTTTGTCTCTCTCCTTACCTCCAAGGCCTAATCTACAATTGGCTTCTGGACAACTCCAATTGGATATCCTACAGACATCTCCAACTCAACATGACCAAAATAGAAATCTTCTTTTCCCCAAAACACTCTTCTTGCTAACATTCCTACTTCTTTTGGAGGCAACCACCACCTTCCATGGTATTCCAGTTTTCAATCTTGGTGTTATTCTAGATTCTTCCCTTTTCCTCACTCTCCACATTGGATCAGTTGCCAAGTCTTGTCAGTCTTATCTCTATGTCTCTTGCAACAGCCCTTTTCTCTCTATTCATGTAGCTATTTCACTAGTTCATATTTCTGGTAACTTGGACTATTACCAAAAAAAACCCTCTTAATTGGTCTCTTTGCCTCTAATCTCTCCCTTCACCAATCTATCTTCTACCAGCTGCAAAAATGACATGCCTAAAGCACAGACCTAACCATATCATTCTACCATATGATAAGCTTTAGTGGCTGTCCAGTGCCTCTAGGATAAAAAACTCTTCAGTTTAGTAGAAATTTAAAGTCCTTTATAATTTACTTCTAATCCACCTTGCCAGACTTAGTTCATAATATTTCTAACTGTATGCTTTATGCTCCAGCCAAACTGGTCTATTTTTTTTTTTGTCTCTTTTACGCAACATTCCATATCCCACTCCCATGCCTCTTCATAGACTGTCTCTGATGCTTTTTGCCCTCATTTTTGACTCCTGGAACCCCTAGCTCCAGTCACAAGGTTCAGCTTAAGAGGCTATCTCCTACCTAAGGCTTTTCTCAATGACAATCGCTGCTCCCAAAATACTTTGTACATGAATTGAATATATTTTATATTAATGTATACTTATTTATGTACTTTGCCTCCAGTAGAATGTAAGCTCCTTAAAGGCAGGAACTGTTTTCATTTTTGTCTTTGTATCCTTAGTATCAGCACACAGTACCTATTTAATACATGTCTGTTGAACTGAATTGAAAAGTTCTCAGCTCACAGTTCGATAATACTTTGCTTCACTGCTGGAGAGTTCCTTTGCCTTAACAAAAGACCATTCAAGGAAAGGGTTTGATTTTAAGAAAAAAAAGTTGGGTGAATAACTCTTCAAATGGCAGTTTAGTAAATATGCTTACATGGGTAATGATGCTTACATTTTAGCCATCAGAGGACATTAGGTCTCCAAGGGGAAAGATCACCCAACTGATACATTTTAATTTTCCATTTGAGACTAACCGTTGCTCTTCCTCTTTTTCTCAAATCTCCAGTTCCTGAAATTTTCAATGAAGAATAAGAATCACAACCAAAGCAGCCTCATCTTAACTTCTAGGAATAGTAAAAAATTGGAAATATTCAATACTAGTTTCAAAAGAACTAAGGGGAAAACAGCAATCATCCAGTTCCTATCATAAGACTCACAAAGAAACTAAAGAGAATTCCAGGAAATAATTATTGTTTTTTTTCTTTGTTTTTTATTTAATATATTTAGTTTTCAGCATTGATTTTCACAAGAGTTTGAATTACAAATTTTCTCCCCATTTCTACCCTCCTCCCCACTCCAAGATGGCGTATATTCTGGTTGCCCTGTTCCCCAGTCAGCCCTCCCTTCTGTCACCCCACTCCCCTCCCATCCCCTTTTCCCTTTCTTTCTTGTAGGGTAAGATAAATTTCTATGTCCCATTGCCTATGTATCTTATTTTTTAGTTGCAAGCAAAACTTTTTTTTTGTTTTTGAACATCTATTTTTTAAATCTTTGAGTTCCAAATTCTCTCCCCTCTTCCCTTCCCACCCACCCTCCCTCCCTAAGAAGTCAAGCAATTCAACATGGGCCACATGCATATCATTATGTATAACCCTTCCACAATACTCATGTTGTGAAAGACTAACTATATTTTGCTTCTTCCTAACCAATCACCCTTTATTGAATTTTCTCCCTTGACCCTGTCCCTTTTCCAAAGTGTTTGTTTTT
>CM053622.1:133036796-133048000 GCA_028646595.1 Phalanger gymnotis
CATGTTCCCAGCCAATTTACTTGACCCTTGAGTTTTTCAGTGGGGTATGACTGCTTATAGAGTACAGAGTTCTATGTTCCAAGCTTGGGGGGGATGTGCCAGCTCTGCCACACCAGCACTCCTCCTTCCCCAAGAACCCCCAACTAGGACTGGACTTAGATCTTCAGCAGGCTCTTCACTCCTACTCTGATCCACCACTTAATTCCTCCCACTAGGTGGGCCTGGGGCCAGAAGCAACTGCAGCTGTAGTTTTGTAGCTGCCCCACCACCTCTGCCCCCTGGGGTGGTGGCCGAACTGCAAACTCCCTGTCCCCAGAAGCTTTTCCCACTAACCTTCTCTGTTGTCATTGATGTTTGTGGGTTGAGAAGTCTGGTAACTGCCACAGCTCACTGATTCAGGGTGCTAGGGCCCACTCTACCTAGCTCCTGGTCTGGTTGGTCTGCACCGCCCATGCTGGGCTCTGCTTTGCTCCCCTCCACTCCCAGCTCCTTGTGGGATATACCTTACCCAGAGACCATCCAGGCTGTCCTGGGCTGGAACCCTGCTTCCCTCTGCTATTTCATGGGTTCTGCAGTTCTAGAACTGGTTCAGAGCCATTTTTATAGGTTTTTGGATGGACTTGGCGGGGAGCTCACACTAGTCCTTGCTTTCCAGCCGCCATCTTGACTCTGCCCCCAATATTTATTGTTTTAAATGAACCACTGACTACAATAGCCTTGCCCATCTAGAGAAAGAGAGTGGAATGGGAGATGGAAAAAAGAGTTATTTAGAACATATTCCTTTCTTCTAGACACAAATTACTCTGTTAGAGAGATGAACTAAAATCTTTCTTATTAGTGGAAATGAAGAAATGTATCCTTTAAGACACAAGTAATTTGAATAACACAAAATATGATTTCATTAGTCCAGACCCCCCAAACATGCTTTCATGGGAGCAGAGGGCTTCTGGTAGCCATGATGATCTAAGTTTCATTAAAGTAGAAAAAAAAATCAAAGTGGACAATTCAGCAAGACTAACCAACGGGTGAGCAATGGCAATCTATCACTACTGAATGGATCTGGCTTTATGCAAGGTCTATATATGAAAAAAAAAAAAACAATGATAGAAGTACATCTTAACTATCCAGCTTAGTGAGAAAGATAGACATCATGGAAATGCACATTCTGCAGATGATCTCCAAGAGTAGCAGGTATCAGCACAAACACTGAGCCATTAGATGAGGGTTCTAGCCTCAGAACAGTCATTATTTCTAGGAACTGTGATTATCATTTAACTTCTCTATAAAATGAGAGGATATGATTAAATAGGATGTCCAAGTTGGCTTCCAGGTCTAAAATTCTATGAACCTAGCTAATTTTAGCCATTATTGTCACTCCTCCGCTCCCCCAATTCTCCTATATTTCACCAAAATTTTGCCCAAAGCTATAGATACCAAATGAATTGATTTGGATTTTTGCTTATGCTTAGTAAATGATTGTTCACTGATTCATCCATTTTAAGAAACTTTCAGCTAAAGAACTAGGATTTCAGAAAAATAATTCGTCAGCACAATTTAAATGGCACTGGCCTTGCCTCCAGACACTAAGTTGACAACCGATTGCCAAAGAACCAACGATCAGAGTGCCCGATAAAAATTCAATGAAGGCAAGGAGGCCATCTGACTCTTCTTCATTTCCTCTACAGCAATAAGTACAAGAAAAACAAAGTCTGTAATAGACCCTTCATAGATATTTACTGAATGTCACTGAAAGACAGTAATTAAAGACACTGACCATCTAACTTCCCTGATCAAGAAGTTCCCCATTCCCTCCTTGGACCAAATACAAACTTCTTTGGCATCTAATGCCCCTCACAATCTGACTCTAGGCTATCTTTCTAGTATGATTACCCATTACTCCCCCTCATGTATTCTAGCTTTAGCCAACCTGGCCTAATTGTTTTCCCCTATACCTGACATCTCATTTCCTACCTTCATGACTTTGCAAAGGCCATTCGCCATCGCCCAATGCCTAAAACATTCTCTTTTTTTATCTCTACATCTTTGAAACCCTAGTTTCCTTCTAGGTTCAAATCAAGCGCCAATTCCTTCCAGAAGCCTTTCCTAATTCTCCCAATTGTGTGTCCCATTTTTGAAATAACATTGTACCTATTTTGTCTATGTTCTCTATTGATGTATGCACGAAACTGTTCTATCCCTCCAGGAAAGTGTCAGGTCCTTGAGATGAGAGACCATCTCACATCTCATTTGTATCCAATGTACCTAGTAGAGTTCCTGGCATATAGTGCCTGCCAAATAGATGCTTCTTGATTGACTCACACCCTGGGATGCTTTGAGAAGTCTGCTCTAAATGATATACTTACTAGGGCTATGAATAGGACTGTTCCTTTAAGGCAATCTCAAAGTTTGGTTAACACATACATATAGAGAGAATGAAAAGAATTTGGGTCTTGTATTTTTTTAAGATAGCTTATCTATTTTTAATTGTGAAAGATTATTTTAAGCCTTAAAGCCAAAAGTTTGATTGTAATCTACAGTGTCACAAGTAGAATCTGAGCCATTAATCCCCACTTTCTCCCCCGCAAAAAAACTTAAACCCATAGTACTCTGCTGGTGAAATCTACTTTACAAATAAAAACTAGCTGGGTTGTTTGTATATGTAAAGCAGGGAGGGAGTGGTTATTTGATCTTGTAGTTATGAAATCTTTGTAATATAGAAATGTTTTTCAAAACATTGATAGAACATAAGCTCCTGTAGGGCAGGGGCTGATATGGTGAAATTTTTTTCTTTGTATCTCTAAGGCCTTTCACAGTACATATAATAGAGATGGGAAGGAGAAGAGCACAAGAATTTATTAAGCACCTATCATGCACCAGCTCTGTGCTACATACTTTACAGATATCGTCTCATTTGATGCTCACAACAACCCTGGGAGGTAGATACTATTATTATCCCCCTTTAAGATTGAGGCAGACAGAGATTAAGAGACTTGTTCAGGGTCTCATAGCTGGTATGTCTGAGGCAGAATTTGAACCCAGATCTTTTTTAATCCAGGCCCAGCACTCTTATCCACTGGGTCAGCTAGCTGCAGAATGTTTTCCAAAGCAACAATAGAATGTAAGTTCCTTGAGGGCAGGGGCTCATATGCATCCTTTTCTTTGTATCTCTCTTGCCTCTCACAGTACTGTCCATAGTCACTTAATTAAATGTTTGTAGAACTGAATTTAAACGAGATTTCAAAATCAAAAAAACTTAAAAGTAGAGCCTAACCTTCTGGAGGGCAGGCTAGTATGAGGTTGCCTGTTCCCTTCCATCCCCTTTCCTTTAGAGAAAGGACCTGGAAACAAGTTCAGTTAAGAAAAGTCCGAGAAACGGCAGCATGAGACTCAATCTGATCTCTCAGCTGTTACCGTTACTTGATACTATGTTGTCACACGCAGGATGTGAGAATACTATAGCAACCGAGGCTGTTTGCTGAGCGAGGCAAACTTGTACGAACAACCTTCATGCCATGATGATGACACAGCGGTAGGAAAGGCATCTTCTACCCTCTCTTGCATCTTCTTGAGGGTAGAAGGGCGTTCATGTTACAGGAAGTTTTCTCCTGTACTAATCTACTTGCTTTCTACATGGGCACTAGAGTAAGAAAGACAGGTGAGTGAGCACCAATGCCAAAAAGGCTCCCGGGCACTGGTCTCGATCCCTGCCTTCCAATTCTGTGGCCAAGCATTCCTTCCCAGCTTGGCCAAGGGTTTAAATTGTAAAATCATGATCATACAATATTTCACAAATTTATCTCAATTGGCTCATGTGCCCGCATTTCTCACTAAGATTCTTAACTCATAGGATCATAGATTTTGAGCTAGTAGAGATCTTAGAGACCATTTGGTCCAATGACCCTTATTTTACAGATGATAATACATACTAATAATTAATAATGGTAATAATTAACATTTATGTAGCACTTGCAATGTGCCAGGTACTATTCTAAGTGCTTTACAATTATTATCTCATTTATTCCTTGCAACAATCCTGGGAGCTAGGTGCTATTATTATCCCCATTTTACAGATGAGGAAACCGATACCCACAGAGATTAAGTGACTTGCTTATAGTTACAAAAACTGTAGGTCACACAGTAGATAGAATGCTGGATCTGGAGTCTGGAAAACCTGAGTTCAAATGCCACCTCAAAGACCTTGAACAAGTCACTTAACTTTTTGTGTCTCAGTTTCCTCATCTATAAAATGGGGATGCTGATAGCACTTACCTCCAAAGGCTGTTTCAAGGATCAAATGAGATATTTTTAAAGCTCTTAGCACAGTTCCTGGCACATAGTAAACACTATATAAAAACTATTACTAATACTAGTACTGGTGTCAGATGCCAGACTCGAACCCAGGGCTTCCTGGTAGCACTCCATCAACTATACCACTTGACTCATAAAGAAAATAAAACAAAACTAAGAAATCCTCCAGGATCAAATATGAAATAGTCTTGTTTGGCTTGTTAAAGCTTTTTGTAACCTGGACCCTTCCTACACTTACAGTTTCCTTACATCTTACCTCCTTTCTACGTACTCTGTCATCCACGACATTGAACATCTTTCTTTTTCCAACACATCGCCTGACTCTGACTTTTTACAAACTTCCTCCCATAGCTGGAATGGTCTCCCTCCTTACTTCTGCTTCTTGGCTTTCCTGGCCTCTTTTAAGTTTTAATTCAAATTCTGCCTTCTGCAAGACAGTCTCAGTCACCCCATTGCCTCGAAATGCTACTGATTCTCTCTGAAAATTATATTGTATACTCTAAGATTTATATTGTTGCATTGAGATTTACATTTACACTGTATGTATCTTGTACGTTGTCTCTCCCATTAAAAAGTGAGCTCAATGAAGACAGGAATCATGTTTTTCCCTTTCTTTGCATGCTTGGCTCTTCACTGAGCTCAGAAGTTTAGAAGCCCAAGAGAATGGTGGGGCCACGTGGGATCTAGATTATGGGAGGTATTTTGGTTAGCAGATTTTCCTGGATACTCCTCAAATCACAATGTTCAGGTAGCTAACTACACCAGGAGTAAGTAGGGTCGCCTCTGCCATTTCCATCTGGTCATACTGGAACATAACTTTAGAATTTCCAAAGCTGCGATTGTATCGTTCGCTTCATTTCCCTTCAATTCAACACTCCTATTGTCCAAGTCAAACAGTCTTACCAGGTACTCCAGCTTGGATCCAGTAGTTAATGTCAGTTCCATCTCCATCCTCAAAGACTTGGGTGACATTTATGGGTTTTAGCAGGTTCATAACCTCCTTTATAATAGCCCGGGCTTTATCACTTCCAGTGAATGTTAGACCTGTGGGCATGAAATTGCCCATGTCAGACTCCATTACCAGGTCGAAGTTAGAGATGTTGACCTAAACACAAGAGGGAAAGCAGTTTAGTTCACATTCATTCGCTTCTTCAATTTTCTACTGGGAATGTGCAACAACAACACAAATTCCTTACTCATTTGTCCCCATGATGAGAAATACTTTGGCTTAAAAGGTTTAAGTATCTCAGGGTCACACAGTAAATAGAGCAGGGCAGTCTGTAGTCTGGAAACATTAGCATATGCCTACTCCACACAATTAAACATTAATGAGGTACCTATGGCAATTAGTTTTGTAGTCACAAATAACAAAAAAGAAATATCATCTTTTCTTCAAGGAGCTTTCTATTGCCCAGCTTAAAAGTCTATTTGGGAAGATAATTAATGAAGATCATAAAGTGCTGTTTAAAATAAAAATTGTCATGAAAATGTGTATTCTCCACGACATGTCTAACATTTAACTTGGGCTGTAATGTTTACAAAGCACTTCTCTTTATGTTCCATTTCATGAGAGCCTCACAACAATCCTATAAAATGGATACTACAAGTATTAGCATCCATATTTACTGATAAAGAAAGTGAAGCTGAGAGAGATAAAGTGATTTGCTTAGGGTCCTGTACCTAGTAAATGTCACACAGAGGTGGAAATTGAATTCTGGTTCTTCTTTACCCCAAATCTAACATTCTATGAACCCATATCTTCCTGCTTCTAATTCTAGCATTCTATCAAATGAGATAATATACAATGTGTTTTTGCAAACCTTAATTATGCCACCCCATCTGGTGGAAAAAAGCACAGGCTTGGAATCAAAGGACCTAGATGCAAATCTACTACTTCATATCTCTGTGACCAGGAGCAAGTTCCTCTTCTCTGAGCCTGAGTTTTCTCATCAGCAAAATGAGAAAGGTGTACCTAGATTACAGAACGTTACCTCCCAGCTCTGAACCATGTGACTCAAGGAACCTATTAGTACTAAAGATCACAGTTCTCATGCTTCCATTTCTCATGGATTGGGAATTAAAAGATGTTTTCCATGGGGTGCTTTCTTCATGGATCTATCTAAGCTGGATATTCAGCCCTATTCAAAGCCTGGGTTCTTATAAGTCTGACAGGTTTGCTTCAAGTTTCTGATTTTGTTGTTCTTTCTGTTAAATCCCCAGAGTAGGAGGTAATAGTTCAAGGCCATAAATGCTGGTCTCCCTGGTGTAAAGCTGCAGAGCCCCATTCCCAAGTGACTGAGCCTGAGCAGCCCATGTAGAAACTCTTTCTAAATAAAGTTAGTTGGGGAAACACAGTGATGAGGAGGTAGCCTCTGCATTTAGTGGAAGAGCTTAAAATACAAGATACTCACAGCAGGTTATAGAGCTCGAAGGCACCCAAGCCTTAAACTTGCTTAGCTTTTAAAATCCCACAAGTTTAAAGCCATTTCACACTGGTAAGTCCGTATGTTTGGCAGCATCCATCTGCTTCTTTGTGTTATTTGCTCCAACTACTATCATCTCAAGATACATTAAGGTCTGTAATGGTATCCTTGCCTTATTATAACTATAGTTATTGAGTAAATAACAAACACTAAATTAATAAGAGACAAGTAGGAGGAGCAATGGATTCAGGGTAAGAGAACTCAGGTTTGAATCCTGGTTCTATTCGTGCAACTTTGGCCAAGTCATTTAAACCTCTCTGGGCTTCATTTTTTTCATCTTCAAAAGGAAGAAGGTAAACTAGATGACCTCCGGGCCACTTTCAATTCTAAATCTAAAATCCTATGGTCCTAAATAATGTTTACTCTGAATTATACAAGGAAATGGATTTTAGGTCACTACCAAGAAGAATTTTCTTAAAATTAGAGTTATTCAATAGGAAATGGCTTCTCTAAGGCAGTGAGGTCCCTGTCACTAGCTATATCCAAGCACAGGCTGGATGGCTACTTCTCAGAGATATTAGCAAAGAAATTTTTGCAGTAAGGAGCGCATTGACCTAGTTAACCTCTCGAGCTCTTTACAACTCTGAACATCTATACCCCCTCCCTTACCCAACCATTCACTCTACAACAAGCCGAATAAATGTATCTATTGAGCTACCACTCAGTTCAGGAAGAGTGGTCAACGGCACTGTACTAGAAATCAGGAGATCTGAATTCTGGTCCTGTCTATCCCACCAGGGCAGCTAGGTGGCTCAGTGAATAGAGTGCCAGGCCTGGACTCAGGAAGACCTGAGTTCAAATCCAGCTGCAGGCACTAGTTGTATGACCCTGGGCAAGTTACCTGATCCTGTTTGCCTCAGTTTCCTCACCTGTAAAATGAGCTAAAGAAGGAAATGGCAAACCGCTCCAGTATCTTTGCCAAGAAAACCCTAAAATGAGGTCACAAAGAGTCAGACATGATTGAAAAATGACCAAAAAACAACTGTACTACTAATTAGCTGTGTAACATCTGTCAAGACAAAACCCGTCTCTCTAGGTCTCAGGTTACTTATCTTAAAATAAGGGAGAGAGTTAGACCAATCGGTCTCTGGGGTTCCTCTAACACTAATGTTCTGTGAATCTTTAATTCTTGGGTATACATAAAATTTGACTTCTACAAATTTTCAAAATATTTCTAAGACTATATTTTCCGATTGTAATTATAGAAGCTTATTTGTGCTATGAGAGAATCACAAAATCTAAGAAGGGCTTTTCAAATATAAGCAGCAAAGTATAGGAGCTTTCCTCTTCCCGGTCCACAGGACTATTTTTGGCAAGCCTCTAGGCCCATGGGAAGAGCTAATTTGGTTAGGAAACACAATGCTTGGGGCTGTGGAAAAGAGCATATTCAACTGTGATTTCATCCAGACTCTGCCAGGTACATGATTGAGATCTACATGAAGTTGAGAGGGGCAGGGAGATTACCTACTGTCGGGACAAGCAGAAAGAGTTACAAAAGAAGCAGCAACAGATAACCTGCACAAGAGGGCAATGGGCAGCACCAGCTGAAAGTTGTGGAAGATTGCAAGGAGAAAGCTATCTGGAAATATCAAACAAAAACTCCCAACCCTCGAGGAGTTTATAGTCTATTATACGGTGTGACATGTAAACAGAGAGGTGATTACAAGATAATTGGAGACATAGAAAGCACTAAAGACTAGAGGATCAGGTGAAGTTTCTCATATGAAGTGACACCTGAAATACCCCTTGAAGTAAGTGAAGCAGCAGAAATGAGAAAAGAGTACATTTTAGGCATGGGGGTCAACCTCTTCAAAGGCCCTGAGGTCCTAGATAGCATACGCAGTTTAAAGAACAACAAACAACTAATATGGCGAGAGTCCAGAGAGTATGACAGGAAGTAAAGTTTTAAGGAGATGATGGGAACATAGTTGGTGGTATCATATAACAAAGTCTTTACATATTCTAGGTAAGGGTTAAAGAGTCAGAGGTGTGAAAAAAAATCTGCCCAGGTCCTTTGTGTAAAGTGGGAACTTCTGACTTAAAAGGTGGGAGAAAAATAAGATGAATTCCAGCTGAGACAGTAATCTGTGATGACACCCAACATAATGATGACACAGGGGAAGGAGACCCAAAGCAAATGACATGGTATTGCTGTGCTTCCTACCCTCTCTTGCTGCCTTACTGGTGTAGAAGGGGGTTATGTACAAGAGGCCAGTTATAAGAGGTTTTTTTTTTTTTCCATACTGATACATCTGCTCCCTACTGAGCACTGGAGGAGAAAAGACTGGTGGGAGATTATCACTGATCTAGAACCCAGAACAATAATAAAGATCTTACTCATGTATTTACATTAACAATAACTGAGAAGGCCAAGTTCAGTAGTGTACAGAGTCCTTAGCCAGCCTTAGAGCACAGCAGAATGTTGCTGTTACCATCATCTGGCATTTAAGGAATAGTTTTCCTTCTGGAACTTTTTTTTAATTATTCAATTTTATTTTGTTTTCAGTCCCAAATTCCCTCCCTCACTCTCATCTTTCCTATACTCACTGAGAAGGCAAGAAATATAGCACCCATTACACATATAAAGCCATGCAAAAAATAGTTCTGCATTTGATATTCTGAGGTGGGGGGCAAGAGAAAGAAAAAAATATATTTCAATCTGCACTCTGAATCCATCAGTTCTCTATGTGGAAGAGGATAGCATTTTTCATCACGAGTCTTTTAGAATTACAATGGCTGGCTGTATTGATCAGAGTAGCTAAGTCTTTCACAGTTGATTTTCTTTACCACATGGCTATTACTGTGTAGATTGTGCTCCTGGTTCTACTCACTTCAATTCTGTATCAGTTCACATAAGTTTTTCCAGGTTTTTCTAACCCCCCTCCCCTTCATCATTTTTTATAGTACAACAATGTTCCCTCATAATCACATACTGTAACTTATTTAGCCTTTCCCTAACTGATGAGCACTCTAAGAGGAGCTTTCCCCAATGGCACTTAAAGCTATTTATAAAATCTTAGGAATTGGACGGAGGCAGTGTGGTATGCCTTGTAGCCAGGAGGACTTAGATTCAAGTTCTATTTCTGAGATATGATGACTGTCTGACACTGGGGCAAGTCACTTAGTTTCCCAATGTCCCATGCCACTGGGACTGTCAAGACTACAAGCTGCAAATATCATAGAAGCCCTCTCAGGGTAAGCGAGTTTACTCACTGACAGGTCCTTACATCAAAGGAATCACAGATCTGGACCAAAAAATAGCACTCTGATATTTATGTACTACTTTAAAGCTTGCAAAGCACTTTGTATATATCTCATATGAACCTCACAATGACCTGGCCAAGTTGGCACTGTAAATATTATCTCCATTTTACAGATGAAAAAACTGACTCACATAA
This sequence comes from Phalanger gymnotis, assembly GCA_028646595.1. Lineage (NCBI taxonomy): Eukaryota > Metazoa > Chordata > Mammalia > Diprotodontia > Phalangeridae > Phalanger > Phalanger gymnotis. Next base: position 133,046,986 of record CM053622.1, read on the forward strand.
TAAAATCACAAAATAAAAACCAGAGTTGAAGCAACTGCTCCAACCAGGTAAGAAGAGTTGGAAGCCATCATTTGGGTGGAGCCAAGATGGCAGCTGGAAAGCAGGGACTTGCTTAAGCTCTACCTCAGGTCCCTCCAAACACCTATAAAAATAGCTCCGAACAAACTCTAGAACTGCAGAACACACAAAATAGCAGAGGGAAGCAGGGCTCCAGTCCAGGACAGCCTGGATGGTTGCTGGGAAGGGTCTATTACACAGAGCTGGGAGCAGGGTGGAACAGACCCCAGTGTGGGCTGCGCCAGGACCAAACAGACTGGGAGCCAGGAGGAACAGGCCCGAGTGCCCTGAATCAGTGAGCTGTGGCAGTTACCAGACTTCTCAACCCACAAACGCCAAAGAACAGGTTAGGGGGAAAAGCAGCGGTGACAAAGTGAAAGGAGTTCCCTGTTGGCCACTGCCCTGAGGGTGGCTGAGGTGGTGCAGCTCTGAGGCTGCTTCCAGAGCTACAACCGCAGTTACTTCTGGCCCCAGGTCCAGCTGGTGGGAGGAATTAAGCAGTGGTTTAGAGCATGAGTGCAAAGTCTGCTTTGCCCTGCCTGGATCTGGACCACAATCCTGGTTGGTGGTTCTTGGGGGAAAAGGAGCACTGGTGTGGCAGAGCTTGCTGTGTAGAAGTAGCTCTGAAAACAGTAGCACAGCCCCTCAAGCTTGGGACAAAGTACTTTCTACTCTACAAGCAGTCATAACCTGACAAAAAGTTCAAGGGTCAAGTAGTTGGCTGGGAACATGAACAGGCAGCAAAAATGGTCTCAGACTCAGACTTTGGAATCTTTTTTTGGTGACAAAGAAGACCAAAACATACAGCCAGAAGAAGTCAACAAAGTCAAAGATCCTACATCAAAAGCTTCCAAGAAAAATATGAATTGGTCTCAGGCCATGGAAGAGCTCAAAAAAGGTTTGGAAAAGCAAGTTAAAGAAGTAGAGGAAAAATTGGGAAGAGAGATGAGAAGGATGA
>CM053622.1:133048100-133062192 GCA_028646595.1 Phalanger gymnotis
GGAAAAGGAGGTCCTTCAGACCACTGAAGAAAATACTAGCTTAAAAATTAGATTGGAGCAAGTGGAAGCTAGTGACTTTATGAGAAATCAAGATATTATCAAACAGAACCAAAGGAATGAAAAAATGGAAGACAACGTGAAATATCTCATTGGAAAAACCACTGACGTAGAAAATAGATTCAGGAGAAATACTTTTAAAATTGTTGGACTTGTTTACATTCCTACTTGGAAAGATGATGTATATAATTCATGAGACCTCAGTATTAGGATAGCTGAAGGGAATATACATACATACATGCATACATGCATACATGCATACATACATACATACATATATATATATGTATATAGACAGAGGGCACAGGGTGAGTTGAATATGAAGGGATGATATCTAAAAGAAATCAAATTAAGGGAAGAGAGAGGAATGTATTGAGAGAGGGAGAAAGGGAGAGATAGAATGGAGGTAAATTATCTCACATAAAAGTGGCAAGAAAAAGCAGTTCTATTGGAAGGGAGGAGGGGACAGGTGAGGGGGAACGAGTGAATCTTGTTCTCATCAGATTTGACTCGAGGAGGGAATAACATACACACTCAATTGGGTATTACTCCACAGGAAAGAAGGAGGAAGGGGATATAAAAGGGGGGATGATAGAAGGGAGGGCAGATACGGGGAAGAGGTAATCAAAAGCAAATACTTTTGAAAAGGGATAGGGTCAAGGGAGAAAATTGAATTAAGGGGGACAGGATAGGAGGGAGCAAAATACAGTTAATCTTTCACAACATGAGTATTGTGGAAGAGTTTTACATAATGATACACATGTGACCTATATTGAATTGCTTGCCTTCTTAGGAAAGATGGGTGGAGAGGGAAGAGGGGAAAGAATTTGGAACTCAAAGTTTTAAAAGCAGATGTTCAAAAAAAATTTGCTTTTGCATGTAACTGGGAAATAAGATAGACAGGCAATGGGGCATAGAAATCTATCTTGCCCTATAAGAAAGTAAGGGAAAAGGGGATGGGGGAGAGTGGGGTGATAGAAGGGAGGGCTGATTGGGGAACCAGGCAACCAGAATATATGCCATCTTGGAGTTGGGAGGAGGGTAGAAATGGGGAGAAAATTTGTAATTCAAAATCTTTTGGAAATCAGTGCTGAAAACTAAAAATATTAAATAGATATTTTATAAAATAAAAAAAATGAAAAAAAAGAAATAAAAAAAAGAAGATTTGGAAGTGGGCTTTGGATTCTTGACTCTGAGTCTTGTATTCTACTTACTAAACAACACTGCCTCTATCAAATACCTATGAGACTTTTGGGGGTGATTTTCTAAGACAGAACTTAGTGATGCAGTGGGGTTATATATCAAAATATGACACCTCAACTTTAGCCATTTGGTACTATGATAATGTCATTGGAGTTAATAATGTGTGAGATTTGTATTACATTTAGACCTCACATTCAGGCCTTGTTTAACTGGCTTGGTGATGTCTGGTCAGCAAATCCTCCATGAAATTCTGCGGCTCTCATCAGCTTCTCCTCCTTGAGTAATGAGTAAGCCTAAACAAGAATTTTAGCTACTTAAAAGAATAATACATATACCATTCATTCAAGGGGCAGTAAGGTATAGTGGACAGAGAGCTGGTCACAGAGTCAGGAAGGCCTAGCCACTGCCATCTACTGGCGATCTCAGTCCTCCAAACAACTTTCCCAGACTCTAAGTCACAAAGAAGGTACCAGTCTGAACTCCTCCCTAGGAGTTCCCTATACCAAAAAAATCACAGGTCCAGTTTTTTTAAGTGCCACCCATATGCCAAAATTATACAAGATTGTTTGAAAGACAAAAAAAAATAATGATAGCAAATAAGCTCGTTCAACCACCCTCTTAAAAGGAGGTATACGCTTATCAAAGCTGTCTGCCACTATCATGAAGTAGATCCAGGTTAGAGTTCAAAGGGAAGAGGAATCTCCTATAGATGGTGGGAGTCTTGTTTCTGTTTGTGGATGGTATTATGCAGATTGTATCTAACCTGGGAACACTACAGAGTTTCCGGATTAGATCCATAATGACTTTAAAGAGTTCTGTTTAACTATCCACATGGGGAAACCAAGTGGATGAAGAATCCCTATTTTCTAGTTGGATGGACAGCCTATAGACTTCATCTGTCAGCATACAAACAGAGAGAGAGAGAGAGAGACAGACAGACAGACAGACAGACAGACAGACAGACAGACATAAACATAGACATAGATGGCAGGTGCTGCAAATGGACCAAGAGTTAGATCCAGAATGGAAAAGGAAAAAGAAGTGAAGCTGGATTGGTTTTGGGAAACTGCAAAGTTCTTTTAATTAATTCAAATTTCACTTAGAAAACGTTTTTAATACCAATATTCTCCTGGTGATGCAAGTCACAGAACTGAAACTAACAATCGCAAAAGGTCAATAGAGAAGTGTAGTGGATGTGACAAGCCTCCAATACATTACAAACATTGAATTTTGAAGGAAGAGCCATATAAAGGATGCCATTAAAGAAATCTATGGGTGAAAAATAACATAGACTGGTCATAAGGCCAGAGGTGAGGATAACAGATAGCATCCTTATACCAAAAGAGTCATGGGTTCAGTTCCTCTCTAATACATTATTTTAATTGGTACATGGCAGCTAGGTAGCACAATGGATAGAGCACCTGGAGTCAGGAAAATCTGAGTTCAAATCCAGCCTCAGATATGTACTAGCTGTGTGACCCTGGGCAAGTCACTTAACCCAGTTTCTCTCAGTTTTCTCATCGGCAAAATAAGCTGGAGAAATAAATGGCAAACCACTCCAGTATCTTTGCCAAGAAAACCCCAAATGGGGTCATCAATAGTCAGACGTGACTAAACAACTATAGTACAAAGTAGTTATGTAAGCATATCTAAGTCCTCAAACCAAATACTTCAGAAATGGCTCTAATACCTTTAGGTTAATTGGGAAATAAATAAATCTCCACTGGGGGTGGGGATGGGGAAAGGAGGGCTTTTTGTTGCCCTTCCACCTCCATTCCTTCCTTGTAATGTGGAAGCTGCATGGGTAGGATGGATGCCAGGCCTACCAAGTGATTTGCTTCAGCAAAGGGAATAGCAAAAAGAACAAGCCTACTTCCCCCATTGACCAAAAATTTTCTTCTGATGAGAAATAAGGAGCCTAAAGTAATAAAAGTTGCTCTTGCTGCGAATTAGCCAGTACACACGGAGACTGATGCAGCAGAGCTCTGGGACCATTAGGTAGAGAAGTGTTTGATTTTGACTCATGCTAAATTTGATAAGCTGCTGCTAAAATGATGGCAGTCTCCCATTGTTTTCTATTTATATATAAATGTTCACATATGTTTTCAATAAAAAAAAACCTAAGAAAACAAACCACCCACAGTACAGGACACTGCCTTTCCTCCTCATTTATAGAGTCACTATCTAATTGTTAGCACATGGAGAGGAGGCCAGAAAAACAAAACATCTTTGCAAAAAGAATTGGGGATGAACAAACTGGGTCATTGAGATGTTAGGAATTGCTGCTTCTCTAGAATGTCTTCAACAACATCCTTGTCCCTTATCCTGCAATGAGTAATTGAGTAATTAAGGACACACCTCCTATGGCTTTGGATAGCAGAACACCATGGGTTCCAGCAGAGGCAGCCTGAGTTCATTCATGCAGCCCTTTTAGAATGTAGACTCAAAGAATATTTGAGGAGGAAGGGGGCCTTGGAGATCAGCTCATCCCACCTAACTCAACATTTAGGGTGTCAGACAAAAAAGTATTTCATGTAACTGAATATTTTATTTCCTCCTGGAACAGGGCTGGATTTGCCACTGCTGAATGAAACAAGCTGAGGCTGGATTTGTTCCAGTGGGTAATTTTTGAAGAAATTAATAGGTACACAGAGCTATAGGATACCCCGTGGATCAGATATTAGCTCAGCTGCTCTGTGTGTCCACTTAAAATCTGCATTTTAAACCAGCATGCTAATTAAAAGTTATAGAAATTGTCATTCACTGTCCACATCTAACCTCATCCGCTGGACGGTTACTGCAACAGTTAGCATTCTCTATTACATTGGTGGGAAAGCCTCCATAAGCAAAGACAAAGAACCATGACCTGGGCTTGCCCCAGAGGCAAATCCCTTAACACTTTGTTTTTCTCTAAGGGTCAGATTACCGGCTCCCCAAAGAATTTAGTTAACTGTGGTCTAATTATATTAATAGCCTTTTTAAAAAAAAAATGGAACACCATATTAAATCAATGAAGTGCACTTAAAATAAGTATTGGCAGCTAGGTGGCTTAGTGGATAAAGTGGTAGACCTGGAAACAGGAAGACCCGAGTTCAAATTCTGCCATGGATATTTGCTAGTTGTAACCTGGACAAGTCGCTTAACCTATTTCAGAGTCAGTTTCCTCATCTATAAAATGGGGATAATAACAGCACCTACCTCTCAGGATTGTGGTGAGGACCAAATGTGATAACATCTGTAAGGTGCTTTGCAAACCTTAAAGTGCTGCAGAGATGCTAATTAGCAGTAGTAGTAGTAGTAGTGGTATTTATTAGGTTCTAGAAAACACTTGTTTTTTTATGAGATTGTAATATATCAGTCCTTAGAACTGTAGAATTAAAATTTTCAAAATAATTCTTCCCCTGGGGAGATAAAAAACCCTAGACTTTTCTTCTTTGTTTTAAAGTATTCATTTCATTGTGTGCTAGCCAGGCCTCTTTGGTTCCAGCCAAACAGCAAGGGGATTCCCACTGCCTTCCAATTAATCCTGCAGTTCATCTATCTAGTCATTAAGGAATGAAATATTAGTCTCAAATAGATCAACAAAGCCCATTGACTTGGCTTAAGAAACTAACACGTTACAGACGTTAGTGATGTTTGGTCAGGTGTTCACCTCAAATTGAGTTTCCAAAGGCATATTTTCACACGCTAAGTGTGCTGAGTCATTACACACCATCTTTTCCATCTGTAACTGTGACCCTGGAATTCCCAGTTCAAATGAGAGAGGTGGAGAGGAGGAAGAGTGAGAGAATAAGCAATCTGTACTTCTTCACAGGGGTTCACTAATGTTTCTTTGTTTTGCAAAAAGCCATCACCCTGCCAGACAAAGCCAAGAATAGGGTTTCCCTCCATGGCTGTCTGCTGAGATACTTATGCCATGTGGCTTAGCATTTGACCCTCTGACAGTCTCCAGTACACAGCTTTGAACCTTGGTCTTACCTGCCTGAGGAAGAGGCAAGAAAAAAAGTATGGTGGTAAAGTGAAGGACTGCAAGTTATTTTCGTTTGACAGCTAACCTGGTTTCAGCTTCAGGAAAATGGGTGGTCATTGTGCTGTTACAACAGGGCTGAAATAGAAGACATCTATTGAGATGTAAGTGCAGTCTTAGTGTCAGACAGGGGAGGAGAATGAGTGATTTCTTGAGGTCTCCTTCCAGTATTGGGATTCTGGGCATGTACACAGAGTGATGCCTATGTGTGACAAAGTAGCAATTTTCCAAGATGCCATCTCAGGCTGCCTTGATCTCAATGAAAACTCCTCTCATGCTGGTTACTGTCAAAGGATAGCTCTCTAAGCTTATTAAAAAAAAAAAAAACACCAACCCACATCAACCCTTGGTGGAGATCACTATGGTAACAAAGGGAAACCAAGAAGATTATGGAGAAATATGGCAAAAACATATGCTAAAAATCCCAAGTGTTTGTTTGGTAGGAAAAAAAAAGAAGAAAGAAGACAATTACCAGGGTATTCAGCTGATGCACTTAGAAAGACTCACATAGCAATAATGTCAATCTTGGTTTCTAATTTTAGTCCAGCACAATGGAAGCAATAAGATGGCATAAATGGGAAGGAGAGAGAACAGGCTCAAAACAGATGTCAAAAAGCAGCAGAAGGAGCAGGATTCTGAATCTCACAGCTGTGGATTAAAATTTCATTCCCTTAAATACTTGGGTTCTCAGTAGCTTAGGGCAAGAGTTTAATGTCGTTAAAATATAAAACCAGGCAAATGTTTCACTACAGTATCAGAGAAGATGAATCTCCAATTGAAGCTGGGATTGCATTAGCGATGTGCCCCTGCTCTCACTGGCCCATAAAGCAAGAAGCAAATTGTCTCAGTGGGAAAGCTTTTTGGAACTTAAGGGCTTTCTATGCAGCATCTTGACACCCTAATAATAATAACAGGGGCTCATATTTATAGAAAGCTTTAGGGCTTACAAAGCACTTTCCTCACAATAATTCTGAGGCAGGTAGTACCAGAGTTACTTTTTTTTTTTTCATTTTACAGATAAGGAACTGAGGTACAGAAAAGTTTGCTTGTTTTTAGAATGATTTGCCCATAGGGTCATAGCTAGCGTCTTGTATGGGTCCAAGAATCATAGAATAATCAAGGCAGTACAAGGGACCTCAGTGGTCAACAGATCCAACCCATACCTGAACAAGAATACATTTTACAACATGGATAGAATAGCATGTTTATTTTATCAATACCCCAGACAAGTGTTCATTCAGCCTCTACCTGAAGACCTTCAGTAATAGAGAATGAACCCACTAACTTGGGAAGCAGCCCATCCATTCTGCTTTTGGAGGTCTTAAGTATGAGCTATCCTCCAGATTCTGAGGTGCTGTGACATATGGCAAGTTTTTCCTCTACCTTTGGAAGCATAGTCTGTCTGTTTTCTCATCTTTATTGGTGAGGAAATGAACACAACTTTGCCTAGCCTGTATTTACTGGCATCAGAACAGACTATGCTTATGTCTCACCCATCAGTCCATCTCAGCCACCTTGACATGTGCCCTGCCTCTCTCCACCTGGAGAAGTACCATCAGGCCCTGACCTAGAAAACATCCCTCCAGTGCCAGGAGGAATGATTCCACCTTTGGAACTCTTGCCTTGAGACTGAGATGGGTTGATTGTTAAATAAGTGAGTGCAGATTTCCCTAGTACAACTAAATCTTGCCACCACCACCCCCACCTCCAACTACTAGGTCATGTTTCCCCATCATATCTAGCCACTCACTTATCCCCAAATGTCTTATTCTGCTCATAATTACTGAATCAACATGACTGTTGCTTCTAGAAAGAGCACGTAGGCTAAATGTTCTATGGAAAAAAGTCAACATCCCAGTGACTTCACAGACAGAAACCCTGTTCCCTGGCTACCACGCCCTTATGCACAGTCTCTTTCTTATTAGAATATAAGTTCAGTACAGTGACGTTGTGTCCCTATAGTTATTTGTATTATCAGCAGTGTCTGGTACGTAGTAAGTACTCTGTAAGCTATTATTCATTCATTCATACACTTGACTAGAAGGGAAACTACTAGAAATTCGATTAGAAGGAAAACGAGGAATGCATGGGGAATATAGAGGTGTTTTTCTGTCCCTTTCACCTCCTCCCCCTGTTGGAATGTCAAACTGGATGTTGTGTACATGTAGCTATTAATTGTTCTAGCAGAAGCATGAATGTATTCAGCTCTGGGTAGATGCTTGGGACTCTGCCTTTATCTTCTATTTTTGCTTGAGCTGAGATCTTAAGATTTTTTTCTTTTTTTATTATTTATTTATTTAATTTTTTTTTTGCTGCTAACTCCATGAGTCCTTGACAATGTGCTGTATCGAGGGTTCTTTCACTGGATGAAGCCTGACTTTCCCACCTCTCTCTTGGGCTTTTTCCACCTTTACTTGCTCAACTGCATTTGATCTGCACTTAAAAACTTCCTGCCAACCCCTTAATGCAATGAGTAGGGGCCCACTTATATTTGATTACTTTTCTCATCTCTTCTTGTGGATCAGACTTCATAAATTATCTACTTAATCCTCACCTATTTGAGGCCAAAGAGTCTTAACGACTCCCCTCAGCAAGGCTTTATCTGTAGCACTTTCCTACCATTTTCTGGGCTTTTTTTCAGGAGGTGATGCCTACACGAGGGTGTACAGGAGGGTGATAGAAAGGGAGGGCCAATTGTTAAGTTTTCAGTGTGAGAATTTATATCTTAGAAATCAGCAAATTCTATAAATCAGATTTGTTTTGTTGATTGTCTAGGCTTAAGAAAGCATGCAGAAAATGTTAATAAGGCAGATTACATTTAAAAGTGTGTTGAATGTACATTCCTAAGCACTCAGGTGTTAAACATTTACCAGAACCCTACTGTAAATCAGATGAGTCTAATCTGCATTTATCAGCTTTCTAACAAGCTCCTAGAGCAAATTATCTGCTACCTTTACCTCTATCTGTGAGCAGTAGTGTATTGTACACTGTACCTCTCTTCCATAAAATAAGTTTCTGCTTTTTTTTCCTGCTTTCCTCCTCTAGTAGTGACCTTTCTTCTTTTTGATGTATTTTATTTCATTAAATATTTCCTTATTACATTAAAAAATTCTACCATTAATTTTTTTTTAAATTTTGAGTCCCAAATTCTCTCCCTCTCTTCCACCAATTTCCCACCCCTTCATTCACATGAAGTCATGTAAAACATAATTCCATATTAGCCATGTTACAAAAGAAGACAAAAAAAAAAGAAAAAGAAAGTCTAAAAAATATCCTTCAATTTCAGTTTATCAGTTTTATCAGTTTCCTCCTTAGAGGTGGATAACATTTTTCATCATGAGACTTTTGGAGTTGTCTTGGATCATTATTTTGATCAGAGTGGCTAAATCTTTCTAAGCTGATTATTGTTAGAATATTATTCTAACTCTGTACAATGTTCTCCTGGTTATGTTCACTTCTCTTTGCATCAGTTCACATAAGACTTCCCAGGTTTTTCTGAAACTACTCTGCTAGTCATTTCTTATAGCACAATAGTATTTCATCACAATTATGTACCACAACTAGTTCTGCCATTCTTCAACTGATGGGCATCCTCTCAATTTCCAATTCTTTGCCACCATAAAAAGAGCTGCTATAGATACTTTTGTACAAATAGGTCCTTCTCCTACCCCCACTTTTTAATCTGTGATACAGACCTCATAGTGGTATTGCTGGATCGAAGGTATGCATAGTTTTATAGCCCTTTGGGCATCGTTCCAAATTGTTTTCCAGAATGGTTAGACCAATTCACAACTCCATCAACAATGCATTGGTGTCTCTAGTTTTCCATATCCCCTCCAGAATTTATCATTTTATTTTTATGTCATATTAGCCATTCTGAGAGGTGTGAAGTAGCAGTTCAGAGTTCTTTTAATTTGCATTTCTCTAGTCAATAGTTATTTAGAGCATTTTTCCATGTGACTGTTGATTAGCTTTGATTTCTTCTGAAAACTGCCTGTTCATATCCTTTGACCATTAATCAATAGGGAAATAACTTATATTCTTATAAATTTGACTCAGTTGTTTATGTATTTGAGAAATGAGACTTTGATCAGAGAAACTTGCTGTAAAATTTTTTCCCCAGTTTCCTGCTTTCCTTCTAATTTTGGTTGCATTCATTTCATTTGTGCAAACCCTTTTTAATTTCATGCTTTAAATTTCATGCCATTTAATTTCATGCATAATTTACTTATGATATCACTCTTTATGCCTAAATTGTTTATCCATCTTGATCTTATTTTGGTATACTGTGTGAGATGTTAGTCTATGCCTAGTTTCTGTCAAACTACTTTCCAGTTTTCCTAGAAATTTTTGTCAAATGGAGAGTTCTTACACCCAAAGCTTGGATCTTTGGGTTTATCAAAGGCTAGATTACTATGATCATTTGCTACCCTGTGTTGTGTATTTAATCTTTTCCATTGATCTACCACTTTATTTCTTAGTCAGTAACCAGATCCTTTTGATGATTACAGCTCTGTAACACAGTTTGAGATCCGGTACAGCTAAACCACCTTCTTTCACATTTTTCCCCACTCACTGCCTTGACATTCTGGATCTTTTGTCCTTCTGTTTCAATTTTGTTAATATTTTTCTAGCTCTATAAAATAACTTATTTGATAATTTGATTTGTATGGACCTGAATAAGTAAACTTAGGTAAAAATGGCATTTTTATTATCTTGGCTTGGCCTACCCATGAATTTGCCCAATTGTTTAGATCTGTCTTTATTTGAATGAAAAGCGTTTTGTAATTTGTTCATATAGTTCCTGAGTTTGTGTTGGCAGATATATTCCCAAGTAATTTATATCATCTGTAGTTATCTTAAATGGAATTTCTCTATCTGTTCCAAGCAGTGGACTTTCTTAGGATGCATCTTTCTCACAGAAGAGAATATTAAGAGAGTTGAGAGAGAAATTTAAAAAGTCTGGCTGTGGTAGCCAGAATGGAATCTTGCTATTTTCCCTTGGTGGTTGAGATCTTGGTTAGAGCAGTTTGGGAGCATATATAATAAAATATTCCAGTGGTATTTCAGGTTGTAATCAGGCAGAGATGCTGGGCATTTTGCAGTCTTTCACATGCAAAGAACAGTTTTAGGATCCTTTTGCCAACCCTACTAACCTGAATAGGGCACTTAATACTTTTGGTAGATCTCATCCAATGTGATATGCAACCTACAGATTGACACAGTGGGAGACAGAAACACATTTTTTTTTGTTTTTGTGAGACTGGCCATAGAACTCAGCTGGTTTTGAGCATTTATTTCCTTGGAGTGAGAGAATGATGTCTCCAGGTGAGACTCCAGCTGGCATGGGGAAACCTACATGTAGTTGTCTTAGTGATAGAAAAGTTTCATCTCCTCTGAGCCTCACCATATTTGAATTACATGTACCCTGGCGATTTACTGATCTTTAGGGAAGGAAGACTAGGAATAAAGGGGTTGAATGGTGAGTGTGTGTGAGTGTGTGTGAGTGTGTGTGTGTGATTGGTAAACACCAGTGCTACAGTTGTTATCTCAAACTGAAATTTGAACCAGTTAACACCAGGGCTATAGTTGGTGTCTCAGCTTGATTTTGCAGACTCTGGTTGGTTACATGACCTGCCCATCTTAAGTAATTGGTGGTAACAAAGTTGAGCCAGAAATTCTCTTATCACATCATGTGTCGAGCTCTGTATGTCTACCCACGGCAGGAGTATTTAAGAATGTTCAGATCTTTGTAGCAGCAATTAAAAGGTTTGGCTCCCCTTCCAAGGATACAGAAAATAACATAAAACAAAACTTAATTGTTCTCTGCAGTGCCAAATAGGGAAGGATCAAGTACATTTATAATTTTGGTTGGAAAACTTTGGAACAGAGAAGGGAGCCTAATATTGGGCAGAGAGGAAGATGCTCTGTAAAAATTTCTTGTTCATGTATATGGAGTTGGCTTGTTTTTATTTCTACCTCCTGGCTTTGCTCTCATCAAGTCCCAGCTAAAATTTTCCCTTCTGTAGGAAACCTTTGAATAATGCTATTCCTCTTAATTCTAGTGTCTTTCCTTTGCTAATTATCTCCAGTTTAAAGGGAATAGAGCTTGTTTGTGCATAGTTGTTTGCATATTGTCTCCCCTATTAGATTGTGAACTCCTTGAGAGTAGACATGGCTTTTGCCTTTTTTTGTATCCCCAACACTTAACATAGTGCCTGGCACATAGTATATTTAATAAGGCTTATTGACTGATGACTGAGTAAAGATACAGTAAAATACACACTTAGAACAATACCTTTTAAAAAACTGTAATTCTAAGAATTTTTCTGAGCCTATTTCAATATCTTTATCATCTTACTCTTTCTGGGGGGAAAGGAAGCCTTAAACATATGGTAATCAAGTATCTGCTCATTGAGAGTGATCTTATAGGATCAAAGGATCTCTGATTTTTAATAATACTACTATAGCATTTTTAATGTGCCAGACAACATGTTAAGAACTTCACAATTATTATCTCATCTGATCCTCACAACAGCTCTGCGAGATACGTGCTATTATTATCACCATTTTACAGATAAGGAAACTGAAGCAAACAATGGTTAAGTGACTTGCTCAGGGTCACACGGCTGTAAGTATCTGAGGCTAGATTCGAACTTGAGTCTTCCTGATGCCAAACTCAGCATGCTATCCACCTCACAATTTAGCTGCCCCAAGAAGGATCCTTCTATAGCACCCTTGACAGGAAGATATCCACTCTCTGCTGAGATGGTCCATTTTACTTTGCCATAACTCTTTAACAGTTATGGAGGCAAGATCTGTCTCTCTACAACTTCATCCTCTGCTCCTTGTTCTGCCTCTGAGGCAAAGCAGAATGTTAAATCTCTTTTTCACAGGAAAGCCTTTCAGGTGCCTAAATATATATCATGTTTTCCCCTTCCCCCATCAATTTTTTTCTTCTCCAAGCTGAACATTCCATATCCCATCAAATTATTTTCATACCTTATTATGTGATCTGCAGTCCCTTAACCACCCTGGTTACCACTGTCTGAAGGAACTCCAGCTTGGGATCATAGATTTAGAGCTGGAGGGACTTCAGCAGCCAATGAGTTCAACTCCATTGTACAGCTGAGGAAACTGAGGCATAGAGCCATCAAGTGGCTACTCAGGGTCACAAAACTTGACCTTGTGGTATCCTGTCCATGGGAAGATTCAAACTCAGGTCTTCACAACTCCTATTCTAATGCTTTATCCATTATGCCATATAGCTCCTTAGATTATTTTTGGAATGAAATGTAGGAGTTTACATCTCTACTAAATTTCATTTTATTAGGTTTGGCCCATTATTCTAGCCTGTCAGGAGCTTTTGGGAATCTGATTCTTTCATGCTCCATGTAAACAGAAAGAATGGCAACAAAGCAACTGAAGCGGAATGCTATGAAATTATATTGATCTAGCTTAGCTCAAGTGAAGAGCCAAGAGAAGGTATCTCCCTCAGTTCTCTGCAGAGGTCAGAGCCCAAAGGCAAGGAACACTGTACAGAACAAGACTTCTTGGATATATCGATTAATTTTGTTATACTTTTGGTCATTATTATAAGGGATATTGCTCTAGGAGAGAATGGAGAAAGGGAAAATTGGGAAATATAGATGATGTAAAAACAAAAAATATCAAAAAATTTTAAATCTATTTTTGTTGAGTACTCTGTTCCTTTACATAGGTCTCCTCAGAGGTCTCGCTGCCTCAGTTCTTGTTTATTGGACTTATTCTTTTTTGCCTCTTCAGAATTTTATTCTTATGAGTTTCTCACCTTTTCAGAGCTGTCATCCCCTGTAGGACCTTCCTCTGAAACTTTGAAGTCTATTCTTCCAAAAGTCAGACTCCACCTCCTCACCTCCATCCCCTCCTGGCTTCCTTAACTTTAAGACTCACCTCAAATCCCACATTCTGAAAAAAAGGCTTTTCCTGGTCCTAATGCTAGTGCCTTCCCTCTCAGATTGCCCCCCATTTACTCTGTATGTATCAGGTATATACATAGTTGTTTGCATGCTATCTCCCCCATTAGAATGTGGGCTCCTTAAAAGTAGGGACTATTTTCTGATTGTATAAATTCTCACACTGAGATAGCTTGTGAGCCTATATTAACTGGCTCAAGCATGCCCTTGAATGAGACCCCTGAATAGAATATGATTCTTGAAGGGTATATTTTATTTAAGAGGAGAGAGGGGTAGAATATATACAAATGTGAGGAAATGTGACATCTGGAAGGATTAGATGAAAACCAATGGAGATAGAAACAGATGCAATATTCTTGTGAAAATATAGATTATAGGCAATCTGTAAGAAGAGGGAATTAGAAAAGGAGTTCAGTAAATGAATGGAAAGCTTGGCACAAAGGCATCCTAAGGTAGGTGGAGAATTTTGATTAAACAGACATCTACTGAACTCTTTCTGCCCAAAGGAGAACAGATAATATATTTTTGGTTTGTTTTAATGAAAATTTCATCCTTCAAAAGGTGGGAGAAATGATGAGAAATGCTACGAAGGACCTACTTCTGACCATCAAGGAGCAACTATTTGCTATAAGAAACAATCAAAACACTGGAAAGAGAGTAGTAACTTATCTTGAAATTCACAGCAGAAGAATAGATAGATGGGCATAGTCTGAAATAGAGGCTAGTCAACAAGCATTTACCAAACACTTAATATGGCTAGGCACTGTGTTAAGTGCTTAAGATTCAAAGAAAAGCAAAATAGCTCGTTATGGGGGGGGGGGGGGCGGAGCCAAGATGGCGGCCGGGAAGC
>CM053622.1:133062692-133079092 GCA_028646595.1 Phalanger gymnotis
GGGGGGGGGAGGAAATGGGGAGAAAATTTGTAATTCAAACGCCTGTGAAAATCAATGCTGAAAACCAAACATGTCAAAAATAAATTAAAAAAAAAGAAATGTAGGTGATATGAAAACCAAATATATCACTAAAATGTTTTAAAAGAAATTAAAAAAAATAGCTCGCTATCAACAAACTTTTATAGATCTAGAAAAAATAATGACAAAATTCATCTGGAGGAACAAAATGTCAAGAATATCAAGGGAATCATTAAAAAAATATGAAAGATGGTGGCCTATCAGTACCAGATCTGTATTACAAAATGGTAATCATCAAACAATCTGGTACTCACTAAGAAATACAGTGATAGATCAGTAGAATAAGTTAATTACATACTACACAGTAGTAAATGGTCATTGTAATCTAGTGTTTGATTAAACCCAAAGATCCAAGCTCTTTGGACAAGAACTCACTATTTGACAAAAATCTCTGGGAAAACTGGAAAGCAGTCGCGCAGAACTAGGCATAGACTAACATCTCACACTGTATAGCAAGACAAAGACAAAATGAATACATGATTTAGACATAAAGAGTGATATCATAAGCAAATCAGAAAAGCATGGGTAATTTTACCTGTCAGATCTATGGATAAGGAAAGAATTTATGACCAAACAAAAGACAGAGAGGACCACAGGATGTAAAATGGATAATTTCGAGTACATTAAATTAAAAAGATTTTGCATGAGCAAAACCAATGCAGCCAAGATTAGAAGCAAAATAGGAAACCGGAGGGAAAATTTTTACAGGAAGTTTCTCTGATAAAGGTCTCATTTCTCAAATATATAGAGAATTGAGTCAAATTTGTAAGAATATGAGTTATTCTGTAATTGAGAAATGATAAAAGGCTATGATCAGAGGAAGAAATCAAAGCTATCTACAGTCATAGGAAAAATGCTTTATATCACTATTGATTAGAAAAGTGCAAATTAAAACAACTCTGAGGTATCAACTCACATCTATCAGATTGGCTAATATGACAGAAAAGGAAAATGACAATTATTGGAAGGGTTATGGAAAACTAAAACATTGGTGGTGAAGTTACAAACTGATCCAACCATTTTGGAGACCAATTTGTAACTATGCCCAAAGGACTATAAAACTGCATACCCTTTGATTCAGCAATGCCACTATTGAGTCTGTATCTGAAAGAGATCAAAGAAAAGAGAAAAGGAACTATTTGTACAAAAGTATTTATAGCATGTCTTTTTTTGATGACAAAGAATTGGAAACTGAGGAGATGCCCAACAACTAAGTAATGGCTGAACAAGTTCTGGTATGTGATTGTACAGGGTGTCCCTAAAGTCTGGACACATAGGAAATCTCATTAACATTTCATTAACCATTTCACCAAAGACTCTGTGTTGTTCAGCAATTTCTTTTTCTGGGTTAAGCTAAAGGAGAAGGTGTACTTAATGAAAATCACAGATGCAACACACTTAATCAAACACATGAACGCATAAAGAGTGAATGTGCTAAAACTGACAGCGATGTGGAGTTATTGCATCAAGTTCGTGTGAATCTTGCAAAGTGCATCAACGTTTGCATTACAAATGATGGAAATCATATTGAAGATATTATTTGTTAATATTCCAATTAAATAAAATACTGTTGAAATTTTTATTCATTTCATTTCTTGAAAATATGCATATTTGCCTACCTGTCCAGACTTTAGGAATACCCTATAATGGAATACTATTGGGTTATAAGAAATGATGAGCCTGATGGTTTCAGAAAAATCTGGGAAGACTTATATGAACCGATGCAGAGTGAAGTGAACAGAACCAGGAGAACATTGTACATAGTAACAGCAATATCATACAATGATCAACTGTGAATGATTTAGCTATTCTAGTCAATACAATGATCCAAGATAATTTTGAATAACTCAGAATAAAAAAATGCTATTCACTTCCAGAAAAAGAACTAATGAGGTCTAAATGTGGATTGAAGCATAATCTTTTCATTTTCTTTCTTTTTTTTTTGCAACATGGCTAACATGGAAGTATATTTTGCAATGATTTCACATGCATAATCGATATCACATTTCTTACTTTTACAATAGGTGGTGGAGGAGTTGGAGGGAGGGAGATAATTTGGAGATCAAAATCTTTTTTTAAAAAATGAATGTTAAACACAAATAAATAATACCTTTTTAAAAATAGATTGAGAGATAATTTAAGTACCATTAAACTACCAGAAAAGCATAATATAAAAAATAGCCTAGACATTATGTTTCAAGAAATTATAAAGGAAAAACTGCTCCAATATCATAGAACCAAAGGATAAAATCAGAGTAAGCTTCTGATGGGAGTGAGAGAAGAAAGAGAAAGGGAGGGAGGGAGAGAGAAAGGAGGGACGGTAGGGAGAGGCACTGTCCATGGAGATAGGTATGAAGGCAGAGAAAAAGATTTTTCAAAAATAATTCAAGAATCTGTGACATTGTCAATGTGGGTACCATAGTTCTTCATGTAGATCATTGCCCTTTTCTTATGTACTAAGTGGTAAGTTGCTGACGCCACCAAAATTTACCAAGTAATGACTAACCTTCTGGTGATGAGATCGTAGCATAGATGAATGCTAAATCATAGTAGATATGAATTCTAAAAGGTTAGGTAGGACAATAACTAATACATACTTTTCCTTCACTATTGTACTCAAAGGCAGTTCTGGACTTTCCCTCTTTGCTCAACCTCCAGTGAGGATCAAAGTTAGAAACCCTTCTGGAGACGTCTGGAGCATCAGATGAAGCTAAGGGACAAATCTACTTAATCTATTCTCCCTGTTTTCAGGCCCCTCTCCCCATTCCTCCACCTGGCCATCACCTATCACTGAGAACGCTCTGAATTTCAAATTTATGTTTTCTCAGGAACATAAGTAATGACAACTCTAAGCATAGTGAGCATTTGTGCATTAAAAAAAGCCTGCAGAAGCTCCCTGGAGAATACTAGTTGAGTGACTGAACCAGCAGTCACATAATCAAATGCAATCTTCTAGCTGTTACTTGGGGAAAGAGCTCTGGAAGTCTCTGACAAGTAAATGTTTTGGCTGGACGAAAGATGTTTTTAAACCAATGTTCACTAAGAAAAGTCTGAATGTGGGGGAAAGGAAATACCCTAAATAGAGGAGACCTTGGAAAAGGCTTTCTCGTGATGTGACACTAAGGCACAACCTTATGTTTGTCCTACTGCAATAAAAAACGTCTTTGGAATGAAGACATTCAGGGGAAACACATTAGGAAAACTCCAGGTCCCTCCTATGTCACAATAAAAGAAAAATAAAAACAGAGCCATAATCCTTTATAGTTGAAAAAAGCATAAAAATAAATATTTCATCTTCTGTTTTTAAGCAATTAAGGGACAAGATCTAAATTTAGTTCAGCTAATCAAACATAATTCATTAGTTAAGGGTAAGTGCTAAGCACTAATGGGGATATGAAAGTGAATAACATACAGGCCCTGTCCTCAAAGAGCTTATAGCTTAGTGGAATCAGAGAAGGAAGCCATGTACATAAGTAAATATAATGCTAAGCAGAATTTCAAGTAGATTAGGAAAGTGCCTAGAAGAGGCACACAGAAAACAACATGACTATTTTAAAAAGAACAGAACCAGGGAATATTAGGACCATAAGGGCCCTTAAAAAATCAAATCTACCTTGCTGTTGCCAGGAAGGCCTGTGGCCAAAATATACAAGGACAGATGACTCTTTATCCTGTTTTCAGAGGACTCCAGTGGCAGAGATTTCATCTGTTCCAGCATTTCTTTGCATTTTGTAAGCATAAGCTAGCTAACCACCAGTCCCCTCCAGGACAATTTTTTAGGTGGTGTTGAGATGTCATTTATCGTACTGTTGCAGAAAATTCTTTTTAAATAGTAGCTTTGTGGCTTCAAAGCTAAATTCTTAATTCCTGTCTATCTTATGAACAGGGAATAGCTCCCAAGGAAAGAAAGCTAGAAGTAATAATATTTACTCAAAGAATGTAGCAGGTTACCTGTTATTTCAAAGTTGAAATAACTTGTTGAAATAAATGGATAATTTAAAAGTAGAAAGTCCAAGTTTAAAAAAGTAAACTTGAAGATGAAAAAACATTTTTGGTTTTGAAAGGTTTACAATTCCTTCCTTCTCTGATAAGCTCCTTGATACTAAGGATTGTTTCTTTCTTTTTCTTTTCTTTCTTATTTTTTTTTTTTGGTCTTTGTTTCTCTAGTACCTAGCACAGAGCTTGGGACAAAGTTGCTTAACAAATATTTATTTCTAATAAATGACTGATTGGCATGAACCTAAATTCATGAGAAGCAGTATGGAGTAGTACACAAAGATAGTAACCTCAGGATCAGGAAGACCTGAGTTAAAATACTCCTTCTGACACATACTGGGCTCGATGGCCTGAGGAAAAGAGGGAGAGTTGTGGGGAGAGAGAGGACAGGGAGAGTATTCCATGTGTGGGGGAGAGCCAGAGTTAGGAGGTGGAGTGTTGTGCACATTCCTTTACTAACTTTGACTTGGTTCTACATCTTCCAATTCAGAATTCATTTACAACATCGCTCTGGTGACTTCTTTCCTAAACATGTCGAGTTATTCTACTGGTTCTGACTGATTAGAGAGAGGCCAGTGGTGAGAAGGAGGGCTTCTGGAGGATTCATCTACCCAAAGGCTAAAGCAACACACGGAAAGGAAAGAGAACATTCAGAAACAGAAACAATAGCAGGGGTTTGAGGCACCAGACCTACTGTTTTTGTATTTTAGTGCTTTTTTCCCCTCTTTTTATTCTTGGAGATGCCTTGACCTCCAGTCATTTTTAGCTTCTCATCTTTTAGGCAGTTAACACAGTATGGCAAACTGTGCTGAGGACTCTAATTGAGGCATCTTTTCTATAAATCACCAAGACAAGAATGGGACAAATGAAGAGGAAAAAAATACCCTCATACAAAGTGGCTACCTTCAATTCTCTAAAACTACAGTTAATGGCTAATTATACTGACATTCCCATTGTGTGGAAATGGAGAGAATGCAAATATAATTCCTCAGATAATTATTTCATTAAATGGAAGTGACTTGTGTGAAATAGCAAATTAACATAAATGTCTTCATAGGAGCTAGCGAGTATGTGCTTTAATATGGAAATGTTTCAACTTCGAAATAACAGGTAACTTGCTACATTCTTTGGGTGATTATAATGATGAAGTCTGAATTGGCTATAATATATACCTACATAAGTCCCTTTTAGTTGTTATTTCATCATTAAAATGGAATGGGTAAAATATGTTGGTGGAGTCTTATTAACAAAGGGACCTAAGGAATCCCCAGGTCTGCTGCTGCAACCTCAAGCATTAATCCCCACCCCCTACCCTGACTTGTTTTTTTTTTAACTTAATTTTTTTCCTTACATTTTAAGTTCCAAACTATCTCCCTCCTTCCCTCTTCATCCTGCACTAGAGGAGGCTACCATTTGACACACATATATAGGCATATATATATATGTATATATATATATACATATATATATGTAAATAAAACCATGCTATGCATACTTCTATCTATCAGTTCTTTCTCTGGAAGTGGATAGAATCTTCATGGGTCCTTTGTAGCTGAAATATTTATAATACTCAGAATAACTTAGTCATTTACAGTTATTCTTTGAACAGTATTGTCGTTGCTGTGTACAATGTTCTCCTGGTCCTGCTTATTTCATTCTTCATTATTTCATACAAATCTTTCCATATTTTTCTAAAACCAACCTGCTTATCACTTGTTAAAGCATAGTAGTATTCTATCACAATCATACACCACAACATGTTTAGCCATTCCCCAAATGACGGGCATCCCTGCAATTTCCAGTTCTTTGCCACCACAAAGAGTGCTGCTACAAATATTTTAGAACATACAGGTTCTTTTCTTTTTGCAGGGGGAAGGCAGGGCAATCGGGGTTAAGTGACTTATCCAAAGTCACACAGCTACTAAGTGTGCCAAGTGTCTGAGGCCGAATTTGAACTCAGGTCCTGACTCCAGGGCCAGTGCTCTACTCACTGTGCCACCTAGCTGCCCCATACAGGCTCTTTTCCTTTTTCCCTGATCACTTTGGGAAATAGACCTAATTATTACTGGGTCAAGGGGTATACACAGTTTTATAACTCTTTGGGCATAATTCCCAATAGCTCAACAAAATAATTGGATCACTTCACAGTTCTACCAACAGTGTACACAACAATGTATTAGTATCCCATTTTTTCCATAATCCCTTCAACATTTGTCATTTTCCCCTTCTATTATTTTGGCCAATCTGATAGGTGTGAGATGGCATATCAAAGTTGTTTTTATTTGTATTTCTCTAATCAATAATGACTTAGAGCATTTTTTCATATGACCATATATAGCTTTGACTTCTTCATCCAAAAACTACCTGTTTATATCCTTTAACCATTTATCAATTGGGGAATGATTCATATTCTTATACATTTGAAAAAGTTCTCTATATATGTAGCAACAATTCAACTAGCAGCTTCTGTGGGGGTGAAAGAGCAACACAAGCCCAACAACAAGGACACTGCCAGCCCAGACTCTTTTGATCTGCTTTACTAAGGAAAGTAACATTAGGGGGTTAACGATCTTATGTCATTTCAACATACAAATACCATTCACTTAGTTCAGGGGAAAAAGCCAGCACCTTAAACTTCAGAGCAAATACAAACAAATTACAAACATACATTATAAACAGACCAAATACAATTCATAGTTACCAAGAAACCATCAACATCTGGGTGAACTGGGAGGCTCTTAGAGTGGCTGCCCAGAGTCCCAGGCCTCCAAGAATGAGAGCCTCTGCAAACAGCTCTGTTCTCTCTTTTTACACACTCTTCAGCCATCATCCTTAATATCATCTGAGCCCCCAGAACTTAGGCTCCTACTATTGGCTCTGGTCTTAGCAACTCCCCTTAGGACCCTGAGGGTTTCACGCCCACATCAGTTTAGCACCTAGAAGACAGGGGTTTGGGCCTGGGGCTTTGTACCTAGCAAGGTTCAATCAAAGACACTTAATTTATCATTCTAAAACAGTAAAAAAAATAAAGTCCCAACTTAATTGATATTACAATATATTTGAGATGTGAAACTTTTATCTAAGAAACTATCTATAAATATCCCCCTCCAATCTTTTGCTTTCCTTCTAATCTTGGCTACATTGGTTTTATTTGTACAAAACTTTTTTAATTTACATTCCATAATGCTCTCTATGTCTTATTTATTCATAAATTCTACTTCTATCTATAAGTCTGATAGGTGTTATGTTCCACATTCTTCTAATTTACTTATGGTATCTCCCTTTATATCTAGGTTATGTCTCCATTTTGACCTTATCTTAATAAATGGTGGAAGATATTGATCTACACCCAATTTCTGCCAGACTGCTTTCTAGTTTTCCCAATCATTTTTACCAGATAGTGAATTCTTATCCCCAAAACTCAAATCTTTACATTTGTCAAACACAAGGTTATTAACAATTATTTATAATACAATATACCATACCAATACAATACATTATTGTGTATTGTATGTCTACTCTGTTCCACTGATCTACTTTTCTATTTCTTAGCCAGTACCAGATAGTTTTTGATAATTGTTGCCTTGTAATACAGTTTAAGATCCAGTATTGCTAAACCTCTTTCCTTTACATTTTTTTCATTAATTCCTTTGATATTCTTGACCTTTTCTTCTTGCAAATGAATTTTGTTATTATTTTTTCTAATTTGATAAAATATTTTTTGGCAATTTAATTGATATTGCATTGAATAAGTAAGTTAGTTTAGGTAGAAATGTCATTTTGTATTGGTTCTACCCGCCTATGAACAATTAATATTTCTCCAGTTATTTAAATCTGACTTTGTATAAAAATGCTTCATAATTATGTTCATGTAGTTCCTGGGTTTCTCTTGGCAGGTATACTCCCAGATATTTTATGCTGGCTATGTTTATTTAAATGGACATCTCTTACTATCTCTTCTTGCAGGGTTTTATTGATGATAGAAATGTTGATAATTCATGTGGATTTATTTTATATCTTGCTACTTTGCTATAAGCATTGTTTCAACTAGCTTTTAGGTGAATCTGTAGGATTCCTCAGGTATATCCTCATATCATCTGCAAAAAAAAAGAGATTGTTTTATTACCTCACTGCCCATTCTGATTCCTTCAATTTTCCTTTATATTATTGCTATTACTAGCTTTTCTAATAAAATATTGAATAATACTGGTGATAATAGAAATCCTTATTTTACTTCTAATCTTATTGGAAAGGCTTCTAGCTTATCCCTGTTACAAATAATGCTTGCTAATGGTTTTAAGTAATTTTTTTTATCATATTAAGAAAAAATCCATTCATACCTGTGCTCTCAAGTGTTTCAATAGGAATAAGGGTTGTATTTTGTCAAAAAGCTTTTTCTGCATCTATAGATCTAATCATATGATTTTTACTTTTTTATTGATATAATCAATTATGTTAATAGTTTTCTTTATGTTAAACCATTGCTGCATTGCTGTTATAAATCCCACTTGGTCAGAATGCACAATCTTTATGATATATTTTAGTCTTCTAGACAGTATTTTATTTAGGATTTTTGTATCCATATTCATTAGTGAAATTTGTCTATAATTTTCTTTTTGTTTTTGCTCTTCCTGGTTTTGGTATCAGCACCATCTTTGTTTCATAAAAGGAGTTTGGCAGGACACCTTCTTTGCCTGTTATTCCTAATAGCTTATTTGATATTGGAATTAGTTGATCTTAGAATGTTTGGTAGAATTCACTTGTAAATCCATCTGGTCCTGATGCATTCTTCCTAAGAAGCTTGATTATGGTCAGTTCAATTTCTTTCTCTAAAATAGGTTTATTTAGACATTCTATTTCCTCTTCTGTTAATCTAGCCAGTTTATATTTTTGTAAGCTTTCTTCCATTTCACTTAAATTGTTAAATTTATAGGCATATAATCAGGCAAAATAACTCCTTATAATTGCTTTGATTTCATCTTCATTAGTGGCATATTCTCCCTTTTCATTTTTGACATCAGTGATTTGGTTTTCTTCTCTCCTTTTTTAAATCATCTTAACCAATGGTTTACCTTTTTATTATATTTTTCATAAAACCAACTCCTCATTTTAGCTATTAATTCAATGGTTTTATTATCTTCAATTTTATTGATCTCACTTTTAATTTTTAGGATTTCCAATTTGGTGTTTAATTGGAGATTTTTAATTTGTTCTTTTTCTAGTTTTTTTTTTTAAATTGCATACCCAATTCATTGGTTTGCTTTCCATTTTATTTACAAGCATTTAGAGATACATAATTTTCCAATTTCAGAGGAAGAACCTGACTAAGCCATAAATGAACTTCCAAAGGAAAAAAAAAACTCCAGGATCAGATGGATTCACAAATGTATGCAATCAAATGTTCAAAGAACAATTAATTCTGATATTATATAAATTGTCAGCAAAAATATCAAAAAGAGATCCTATCAAAATTCTTTCAATGACAGATATGATCTTGATACACAAACAAGGGAGAATCAAGGCAGAAAAACTATAGAAAAATATCCATAATGAACACAGAAATAAAAAAATTTAAACAAAATATTAGCACAGATCCTAAAACAACACAATTAAGATTATACAATATATCCATGTTGAATTTATATCAGAAATATAGGGTTGGTTTAATATTATGATATATTAGGAAAACTATAAGCTTAACTAAACATATTAATAATAAAATCAAAATCATATGATTATATCAATAGGTTCAGAAAAAGCTTTGGGACAAAATACAATATCTAGTTTTTATGTTAAAACATTAGAAATCAGAGGATAAATGGACTTCTCCCTAAAAGTGATAAATAATATATATCTAAAATCAAGTGCTATCATTTGTAATAGAGATAAATTAGAATTCCTTCCAATAAATTCAGGGTTAAAACAAGGATATTCTTGTCATTACTTATACTTGACAAAGCAATAGAACTGCTAGCTATAGCAATAAGACCAAAAAATGCAATTGAGGGAATAACCATAGTTAAAGAAGAGTCAAAAAAATCACTTTTTGTAGATGATATGAAGGTATACTTATAGAACCCAAAAGAGCCAAATTTAAAAAAAAATAATTGAAATAATAACCTCAGCAAACCTACAGGATAAAAAATAAATCCACCTAAATTATTAGCATTTCTATATAATATCAAAGCAACACAGAAAGAAAGAATAAGTGAATTCCATTTAAAATTACTACAGAAGGAATAAAGTATTTGCTAGCCTACTTTACAAGACATACACAAACACTATACAAATACAACTACAAGTAGCTATTTATATAAACAAATGACACACCTAAATAATTGGAAAAATATCAATTGCTCATGAGCAGGGTGAGTCAATATAATAAAAATGATAATACTATTTAATTTAATTTATTATTAAATGCCATAATAATTAATTGATTTGATTTAAAGTAACTAATGGATTATAGAAACAGAAAAATAATAACAATATTCAAGGGGGGGTAAAAATATCAATAGAAATAATGAAAAGAAATGGGAAGAACAGGGGCCAAGCAGGGCCAGATCGAACTATACTACAAAGCACTAATTGTTGAAACAATTTGATATTGGTTAAAACATAGATTGATTAGTGGGACATACAGAAGCAAATTATATAATACCTTAATATCACTAAACACAAAGAATCTAGCTACTGAGCTATGACTAATAATATAGCCCCTTCCTTCCTATACTTCCAGTCTTCTTGCTCATTACTTTTACTTTCTCTCCCTTCAATCACCCTAGCCAATGCACCATCCAGCCACGATGACCTAGCTTCTCACACACAGCACTCCATTTCCCATCTCCATGCCTTTTCACTGACTGGCTTTCCTGTCTGAAACACTTTTCCTCCTCATCTCCTCCTCTTAGAATCCTTCCTTTTCTTCTAGACTTGGCTCAAATGCCAGCTTCTGTACTGGTTCCCCCAGGTTCTAGTGGTTTCCCCTCTTTGATCACCTCCCACTAATTATGTATGTATCCTTTATGCACTTATTTATATACATACTGTTTCCCTATTAGAATGTAAGCTCTTTGAGGGCAGAGACTGTTTTTGCATTTTCTTTCTATACAGTGCTTGGCAGAGCAAGCACCTAGATGCCTATGGATTGACTGATTTTTGCCCATGATTCACTAAACAGTTAAAATGGTTCTTTTTTATTTTGCAAAAATTCAACCTAGGTACATGTTTTCTGAGCAAACACCTTTTATTCAAAGTAAGATAAATCTGAATCATCAAAATCATCAAAAATAGCCAACTTATTTAGGAAAGAAAATTGCTCTACTCCTTATAAACTAAATGTAGTACAAACATGAGAATGAATTATAACTTTAAAATAACATGTCAAATGTTTTTTAATTGACTGATACATTCCAATTCTAAGGTTGTATAAAAGCATATAATATTTCAGAAAAAAATGCATGAGAACTTGAAAAGTATTTGTTACATCTTAATTGAATGTCAGGGCTAGAATGAAACATTTATAGCATTTATTATTGTTGTTATTTCTAAAATGGATATCCTTTATGTACAGAACAGAGTTAGAGAGGGTCCCTGATTCGTTCTCAGTAAAGTGTGTTTTACTGGAGGTTGAGAATTTGGATAGTTGTATATGAGGTTGCAAGAAGCATCATTTTGATGGCAAAGCCAAGAATTTGCAATATTATTTAGAAAGTCATTGTGGAATCAATGAAAAAAATTAAAGCAGAATTCAATGTACTGGCCATTATATTTACCTATAGACTTTTGAAGAGGTAGTGAATAGAGGGTAGCAGGTACATGAAAACTAGGGAAGAAAAAGTCAAAGTAGCCAAGGTCAATGGATTGCTAAGCATGCATCATTCTTTAAAACATTTAATTTTTTTAAGTCCCTTCTTACTTGGAAAGGTCATCACAAAAGTATTATATTATCACCTGTCTCAACTTAGCAGCACATAGATTTTCCTATCAGTGGTAGCTATTATAGTTCAGGATACACTGCACATACTCATTGCTTAAGAAATGCTGATCAATGAAAATGATTGTACATTAGAGATTGCCTGGTAGGTACTAACTCTTGTGTACATCTGGAGGGTTCTATTTAGTTCTGGGTGCTATATTCTTGAAGGGATATTGACAAGCTGTGGTGTATGCATAAAAGAGTGACGGGGGTGGCAGGCGTATGTACTCTAAATTTAGATCCTAAGCAGGACATAAGACAAGTCATAGAAGAACAGCATGGAGGACATGGTCAATAATTCACGGGGAAAAATAACTTGGAATGGGAGCAAAAACAATACTTTGCATCTCAAATATCTAAATACTCACGTGTAGAATCAAGGTAAGTAATGAAGACAGCATAAAAATTTACCTCAAGGAAACAAATACTGACTTCATAGAAGTGGAATGGAAGTGGAATGGGGTTTATGACTGGAGTAAAGCAATGGAAAGATAGCCTTGCTCAAAAGAAACAGATCTGACAGAAGAGGCAGATATATAGTACTATATGTCAAGAAGATGGACATTTTTACAGAAATCCATGTAATTGAGTCAGAAGCACAGTAGAGAAAATCTGTATGAAGATAAAATGAAATAAGGATAGGACTGGACCTTCAAATTCCCTGGTATCTAGCACAGAAACTCCCTCTTCAAATGCAGGCTGGCATCTTCTCTACAACCTACCACTCAGGGAACTGATGAGAGCAATAAAACATTAGGTGATTTGCCCAGGGTCATACAGTCAGTAAGTGTCAGAAGTGAGGAATGCAGCTATCTATATACCTTTCATGAAGATTATACAGCAAAACATAAATGATCATGGCGGGGGGGGGGGGGCTGCACCTAGAATGTAAGCATCCTGAGAGCATTTTATTTTTTGCTTTTCCTTGTATCCCCAGCACTTAGCACAGTGCCTGGCACATACTACGTATTTAATAAATGCTTGTCGACTGACTTACTTAGCCAAACAGAGGAAATAGATAAGTTCTTGACAGTAGCATGGGGGCAGGCATAATATAGTGCTTTTTTTCTTTTATATGCTCGGTAACTAAGACATTTCTGGCACATAATAGGTACTTAATAAATGCTTATGGATTGATCAGTCATGGGGACTTTGAGTATTGAGATATCAAAGAAATTACAGAAATCTTATTCATTTAAAAGCAGATCATCTAACTGTCTTGCCTTGCTGACAGTTTAAATTCTTAGAAGGAAGAGGAAGTAATGTTAAAGAATAGATACACTGGCCTTAATTCTGGTGAACAAAGAAACACTAATTGGTGAAATGAAGTAACCATGGGAGAAAAGAATCATAGTCTTACCACTTATCGTAACCCAGGAAAGGAATGCTATGACTTAAGAAAAGCAGGTTTTTAAAAGTCCAGAGAACAGAGAGGTATGAACCCAGGGGACCTTAAGAGGGATGATGGAGCTAATGATATGAATTCACACTTATATGGCCCGGTCCAGTTTACAGGGCACTTTTCTCACAACAATCTCATGAGACAGGCTTTCAAAAAAATGAAATTTGAATGATATAATCATGAATAATCCCAATGAGATTTTTTTAAAATGATGGGCAGTAGAAACTCTCCAGTAAGCACAGATTTTTTTTTTAAGGACAGATAGACAAATTATATTATTTATTAAAAGCTGACCATGTGCCAGCAATTATGCTAATACAAGTGAGCAAGACAGTCCCTGCATCCAAGAAGCTCACATATGTAAAGACAATACATAAAGATGATTGGAAGGTAGGGGTATGCATGTGGTGGACTGGTTTGGAAAACAGTGGAATAGAAACCTGCTTCGGGGCAAGATACAATGAAAGGTCACCTTTCAGAGATCAAGGCGGTACCAGAGCAGAGGCCAAGTTCCTGTGGGGAGGACGGCCAAAGCGGAATTGGCATGGTGTGGAGATGGCCAAATTTTGAAAAGGCTAAAAGATGTAAAAGGGGGCATATAACCAAGGAAGATTACAAAAGAGGATAATATCAAGGTCAAAGTCCAAAATTAATTGTTTTGCAAAAGAAAAAAGGAAGGAAGAAAGGAAAGAAGGAAGGAAGGAAGGACGGAAGGAAGGAAGGAAGGAAGGAAGGAAGGAAGGACGTCATGCCCAGGGGAAGACAAAACAATGAGGACTCAAAATCATGTCATAGGAGGATTGGGTAAAAAAACCAAAACCAAAACAAAGAGTTTTCCATTTGGAGAAGAAAAGATTCGAGAAGAACATGACTGTAGGCTTCAAATTTTCAAAGAGTTATATCAAAGAGAGATTGAGGCAAGTAGGTGGCTTAATGGATAGAGAGCTGGACTTGGGAGTTAGTAAACGCTAATCAAATCCAGTTTCAGACATTTACTAGCTGTGTGATGGAAAGAAGGAAAGAAAGAAGGAAGGAAGGAAGGAAGAAAGAAAGGAAGGAAAGAAATAGGGAAGGAAGGAAAAAGGTATTTTAAAGCTAAATTTTGTGCCCCCAAAAGGGAAGAGATAGAAACTACTCCTTAGGCTTTAATTCTGTAATGTTAGATCAGACTATACAAGTCTTGTTTTGCTTGCTTTTTTTTTTTTTACTGTCAGAAAGCATGATATTCAAACTGGAAATAAAAGAAACAACAGGAACAAACATGACGATGAAGAGAGAAATGAAGCCTGAGGTAGGTGAAGAGATAGGAAGAGTTCACTAAGTTGTTCGAAATGGTTTCAACTATCCTATCCCAGAGGTTATACTGATTCTGAAATATTTTACAAATGTAGTGGTGGTGATTTTTAAGCAACTAAAGAGAACAGAAGAGGTGCTTGAAGACTAGTGATGGAAAAATATCCTGATTTTCAAAAACTCTTTGAATTTGCCTTGAATCTTCCCCTGCTGATGCCTGACTCCAAACACGGTACAGGAGATGAAAATTCCTGTAACTGAGGCCAATGCTACCTCCCAACACAGCTAGCCCTATGGCTCAGCTACTTGCTGTTTCAGTGGAAAGAGCCTGGTGGTATTTACACTTCATAGGGACCAAATCTCAGTCCTGAGATTTTTCTTCTATTCTCCTCCTCTTGTTCCAGGAGGACTACTGTTCTGCCCCAACTCTTGTTTATTTTTTAACCTGCTCTATATTCACCATGAGGTGCTATTTTGTCTTATTTGTGGGGGAAATCTGGAGAGCTTGGAATTTTCTGATCTACTCCACCATTTTCTCAGAATCCTTTCCTGGACATTCTTCATCCTAATAATGTCTCCTAGATGCCCAGCATTGAACACAGTACTCCAGAAGAGATCTGATAAGGGCAAAGTATAGTGGGACTATCACCTCCTTCTTCCTGGAATCTATGCCTCTCTTAAAGGGAGCCCAAGATGACATTAGCTTTCTCAGTGGCTATATCATACTTCTGGAGTTTTCAGTCCACTAAAATCCTCAGCAATTCTTTTAGAAAAACTGTTGTCTTAGAATAAATTTCACTTTTTGCTCTCACCTCTTCATTTCTTCTCTCTCTCATGCCTATTGGATTCTCAGTTTTTTTTCTATTTCAAGTCTTCATCAATCAGCCCATAAGCATTTGCTAAACACTTACTACATGCCCGGCACCACATGAGGTGCTGGAGATATAAAGACAGAAGCAAAAGAATTTGTTTCCCCAAGAAACTTATAACAGGATAGTATGCACATATATACTTATTTACCATAGACATACAAAACATATCTTTTTCAACTCCCACCTGAACAAAGTAGCCCTCTACAGCATACCTGAAGGGTGATCATCTTGAAGGCATCTACTAAGAGAACCTACCACTGTCTAAGGAATCCTGGCATCCCCACCCTATGCCAAGAATGTATCAGTTTCCTTCAAGGGAAGAGGTGGGTATCATATTTGGAATAGCACATTAAATTTCAGCCATAACATTGCAGGAAGTATGCTGATAAACTGAGTCACGTCCAGGGAAAGACATTTAGAACAATGAGGGCTCAAAATCATGTCATAGGAGGATTGGATAAAAAACCAAAACCCAAACCAAGAGCCTTCCATTTGGAGAAGAAAAGATTTGAAAAGAACATGACTGTGGGTTTCAAATTTTCAAAAAAGGGGAAGGAAGAAAAAGACACTGTTAATTTTAGACCTGAAAGTCTGGTATGAATATGGAGCAAATAGAGAGCTCATTAAGAAATAGGTGGCATCGGGGCGGAGCCAAGATGGCGACTGGAAAGCAGTAACTGGCGTGAGCTCCCCACCAAGTCCCTCCAAAAACCTATGAAAAAATGGCTCTGAACCAATTCTAGAACTGCAGAACCCACAAAGGGGCGGAGGGAAGCAGGGC
>CM053622.1:133086748-133104248 GCA_028646595.1 Phalanger gymnotis
AATTCAAATTTATTTTAATATCATGTTTTTCTTGGTAGAAAGACTCGCAAAACTTAAAGTGCTAGGTAAATGTCATATGTTATTATAAAGCTGAAAAAGGGCATGAAGCTAAAATTATTATTAAGTTTGGAAAACAATAAAAATTAATACCCCATTTAATTTAATTTTATTTTCCAACTGGATAGCCTAGGCTTAGAAAAGTTCCTTTAAAAAGAGCTTTTGCAGTACTTTCACTACTAAACAGATTTTTAAATTGATGGTGGAAGTGGGGAAACCTAGATTTTTTTTGTTTGCTTTTAGTGGAACATTTTTCAATACACCGGGTTCTCCATTTTAAAGTCGTGGAATCGACAATAGGAGGGGTAAAGTAACTTAGATCATAGATTTCAGAGCTGAAAGGACCCTTAGAGAACATCTAACAACACCATTTTCCGAAGGAAAAAAAAACTGTGGCCCAGAGAAGAGACATGATTTGCTGTTTATCATTCATTCCCTCTTGAACTGCTGAGTACTGTATAGTTTGTATTTTCTTACTTTTATATGAGCTGTGTGGTGTAACAGTAGAATGTCCTCTCTGAGGCAGGGGCTATTTCTTTCTTATCTTTCTCTATTCCTGGCAGAGCCTAGCAGAAGCAGTGTGGTATGGTGGGAAAGAGTATTGGGCAGTTCTGAAACAGCCCAATATCAGATGATAATAATAATGATGATGTTAACATCAACATCAAGAAGAAGAGGAGGAGAAGGGAAGGGGGAAAGGGGGCAGGAGAAGAAGGGAATGTGAAGGAGGAGGAAAAGAAGAAGAAGGAGAAGAAGGAGGAGAGGAAAGAGAAGGAGAAGAGAAGGGGGAGGAGTAGGGGAAGAAGGAGGAGAAGGAAGGCAAGAAAATAAAAAAGAAGAGGAAAGAAAAGGAGAAGAAGGGAAGGGGAAGAAGAAGGAAGAGGAGGGGAAGAAGAAGAAGAAGATGACGATAATGACAACAAAGGAGAAGGAGGAGGTGGAGGAGGAGGAGGAGGAGGAGGAGGAGGAGGAGGAGGAGGAGGAGAAGAAGAAGAAGAAGAAGAAGAAGAAGAAGAAGAAGAAGAAGAAGAAGAAGAAGAAGAAGAAGAAGAAGAAGAAGAAGGAGGAGGAGGAGGAGGAGGAGGAGGAGGAGGAGGAGGAAGAGGAGGAGGAGGAGAAGAAGAAGAAATCTCATTTGATCCCTCACAATTCTGGGAAGTAGGTGCTATTGTTATCTCCATTTTACAGATAGAGTAACTGAACCTAAGAGAGCTTAAGTGACTTGCCCAGGGTCACACAGCTAATAAACACCTAAGGCATGATCTGAACTGGGGTCTTTCTGATTTCAAGTCCAGTGCTCTATGAACACGTAACAAAGGAACTTACAGAGTCTGAACAGAATTAGAGGTAAAATCCACCAAACATTTAAAGAACAGCTAATATTAAACTATTATAAAAAGTTGATAAAGAAAATATTCTACTGAACTCTGTTTGTGAAACAAATACGATCCTAACACCAAGAAGAGAAGGATAAAGCAAGGAAAAAGGACTAGTGGTCAACCAATAGTCACTGAAAACATTCACTTGTACTAAAAACCTTATGAATCTTTGATACTGAAAGGCCATTTTCATGAGAGAAAAAGGATACATCTAAAACCCGATGCTAACATAATTTATCAATGACAACACTACAAGCTTTCCCAGTACATACCTAAGCAATGCCAGGCTGCCTTTGCTCCCTCCCTCCTTCCCCCTTCCCCCACCATTATTGGTCAGAGTTCTAGAAATGCTACTAATGGTAGTAGGAAGTGAGATAAAGTAAAGGTATAACCATTGGCAACAAAAAGATGAAATTAGTCATACTTGTAAAAGAAATAAAGCTTTATGTAGAAAATCCCAGAGAATCATCAAATCAATTAATGAGACAATTAATAACCTAGCAGTGTGATAAGGTGAGAAGTCATTTAATCTCCCACTAATTAATTTCCTCACCTTGGAATAGGGATAATATGTGCAGTTTTCACGTCACGGGGTTTTAATGAAGCTCGAGTGAGATAATACATGGAAAACATTTTGGGAACTTTAAACCACTATCTAAGTCTCAGTGGACTCTGGCTATTTTCATGTTATCAGACTTGCATCTGCACCCTCTTGACCACCAAACTTCCAGAAGAAGCAAATAAAAGTTAGTTCTTACTCTCAAAGATCTTTCTGTAGTGAGAGAAACAATAAATATAGAGAAGAAAAGGTCAAGGGTTGGAGTTTTGTTTGGGGAGTCACAGGGATTGTGAACAGGGCCAGAGGGCAGTCAATTGTTTGGCCCTGTAGTATCACAGACAGCGCTGATGTTGTTCAGTGCAAGACCAAAAAGAGGGAAAGACAGGGCTGGGAGAGCGAAACAAGGTATGGTCAGGGAACAAGGCACATAGTAAGATGTTTGAGTAGGACTGGCTTCTTGGTGGATGACCAGGGATAGAATGTCTAATGTCCTCTGAATATATTTTGTTTGGAGAGGCTTCATTCACCCTCCTTTCCCCCAAAACTAGGACAGCTTAGGCCCAAGGTAGGCAGATCAAGTCCCCAGGGTATAGCCTCTGGAAGTCCAGGCAGGAAGTTCACTCTTCTAGGTAGAGTGGGATGTAGGTGATGGAGGCAGAGAATCAGAGTGGGCTGGGATGTTGAGTTAGCACTAAGGTGCCCTTAATAGTGAGGCTCCTGGTTTGCTCTTTTTGGGTCTTCAATTTGTATTTGTGTGTGTGTGTGTGTGTGTGTGTGTGTGTGTGTGTGTGTGTATTCACAGGTATCTATGTTAGTTCAATGGGGCAGCTAGGTGACATAGTGGACAGAGTGCTGGGCCTGGAGTCAACAAGACTCAATTTCCTGAGTTCAAATACAACTTCAGACACTTACTAGCTGTGTGACCTTGGGCAAGTCACTTAACTCTATTTGCCTCAGTTTCCTCATCTATAAAATGAGCTAGAGAAGGAAATGGCAGACCACAGCAGTATCTTTGCCAAGAAAACCCCAAAAGGGGGTCACACACAGAGTTGGCCACAACTGAAATAACTGAAAACATACACACACACACACACACACACACACACACACACACACACACACACACACACGGTGGTCCAAAGCCATTGCTTATGCTGTTTCAGAGCCTAGAAGGGTGGCTAGTTTGGTGCAATGGATTAAATTCTGGGCTTGAAGTACGGAAGACCCAAGTTCAAATTTGACCTTAGATACTTCTAAGCTGTGTGACCTCAGAGAAATGACTGAATCTCAGCTTCCTCAACTGTAAAATAGGAATAATGACAGCTCCTGCCACTCAGAGTTGTTGTGAGGCTCAAATGACATAATCTCTGTAAAGAGTTTAGCACAGTGTCTAGCATATAAATACATAAATGTGACTATTGTTGTTATTGTCATATTAAGTGAGGAAGAATCCACGTTCCTAAAAGCTGAAGTCTGTCTATCTGATTGAACAGCTGAGCCCCCTCCTGATCCCCTCTCCTTGGATAAGAAGTTTCCTGCAGCGAGCATCATATTTTCCAATTAAGAAGCACTTTTCCGCAAAGGACATCATTTAATCCTCACAACAACCCTGTGAGATGAGCATTATCACCCCATTCTACAGATGAGAAAATTAAAGTTCAGTGAGAATAAGCAACTTGCCCAAAGTTTTTGTTGCTGTTCAGTTTTTTCAGTCGTGTCCACCTCTTCATGACCCCATTTGGGCCTTTCTTGGCAAAGATACTGGAGTGGCTTGCCATTTCCTTCTCCAGCTCATTTTACATCTGAGGAAACTGAGGCAAACAGGGTTAAGTGACTTGTCCAGGACCACATAGTTAGTGTCTGAGGTGGGATTTGAACTCACAAAGATGAGCCTTCCTGACTCCAGGCCCAGCACTCCATCTACCGTGCCACCTACCTGCGTAAGATTATACAGCTAATAAATGGAGCTGGGAATTGAACCTAAGTCTTCTGACTCCAAGTGTAGTATTCATTCCTTTCAATTCTTAGTAGGAAAATATTCACCAATGCCACATCTTTTAGATATCAGTGGCACATGCACAAGAGACCAAAAGTCTATAGAACATCGATAAAGTCGGAGTTACAATATGGTTTCTCTGCTTCTTCTAAACGAGTCAAAGTTAGTTGCAGAGCCTTATGTAGGGAAAGAAATGGCACCTGACACTGTACCTACGCGCACATTTAGATAAGGCAGATAGTAACCAGGGACCTCTGAATTCTACCAAGCTCAGTTTTTACCTTGTGTAGCTGGTAATATTGGAGTGCACCGATGCCACCTTGCTCCTCAGCAGTCCACAGTACCAAGCGCAGGGTCCTTTTTGGCCGCAGCCCTAGGAAAAACAATTAAGCGAATGAAACACTGTGGGTGGCCAGCTCTTTTTACTTTTTGCATTCAACAGAGCAGATTTTCTGCCTTTCAGAGGAAGGAAGGGGCAGGAAATAATCATCTCTTCTTTCTCCCCCCTCTACCCTTGCCCTAGCTTTGTTCAACTCTGGGTATGGCCCACAGAGCCAAGAAGCCCCTTCCATACAGCTCTCCAGATAGGGTTAACAAAGAAAGCAATAGTGACAAATGCTCTCCCCAGGCCTGGGAAGTGCAGGGCCTGTAATCACACCCTTATCTGGACATCCTGCATGGCAGCACAATGGACTGCTGCAGCCTACCAAGCCAGAGGTGACTATTGCAGGTTATTAAAGCACTTTCTGAAGAATTCAATCAGGTTTAGGAGGAGGAAAGTCAAGGGAAGGGATCCAGTGACCTTAAAATGTCAGTAATTGAAACCCAGCAGTAAAGTGAGGCTCTATTCAGAGCTCTAAGTATCTTATGACTTGAGAAAAGGGGGAGCAGGAGGGGGAAGAAGGGAAGAAAATGGGTTTCTCTATGCTGCTGCATCTTAACAACCAAGTAAAGCCATCCATGCTGCACCAGGGAAGGGGATGAGCTATAAGGCAGGCGGAATGTGGTTTTGGGTTTCTTAAGCCAGAGCTATTTTACTGGCTTTCTTGGAAATGCAGGAAAGTTCTTTCAGTACCAAAGACAGTGAGTTAAATGGAAAAGGCACCTAATACCTGTCTCACAGCATGCATAAAGGTTGGTGGCTACCAGTAATTTGGAATTAAGAAAGTATATGAGGCCCAGCTGGACCTTTAGCTCTCCTCAATAGAGGATCCATGATTCCCTCAGTGTGGGCATTCCTTACCCCCACACACGTCTCCACCCTTCTATGATTTTTTTGTCTGTCTGTTTTGGGGAGGCAGTCAGGGTTAAGTGACTTGCCTAGGGTCACACAGACGGTAAAGTGTCTGAGGCCGAATTTGAACTCAGGTCCTCCTCACTCCAGAGCCAGTGCTCTATCCACTGCACCACCTAGCTGCCCCCTTCTATTATTGTTTGTTCTGAAATAGAACCAATGACATCATGAGGGTGATGTCTTGACTTGAGAGTGAACTGGATTTAAGTGAGGCAGGGCTCTGCAAAGTCCCCAGCCCCACTCTCTCCTCCAGGGTCGTCTGAGTCCAGTGGCAAAACACAGGTCAGAACAATTGGTGATGGCCCCAGCGCAGTGGGAGACCGTGGCCTTTCTAAGCTAAGGTCTTTCCCAGGTCTCCCTTCTATCACTTTTGCTGAATGATTCTGCTATTATTGTAAGTATTAGCGGTAGGACTTTTAGTAATAGCAATAATGGCATTTACATAAATGCTTTAAGGTTTGCAAAGTACTTTACACAAGTTAGCATTTTTTATATGAATGAAAATATTCCTCAATGGGCAGCCAAGCTGGTGATGAACCCTTCCCAAAATTATCCATGCTGACACCTGAATAACAAATGTAAAATAGAGTCCCAGGATAATGCTCAAAGCCTTGTCAGCTTGATAGACCTGTTAGATCTTGTGCTCTCCAGGACAGCCTTAAAAAAAAACCTAGAATAATCTATTCACTACATTGAGGTATGATCACTAAAGCCTATCTATAAAAGGTCTGCTTCTTAATTTACTTTTCTCTAAGAGGGCTGCATGCTAAGCTAAAAATGCCTCCCTATGGCAAATGATTCTGTTTGAAGGCAGTGAGGTACAAGGGATGTAGCCGTGACTCTGAAGTAAAAAGATTTGGTTCAAGTGGTGGACTTGGGGGTCCCAATAGAGCGTAGGAGTAGGAATAAGAAGATGTAACTTCAGATCCTGTCTCAGACACTAGCTGAGTGATGCTAGGTAGGTCAACTAACCTTTCTCAGCCTCAGTTTATTTATCTGTAAAATGGGGCTAATAATGAGCACCTTCCTCATAGTGTTGTTGTGAGGATCAAACATGACGACATGTGTAAGGTACTTTGCAAACCTTAAAGCGCTTATGTAAATGCTATCATTGCTACTGCTCTAATTCAAATCCTGACTCTGATGCTTACCACCTGTATGACTTTTGGAAAGTCGTTTAATTTCCTTAGTCTTCATTTCTTCACCTTTAAAAGGAGAATGTTGGATGAGATGAATGTGAGTCTCTGCTCAGCCCTTGAGCTACGGCCCTATGTTCTATTTTAAGTGGACCTAAATGATGTTCTTGAGAAATCATAAAAATAGAAAAATATGAAACTTGCCTCAAGTAGAATAAATTGATTCTGTGTAAGGAGGATCCGGCCTTGGTTCTACCTTACCAGGAGATCACAAGCAGTGATCAGCTTAGTTATGATGCATACTGGACAATTCTGAGATGGGCATGAAGAAATATTAAGAATTCATTCTGCATGAGAAGTGTCTGAACTCATTTTCTGGGCTTCTCCACTTCCACACTAATAGCCCTCCCACCCTGGTGATAACTCCAACCCTGAGGTCTGAGAGGCCCCAGCCATGCTCAATTCACTCAGAGCTCAACTCCATCTCTGGACTTCTCTCTCTTCTAGGGGCCTTGCCCTCTCCTTCAATCCTCCACCATCCTTCCCTAAAAGCTCCCTTTTACAAGTTATCTTCCCCTATTAGTATATACAGTCCTTGAGTTATCTTCCCCTATACAGAATATACAGATACTGTCCTGTTTTCTTGTATTTGTATCTTCAGTGATTACCACAATACTTGGCACTGTAAGCTCTTCATAAAGGTAATGTTCTCTCTGTCTCTGCACCACTCTCCCCTTCTCCCTCACCCTCACCCTCTCCCTTTCCTTCCCTCTCCCTCTTTCCCTCCCTCCCTTCAATGTCTCTCTGTCTCTCTTTCCTCTTTCTCCCTCTCCTCTTTAGTCTCTTCCTCTATTCCTCTCTCTCCCTCCCTCTCTTCTCTCCCTCCCCCCCTCTCTCCTTTCCTCCCTCCCTCTCCCTCTCTCCCTTCAATGTCTCTCTCTGTCTCTCTCTGTCTCTCTCTCTCTCTCTCTCTCTCTCTCTCTCTCTGTCTCTCTCTCTCTCTCTCTCTCTCTCTCTCTCTCTCTCTCTCTCTCTCTCTCTCCTATCTCTTTTCTCTCTTTCTCCGCTGACCCTCTCTGTATATGTCTGTCTTTCCCTTTCTCAACTACCTATCTACATCCTATAGCAGAGAGAACAAAGAGTTGGGCGTCAGAAAACCTGGGTTTGCATATCAGGTCTTTCACCTGTAAGCAAGCCATTTCAGCATTCTAGGTTTCCCCATCTGTAAGTTGAGAAGGTTGACCTGGATGACACTTTAAGGTTCCTTCTAGCTTTAAATCTGTAAAGACAGCTAGTTGGCATAGTGGATAAAGTGTTGGACCTAGAGACAAGAAAATATGGGTTCCAATCTGGCCTCAGATACTTACTAAATATGTGATCTTGGGCAAGTCAACCTTTCCCTCAGTTTCTTCATCTGTAAAGTGGGGATAATAACAGCACTTACCTCCTGAGGTTGTTGTGTACATAAGTGAGATAATATTTGTAAAGTATTTTTCGAACCATATATATATATACATATGTATGCATATGTGTGTACATATACACACATATGTATATGCATATACACAAATACATGTACATACATGTACATACATATATACCAAAGATCTATATAAATATATAAACCTATATAAATATATATCTACATAAACCTATATAAATGCTAGCTATTGTTATCCTTATAATCCCATGTTCAATATGAATGTACAAGGCAGTATACTGAGCAGGAGTACTGGAGGTAAGAATTAGAGTGATTTCCAACTTTATCTTTTCCTGAAAATGATTCAAATGATTACTTCTCACCATCAGTCCTGGCATATTTCAAGAGATATTTTACAGAAACACAGAATTTTAAAGTTAGAAGGGACCTCAGCAGCCAACCAGTCCAGCCCATATGCAAAAGGAAATCCCACCATAATATCCATGACAAGCTTCGGAGACCTCCTCCCTATGTCTCCAGTCAGTCTATTCCACTTAGAGACAATTGTAATTATGGGGAAGTATTTCTTGCCATAAAGCTTAAGTTTGCCTCTTTGCAATGTCCACTCATGGCTGCTGGGTCTGTCCTCTGGGGCCAAACAGACTAAGTCTAATCCCTCTTATGCAAGACAGCCCTTCAAATACTTGACCCCAGGCATGATACCTCCCCTGAGTCTCCTCTTCTCCAGAGTTAACATTTCTAGTTCTTTCAGCTAATTCCCATGTGAAGTGGACTCAAGGCCCTTCAACATCCTGGTTTCCCTCCTGTGGACATTCTCCAGTTTATTAAGGATTTAGATCATGAGTTCACTGTGCCAGCATCATAAATATTTCTACTGTGAACGCCCTGACACACAACCCATTTACAACTCTATAGACAAACTAGTATACTCTGAGTGGCAGCTTAGGGGCAGCCAGGTAGGTCAGTAGTTAGAGTATTGGACATGGAGCTAGGACAAGGGTGAGGAACCCAAAGGCTGTAGGTCATACATGGCCCCTCTACATTCCCGAATCCTTAATAAAAGGATTTTTTCTGTAAAACTTGGACTCAGTCAAAAGGCTATACCCAAGGACCTAGAAGGCCACACATGGCCTTGAGGCCACAGGTTCCCCACCTCTGAGCTAGGAAAATCTAAGTTCAAATCTTCCTTCAGACACATCCTAGCTATGTGATCCTGGGTAAGTCACTTAACTTCTCTCTACCTCAGTTTCTACTTCTGTCAAATGGAGATGACAATAGCAGCTACTTCATAGGGTTGAGGATAGAACAATATAATATGTGCAAAGTGCTTTATAAATGTTAAAGTGCTATGTAAATTTTAGCTATTTTTAATCATGAGTGCTTGGAGTGAAATTTCATACACAAGCATCCTAGTGCTGGGTATAGAAGAATTCTTGCATGCACAGTGCCTAGTGCAGAATAGAGTTAAATCACCTGTTCATAGGCGCAGTACTCAGGAAGCTGTTTTATAAGACAGAAATCTAATCAGAGAAGCTAAAGATTACAATCTTTGGATCTCTCTGAGAGCAAAAAGGCTTAG
This sequence comes from Phalanger gymnotis, assembly GCA_028646595.1. NCBI lineage: Eukaryota > Metazoa > Chordata > Mammalia > Diprotodontia > Phalangeridae > Phalanger > Phalanger gymnotis. The sequence goes on from CM053622.1 coordinate 133,096,190, forward strand.
AGCCAACTCAATCCAAGTCACATTTTGCTTGCAATACAGGCAAAAGTCAACCAAGGATAAACTACAGTTAGTTATATGCTACCTTTGCAGATACTGAACACAGATAATTAACACAATAATAATCTACAAGGGAAGGATGGTGAAAGCACCATACTTTTTTTTTGCACATTTCTGCACCCCAAAGCAAAATTATTAAAATGGTGTTCTCTAGAGATAAAATAACAGTTAATAGACTGGAGAAAACTCATTTTTTAAAATCAAAAGCTCTGGTTATCCCTAAAGATTTACTGTTCCACTTGAAAGTCATTACAGTACAGGATTATTCTCTTTCACATTTCAAATCAGCCAGATGGCCGATGATGTCATATTAAGATAATAAAAAAGCAACAAAGTTGTAGTGAGTAAAGTTGAAGCCACAATGTAATAGCAGCTGCTGGTCTGAAACATGAAAGTAGAGCCCCTTGCAAGCATCTTTGTGGCACAACCCCGAAGACATACATTAGCAGAGAAAATGGCTAACTACTTAACACTCATGGCTTTGTGATGAAAAATAAAATAAATTAAGGCTCAGCTAAATCATAGGTCTTAGCTGATCTCCAAACTTCGTTAAGCTTTATAATCCTAGGATTCCAGGAATATATTTGGGAAGAGAGGGAATACTGCATAACGGATAGGCAAGCCTTGAAGTCAAAGAGGATGTGGGTTTGAGTTTTGCTTCTGACATACACTGTGTAATCAATCATGGGAATTCACTTAACCTTTCGGTGCTGTGCACAGATTTCTGAGCCTCCAAGTTACAGATGAGTTGTTCATTTGCATCAGGGGTGGGAGTTTCTACATGGGGAGTTCCCCTACCCCAGTGAAATCATAGCTCGGGACTGACTAAAAAAAATTGGGGATGTCCACAAAATATAAGCAAAACTTGATGAACTTAGATTGAATGGTTAATCTTGAACCTAATTTGTCTTAAATAGCAAATCAATTCTTGTATGCACATGTTGGCATCATACCTTTCTATGAAAACCAATGTAATCCTAAATTTTTAAAAATTATCCTATTTTTATTGGTACCATTTTTACATCATGTTCATTTTTAATATGTCCTACTCCCTTCTCCTATCTAACCTTTTAAACAAATTTTTAAAAAGAGAGAGAGAGAAAAAAGCAGTACAGGAAAACTAACCAAAAATTAGGAGGCATTTATTTTCTTCCTCCTAGCACCTCTCCTCATCTATTGATGGGATGGGGAGAACATATTATGGAAGAAAGAATTATATAACCCCTAAATAATATAAGTACAATCAAACAAAACAAATTCCCACATTTTGGGGCACATCTAAAAATGCATTTGTTACTCTCTGGATTGGTTCATCATCTCTCTGTCATGAGATGGGCTATACTCATCTCTATCAGTCCTTTGGAATCATAATTGGTCATTTAATTTATCACTATGTCTTTCAGGACTGTTCACTTTTACAATAATGATGTTAAAGCATAAATTGTTCTGATGGCTCTGCTCATTTCACTCTGCATCAGTTCATAAAAGTCTTTATCTCTTTGCGGCTATCTTTTCCCCCTCATTTTTATAGGCCAATATTATTACATGATATCCACATACCATATTTTGTTCATCCATTTCCCAGTTGATGGGTATCCTTTAGTTTCCAACATTTTTACCACCACAAAAAGAGCTGCTATAAGCATTTTGAACATATAGAACATTTTCCACTTTCATTGAACTTTTGGGGGATATGGGCCTAGCAGTGATACAACTGATACAGTCAAAGGGCATGTGTTACTTAGTAACTTTTGGACTATAATTTCAAATTATGGTTAGACTCATTCACAGCTCTACTAATCATGTATCAATGTGCCTGTTTTTCCATAGCACTTCCAACATTTGTCATTTTCCTTTTTTTGTCACCTTTTCTAATATATTGGGTGTGAGGTAGAACCTCAGAATTGCTTGAAATGTACATTTCTCTAATTATTACTGATTTGGAGTATTTTTTTCATATAGCTATTTGGCCTAGGCTTCTTCCTTGAGAATTGCCCATTCACATCTTTAAATCATTCGTCAATTGGGGAATGGCTCTTATTCTTATAAATTTGAGTTAGTTCCTTACATATCTTTGAAATGAGACCTTTCAAAGAGAAACTTACTGAAAAAGTCCTGAACCTGTCCAACTATCTCACCAATGTGGGTGAGTAGTAACCAAGGGAATCAGGTCAGAATAATCAATTTAATAAATGTTGACTGAATACCTACTATATGTAAGATATTTTGTCTATTGCCATCACTGGAAGTGTTAAAGTCAAGTCAATAAATTCAATTTACTAATTGTTTAAGTGGCTGCTATGAGCCAAGTGCTGTCCAATATTTTTCTAAGCACCCCAACTGAGCTTATTCTTAAATAAAAGGCCAATGTGGACGCTCACTCAACAAGGTAGATTATCACCTTAGTTTATCATCTTAGAGAGTTTTCTGAGGCTCAGAAAAGTTAAGTGATTTGCCTAGAGTTACACAACTACTGACAGAGGGGAGAGATTTGAACCCACTTATTCCTGACTCCAAGTTCACTGTTCTATTATGCCATGCTCCTTCTCAAACTAAAGAAAATGAATATAGAATTAAGTGTTTTAAAATCTGACTGCTCAAATGCTTCCTTGATATGGAAATTTAATCACACCTGCTTTGTGTTTATGAGAGATAACCTAAGCTTTCTATGTTCTACATTGTCCTCTACCTCCTTCCATGTAGAAAGAGGCAAAAAAAAAAAAAATCTAAAGCCAATTTGATCAGAATACATTAGAAACTTTAGAGTTTCAAATGCTAATATTGTACTTGAAACCCAAATACATGAATTTTCTTTTCTATTACCAGCTAGTGGTCTCTTCCACCCCCATATCTCAAAAATAATAATATCTGCTGTGGCTTACAAGACTAGTCTACTTTGTATTTTGAAACAGGATATTGCTTTTTTTCTTTGTCATTATTTACGGTATTTTTATCTATAGAAAGAAGAGGAGAAACCCTAGTGATAGACTTGTGTCCTGATCATACATTTAGTGGATGCATTTCAGCAAAAAAAAAAAAAGGGAATGGACATTACACAAACTGTACTATGCTAGGATAAATTCAGCAAAGGGTACTGCACTCTTCTTGCATGCTTCCAACAACTAGGATTGCCCTTTAAATAATTTCTCCTCTGAGGATTGTACCTCATGGGGGAGAATGAAGTGTTTACATTTAGAGGCAGACTATTTAAAAAGCAATGTGCTTCCAACAAAAATGGAAATCAAGAATTTCATTGGCACTATAACTTTCGGACTCCAAAGAGCAAGGATAAAGTATATGCTGTTAAATTATGCAATAGTCTTTTAAACAGATTTTAATGATATCTTTTGTTTTTACATCACTTATATTTTCTCCTATATCCTTTCCCTTCTGCTCTCTTAAGGAGCCAACCTTTTTAATAAAGTTTTTTTTAATAATGAAGAAGAGGAAAAAATCTATTAAAACCAAACGATACACTAAAAATGATATTATATGCCATATTCCATGTCTTTGGGCTCCTCTGCAGAGGAGTTAGGGAAAGTATCTTCTCATATCTCCTTCTTAGGGCCAATCTTGGTGCAAAAACCCCAGAAATAGTTAAAACAACAAAGCTGCAAGCATCAGTCTGATGGAGAACAGGAAGAATGTTGCAAAGATTTGCATGGAGTGTATGATATTTCCATTTCTGCCACAGCTATCTAACTCTTCCAAATGTAGGTTATTCTCTCTCTGAGAAGAAGAGATAAAGAGACTTGAGATATGCTTCTTCATATTCCTTCAAGATGAAACCACAATGGGGGGGGGGAGAGAAATCTCAAACAAAGTATTTTTAATAGGGAAATATTGTATGGAAAAGCGAAACATTCCCACAAAAAATAAAAGTGGGGTTCAATGGGGGGAGAGATCTGAAGTGATAGATGGGGCAAATACCTCATCAGGAGGTTTTAGAGAAGAAGAATGTCAGGCCTGTTGTGAAGATCAAATTAAATAAAATCTATATGTGATGCATTCTAGGCCCTTAATAAATTCATGCTACTTTCCCTTCCTCCTAATCAAAAGGGCTTTAAAATTAATAAAACAGAACGGAGATAAAAGTGCCCAGGTTTATCTATCAAGCTAGATAGCATAAAGAGGTATTGATGAATAAAAAAATATAGCAACTGAGACATCCAAAAGTTTATAGGAAACAGAAATCTAAGAAAGAAGACATTAATATTATCCATTATTAAATGCCTAAGATTTCTGAAGCTAAGGCAATAAATAAGAGGAACAAGACCTCCCAAAACAAGAGGACAAGTTCAATTTCACAAGTATCTGTGAATTTGTCAGAAGAACCCCATTACTCAAAAATGATATCCTTTATTCAAAAGATCAAGCCCGAGATAATGCCCCTTCCAACCCAGTTGCAGAGTTCAAATTTAAAAGAAAGGAAAAAGGCCAAAAAAGAGAGCAAAAAATGACAAAAAGGAATCTAAGCATAGAAAGTTATTATGGTGACAGGGAAGACCGATACACAAACTTAGAAGAGAACAGCACAGTCAAAATTCTTATGGGCAAAATCCCAAAGAAAAATGGGTAGTAGTCTCAAGCCCAGAAAGCACTCATGGAACAACTCAAAAAAGAGCTTACAAATCATATGAGGGAGGTAGAAGAAAAAATGGGAAAAGAAATGGGTGATGCAAGAAAATTATGAAAAAAGATTCAACAGCTTGGAAAATTGCTTAAAAAGTAGAACTGGCTAAATGAAAAGGCGATAGAAAAATCAACTGAAGAAAGTAACTTCCTAAAGAGTATAATTGGCCACATGGAAAAGAAAGTACAAAAGCTAATTGAGGAAAACAACACCTTAAAAGTTAGAATTGGGCAAGTAGAAGCTAATGACTCTATAAGACATCAAGAATCAATCAAATATATTCAGAAGAATGAAAAAATGGAAGAAAATGTAAAATACCTCATGGGAAAAACAACTAACCTAGAAAACAGATTCAGGAGGGACAATACCAAACCACTGGACTACCTGAAAGTCACAATCCAAAGGAGGCCCTGGACAGCATCTTTCAAGAAATTATCAAGAAAAACTTCCCTGATGTCCTGGAACCAGAGGCATTGAAAGAATCCCACAATCACCTTAGGAAAGAGGTCTCAAAATAAAAACTCCAAAGAACACTATAACCAAATTTCAGGATTATCAGGTAGAGGAAAACATACAAGTGGTCAGAAAGAAACAATTCAAATATCAGGGAGTAGCAATTTGGATTACACAGGACCTGGCAGCTGCCACATTAAAGGCTCAGAGGTTTGTAAAGGCAATCAGTGAACGGGAAGATCTTCCCCATCCATTTGAGTGGGCTTTGGGGGCTGGGCTCTCAGGGTCCTTGAGGGCGTGGCTAGGACTGGAGCCAATGGAAGCCAGTGGTGGGAGGAGCTTGATGAATGGTTGGAGCAGAGCTAAGAGGCAGTTGGTGAGGCAGTTGGAGAGAGCAGTTGAGAGCTGAAGGAGGGAGGAAGCAGTCAGCTAGCTGGAACACAGCTTGGAGATTGTGGCAGAAGCAGTGGAAGCAGCGGCAATGGCAGCAGGTGCTACAAAAAGGGAGGACTGACCCTCCTGGAGACTGGAGAGAGCTGAGCAGGGGCTTGAGGCCAGTGAGTGGTCTTCTTGCTGGATGGCCCTGGCATGGGGTGGGGGAGAAGCACCAGTATGGCTTGGCTTGCTACCATAATGTTTTTCTGTGGCCTCCTGGTCACTATTGTGAGATGGGCATACTGGTTTTGTAAGATTCTTGCCAGGATGTCAAATTGGGGACATTGGTCCATGAGTCTGCTACTTTTGAGTTTCAATAAATGCTTTAACTCCTCTGCCTTCTACTTAGAGAATTCCTTATATCCTGCAATTCTGGACCATTCAGGCATATTCATGGTTATCTTTGAAGTCATGAATTCTGCCTTACTGATATAAGGTCATTTAATGTGATTTTGTGGAAGGCAAAGGAGCTACAACCAAGAATCACTTATCCAGCAAAAATAAGCCTAATGCATCAAGGGGAAAAATGGTCATTCAAAGAAAAAGAAGAGTTTCAAGCTTTCATAAGGAGAAGACAGAACTAAACCAAAAATTTGACCTCCAATATCAAGACCCAAGAGAAGCATAAACGGGTAAAAAGGGAAAAGAAAACATAAGGAATTCAATAGAGCTAAACTACTTACATCCCTAAATGGGAAGATGATAGTAATTCTTAACATTATATCACTAATAGTACAGCTAGAAGGAATACATACATATGTATACACACATATTGTATATATATACATACACGTACATATATATATATATATACATATATGTACAGACAGACAATATGGGTATAAGATGAGGAAATGATGTAAAAAAAATTAGGGGATGAGAAAGAGGAGTACAATGGGTGCAGAAGGAAAGGAGAGGTAGAATGGGGTAAATTACTTCACACGTAGAGGCACAAAAGACCTATTACAGTGGAGGGGAAGATGGGAGGGTGCATGATGAGAATCACTTGAACCTTACTCTCATCAGTATTAGCTCAAATTGGGGATCATATATACAATCAGCTGAATATAGAAATCTATCTTACCTGACAGGGAAGTAGGAGGGAGAAGATCAGGTAAAGGGGGGTGGTGGGGGTGGGGGTGGCGGCAGAGATTGACAGAAAGGAGGACAGATCAGGGGAGGTGATAGGCAAAACATTGATGAAGAGGGAAAGAGTGAAAGGAGAGGGGACAAACGAAAGGAAAAATAGGATGGAGGGAAATACACAGGTAGCAATCATAACTGAGAATGTGAATGGGATGAATTCTCCCATAAAATGGAAGCAGATTGCAAAGTGCATAAAAACCCAGAATCCTATAAAATGTTGTTTACAAGAAACACACTTGAAACAGAAAGACACACACAGGGGCTATGTAAGAGACTGGCACAGAATCCATTGTGCTTCAGTTGAAGTAAAAAAAAGAAGCAGGGTAGCATTCCTGATCTCAGACAAAACAAAAGCAAAAATAGACCTGATTAAAAGAGATAAAAAAGGAAACTACATCTTGCTAAAAGGCACCATAGATAATGAAGCAATATCAATACTAAACATATTTGCACCAACTGGTATAGTACCCACATTCTTAGAGAAGAAATTAAGTGAATTACAGGAAGAAACAGACAACAAAACTATACTAGTAGGGGACCTCAAATGTTTCTCTCAGAACTTGATAAATCCTACCAAAAAAGAAACAAAAAAGAAACTAAGGAGGTAACTAGTTGTTTAGAAAAGTTAGATATGACAGATCTTTGGCATGATTTAGACATAAAGCATGATGCCATAAGCAAATTAGAAGAGCAAGGAATAATCTACCTGTCAGATCCATGGGGAGGGAAAGAATTCATGACCAAACAAGAAATACACAGCATTATAAAATGTAAAATACATAATTTTGGTTATATTAAATTAAAAAGCTTTAATGTAAACAAAAACCAATGCAACCAAGATTAGAAGGAAAGTAAAAAGCTGGGAAACAATCTTTACAGCAAGTTTCTCTGATAAAAGGCCTCATTTCTCAAATATATAGAGAACTGAGTCAAATTTATGAAAATATAAGCCATTCCCCAATTGATAAATGGGCAAAAAAATAGGAATAGGCAGTTTTCAGATGAAGAAATCAAAGCAGTCTATAGGCACATGAAAAAGTGCTCTAAATCATTTTTTTGGTTTTTTTTAAAATTTATTTAATATATTTAGTTTTTAGCATTGATTTTCACAAGAGTTTGAATTACAAATTTTCGCCCCATTTCTACCCTCACTCCCCGACTCCAAGATGGTGTACATTCTGGTTGCTCCATTCCCCAGTCAGCCCTCTCTTCTGTCACTCCATTCCCCCCAAATCCCCTTTTCCCTTCCCTTCTTGTAGGGAAAGACAAATTTCTATGTCCCATTGCTTATGTATCTCGCTTCCTAGTTACATGCAAAAACTTTTTTGTTTGTTT